>PIJE02000423.1:157487-184987 GCA_002895965.2 Coryphaenoides rupestris
CCGTGACGCCATGACCCCATGACCCCGCCACCACACTCTGTGCTGCGGCGTTCCAAACACGGCAAACACGCCACCAAATCCGTCCCGGGAACGAAGGAGACCCTCCCGAGGTATCTGTCAGCTCGTCCTCAACGTGTCGAACTCATAAAGCTGGACTGCGTTTCTATGATCCTTGCGTTGCTCTTTAAAGAGTGGTGTGTGTGTGTGTGTGTGTGTGTGTGTGTGTTGTGTGTGTGTGTGTGTTGGTGTGTATATCGTCCTGGTGGGTCTGTCCGGGGGGTCCGGGGTGGAGGGCTCTAAAATAAGGGGAGTGGAACGGGATCCGTGAGGGTGGAAAGCATTTAGCACATCCAGGGGCGGCACGAAGATCATCTTTCCCCACCCCGTTGGCCCCCCGTTGGCCCCCCGTTGGCCCCCCGGTGGGAACCCTGGGCGGGGGGTGTAGTGTTTCATCACAGAGCTAAATCTAGAACTAGAATCTGGAGGACAACATGGAGGGGGTGTCCGTCTCCGCAGGTGATCTGGTCGTCGTGGTCATGTTGTCGTATTCTATTGGTGTCGAGAGTCAGGGAGGGTCAGTCCAGTTCCTGTCAATAAGAGAGGAGACAAACACACTGTTACTGACACTAATTATTTGGAATAAAGTTTTGGAATGAGAGACGGACGGAAGTAGAATCCAGAAAGAGAGAGAGAGAGAGAGAGAGAGACACACACACACACACACACACACACACACACACACACACACACGCACGCAGATTGACAGGCCTAGAAGTTCCAGCTCATTATTTACAGTTGACAGATCTCATCAAATTGATCATGAATCCAACAGCAGTGAACTGTGAGCTGCAGTGAGGTCGGTGCACCGGTAGGGGGCAGCAGAGTGAAGTATAAAGCAGTGTGAGGGTTTGGCGGTGGTTGCACATTCCAGCGCACAAAAAAACCAACACAATCTAATCTGCACTCACTACACTTCAGGTGAAATGTATATATGTTTTCTTCTTGGTCATCTTGGTCACTAATAAGCATACTGGAGCTGCTTTGACCTGTTTTATATGAGATGTGAAGCCTCAGATAAGCTTGATTTAGGCCGTTGACGACTATATGATGCTGAAGGCTCTAGAGCGGTCCCTGGGTAGATTGCAGGTGAAAACATTGGCAATATGACACCGTTATGCTTTTCACGTTGTCCTACTTGGACCGGGGGGGTGGTCCGTCACACAAACAAATGAGAATAAAGTTACCCGACGAGACTGAAGGAAGGCACCTGTGGCTGCGCTATTAATTCTCCTCCTAATTCCCCCGTTTAGCTCACAGCTTGACCGCCTCCGCTGTTCACACACTGTTTTCTTTGGAGATAATTATGCATTTCTTTGTTTTCCGCTGTTATTTTGCCTCTTTTTGGAATCTACGAGGACTTTGGCGCAGCGCCGCTGTGGTAAACAGATTTAGCGCGATGCACTTTAACTTTGAGATTGTCGTCGTTGTTGTCGCTGCAATCACATGAGTAATGATCCTAATTGCTGTGGTGTGAGTGATTGATGCGTTGCGATCGGTGTACAGTATCTCGCCTTTTAAACGCTCCACAGTTGTTGTTGAGGCCGGACGACTTTTGCAACCAGAACGGACCTTTCCTTGGCGTGTATTTCCCGTGTTGCATTCAAACTAGCTGCCTTTAGATACGAGAGATATTAGTCCGACCCTACGCCCCGGCCCGAGCACTCCGCTCGGCAACTTCTGCCAAACGACTGGTACCGCCTTCACTAAAAACAGCCAAACATCGCTCTTCCAAGTCCCAACTCTTCACGGTTCTGGCTCCGCAGCGGCGGTGGAATGAGCTCCCGGCTCACGTCAGGACGGCCGAGTCGCTCGCCAGCTTCCGCAAGAGACTCACGACACCATTATTACACTTATGTTTTGTGACATCATCATTTGTGTCGTCGCGATATAAGGAGCAATGAGGAGTTCTGGGACACCAAAGTCCCGTGTTTTGTGACATCACAGTATTATTGTAGTTTTGTGACATCACAGTATTATTGTAGTTTTATGACATCACAGTATTGTTACAGAGTTTTGTGACATCACAGTAATATTGTAGGTTTATGACATCACAGTATTATTGTGTTTCGGAGCAGCCCCCGAATTAACTCAATAACACTAAGAAATATTTTTTGTGTGTGTGAGAGGAAGAGATGGGAGATGTTCATGTGATGTGGCTCTTTGCAGTAACACAGTAAAAAAATTGGCTCTTCGTCTCTGACTGGTTGGCCACCCCTGCCCTAGATAGATAGATTGCAACAGCCGCCACTGAGTCACATGAAATGTTCAGCAGCATTTGAGTCACATGACAAACACAGGTATATCGACTTGAACCACGTACCTTCACCTTGCAGCTCTCGATCAGATACTGAGCCATGGACTTGACTAGCGCCTCAAAGAAGTACCAGGAGTACTGGGGGAGAAAGGTGAGCAAAAATGATGGGATATTTAATACTGTAGATCAGTTTCTGTCAATATTCAATAATATAAAATCTACTGTTAATGCTATTTACATGTAGGCCTACATGTTTCTAATTCCTCGTATTTTGAATATAATGTTTTTTTAAATATATATAATTTTTTGTATATTGATATTTAAATAACTATATCATTCACAATAACCACACAACAATTTTGTATTAATTTGTTAAATTACAGTCCTGTCCTGCTGCTGCTGCTGCTATGCCCCCACAATCCCCGTCTGGGATCATCAATAACCAACCTCACCAATGACTCATCAATAATATATAGATGTATTGATCCGCGCTGTCGGCTGTGTTACCTTGAGCAGCTTGTTACTGGTCAGGAAGTCCGTGGAGGGCTTCAAGATGGCCGTCATGGCTTTGGCCAGCTCCTCGTGGACGGTCCTGGTGGTGGAGGCGGTGAGCGGCTCCATCCTGAACACAAACTGCAGTGCAAGGCAACACAAGGCTTCAGAATGAGAACATGAGATCGCTGCCACGTCCCGGAGGGAAACAGCTACTGCTGCCCTCACTTACCTGTACATTTATAATACTCAATATTCAATACTTCTGGATTCAACATTACATTTTATATTTGTTATCTTTATTATGTATATTGTGTTATCGTATTATGTATACTACGCCGCTCAATATATATGTATATTTTAATGTGCGTGTATATATACGTATGCATATTTTCAATACATATATATATATATATTAGGGCTGGGACTTTAACGCTGCGTTAAAACTAATTAACGCATTTTAATTGCACTTTATTTTTGCACTCCAAACCCCACGGAACGTTTCTCAGTGGACGAATTGTCGGCTCAAATAAGGACGGACCGGAAGAGACCGCGTTTGACCGGGTTTTCTTTTCTACCATTTTAGATGGTAGAAATAGTAGATGGCAATTAAGAGAGTGTTAAACTGTTGGTCTGTGTAGCTAAAATAAACAGGATTTAGCTGCTTAAACGTATGTATATGTCTATTCATTGATTCACTCGTATACCAAAATCCATTTGAATTGAAAAATGTTGCTTCTCGTGTCAAAATATTGCTATGCGATTAAAATGCGATTAATTTAGATTCATTAATTACAAAGCCTCTAATTAATTAGATACATTTTTTAATCGAGTCCCACCACTAATATATATATATAATAATATTCTCTCCTTGCCATTTTTTATCTTTTTTGTCTACTTTTTTTCACCTGTCACATTTCACTGTTCAGAATGGCCCTATGTTATGATGTACATGTGACAATAAAACACTTTCCAAGTGTGATTCACCTTGACGTAAGACCTCAGGTAATGCTCCAGACCTTCCTCGTGACACTGGGCCACCATATGGATCATCACCCTGCAAGGCAACAATAATAATACAAATATTATACAAATAATAACAAGACAATATTAAATATGTGAAAAACACTTTCCTGAGTCAACACACAGACACACACACACACAATTATTATTATTTTTTGTAATAAGAATCATTAAGGATGAAATATCTTTTGCAGGGCTTTATTAAGAATAATTAAGGATAAAATATATGTAGCATTTATATATTTATATATATATTTTGATGTATATTTTAATATTTTTAGAACACTCTCTGTTTCATGTTCATTGTTATGCACCAATTCCACAAAAGCATTCCTTGTTTGCCAAAGCTAAGTCAATAAAGAGATTCTTATTTATATAACTGATCAGTAGAGTCTAGTCTAGTCAACAGATACAAAGTTGTGTCCTCCTTGCTATACGTCATTTTGAACTATACGTTCAAAAAGTCTCACCGCGTCACGTTGACGGCCACCTCCTCGGTGGCGGCGCCGGTCAGGACCCGGAACAGCTGGTTCAGCACGGTGGGCAAGAACTTCACCATCACATGACTCTCCATGGCGTGTAGACTCTGATGGGTTAGAGCAGGGGTGTCAAACATGTGGCCCGGGGGCCAGGTGCGGCCCACCAGCTGATCCAATCCGGCCCGGGAGGCAATTTCATAAAATGGATTGGACGGTTGGATGGATTAATCTTTCTGGTTGATTTCTTCACTTTATTCATAATCACACAAAAAATTGTTGTAGCTCTTACAAATAACCACTAAGCTGCACGAGTTTCATTATATATTTTCATGGTGTTTTGTTTGTCCGGCCCCCTGCTAAGTAGCATTTGGTCTGTTCCGGCCCTCACCCTCAAATGAGTTTGACATCCCTGGGTTAGAGCAACCCCATGGATCAAACCCAGGACAGCGATGCTAGCAATATTGCCGTTTCTGATTCTGACTTCTGATTCTGATTTGTATTGCTTGTTTTTTGTATATATTTCTTATATATATTTTTAGAATGTGTTACATTTTTTTGAATTTCTATACTATTACTCTTTGTTTAATGTTCAATGTTATGCACCAATTTCACAAAATAACAAAGCTCATTCTGATTCTGATACATATTATTAATAAATAGCGCTTTTCTCAAGTACTCAGACACTTGACATGATAAGCTGAAGAAGAATACGTTTGATTTCTGTTATATCTTTCATCTGGACCGACTGCACTTTACACACAGTCAAATAAAAATTAAAAAACTTTGTGTGTGTCATGACTACAGAGAAGTTAAGGTCGGAAAATGGCTTTGCAGGCACACATTCATTGATTAATGGAATTACACTATTTTGAAGATTTTAAAGTCTGTATCATGAATAAATCACATACTGGGGTAGAAATAAACATTTTAGTCACAGATATGACCCACAGGCGTGTAGAACCTGTGGGAAAAGTGTCACGTATCGGGAACTTTTTCGGCGTAGTACAGACGTAGGCACGACATGACATGTCAGCTTTGGGAAGGATCTAATCACCAAACAGGAAGTTCCCCATTTCCCGCTTCCTGGAGCTTGGTGGTAAAAACTCCTCACCTCCCGAGGGGCGGGAGAGGAGTGAAAGGGGATGTCCACATGACGCAGCAGGAAGGCAATAAAAACCCAACAACAGCAGCAGCAGGGAGGATGAGGAGGCAGAGGAGGAGAGTAGCAGATGGAGGAGGAGGAGGAGAAGTAGGAAGAGGAGGAGGAAGAGGAGGAGAGGGAGGAGAAGAGAGAGGAGGCTGAGAAGGAGGAGGAGGAGGAGTATGGCGAGGAAGAGAAGGAGGAAGAGGAAGAGGAGAAGGAGGAGGAGTAGTAGGAGGAGGAGGAGGAGAAGAAGTAGGACGAGGAGAAGGAGAAGGAGGAAGAGAAGGAGGGGGATGAGGAGGAGGAGGAAGAGGATGCACAAGACCATCTGTGACGTCCGTTGACGGCCAAACCCCGCCACATTTACGGCCAGGGCCGAGGAACACAGCTGCCCGCCCTAACTGACGTCAGAACCCAAACCCATGGCCTGCCAGGTCGGTTGGGAAGCGGCCAGCGGGGTCGTGGTTTACGCTGCTCCGCTCCCAGGCCTATTGTTTGCGTGCACTTTGATGTTTACATGTTCGAGCGAGCCGGGAGGTCACTCTACTCCGGACACCCTCCATGTTGGCTCCACGCGGGGGGAGGGGGGACAGGGGGGTGGACAATGGGATGGGATCAGCTCGTGTCAACAACATTGTCCTGTCCTGCACTGCACCACCGCCCCCGCCCCCGCCCCCGCCCCCCCCGCAGGACAAGTAAACAGTCAGACATTTACAAGTGGCAGAAGACAGATCGGGAGATGGGAGTGAAAACATAACACGAGCAGCGGGGATAATAGGTCCACGTAGTGCGTGTGCATCAGTACAGCCTCAGTACCGTACGTGTGTGTGTGTGTGTTTATGGTAGTGATTTGGCATGCATGTGTGTGTGAGATTATGTGTGTGTGTGTGCGTGTGTGTGTGTGTGTGTGTTTGTGACTGTGTGTGTGTGTGTGTGTGCATGCATCTGCGTATGTGTGTTTGTGACTGTGTGTGTGTGACTGTGCGTATGTGTATATGTGTGTCTGTGTGTGTGTGTGTGTGTGCACGTGTGCATGTGTGTCTGTGCGTGTGAATATGCGTGCATGTACTGTATGTGCATATGTGTGTATGTGCATATGTGTGTGTGTGTGTGTGTGTGTGCATGTGCGTATGTATGTGTGTGTGATTATGTGTGTGCGTATGTGTGTGTGACTCTGTGACTGTGTGTGTCTACATGCGACACAAAGCGAGTAGCACACTTGGTGGTCCGTCACCATGGCGACCACCAGGATGCTTGCTGTATACCTTCAGGTATTTGACCCGCTCCCCTCCCAACGACGCCTGTGGTGTCCCGGTGGCGGCGGTGCTGCTCTGACAGTGGTGGAAGAAGTTATGCAGATGTTGATCCTAGATATCAAGATAGGGGGGGGGAGACAAGGTGTCAAGGGGTCGAGGGGTCAAGGTTCATATATCTACGGTAGCAGCAGTGGCAGCAGAGTGACTTGATGCTGGCGCCGAGGATGGCTGCCTCTGTGTTTTGGTGCGCATTGCACCTTTTAATTGCAATTTTTTAATATATGTTTTTTTTTCTTTATTATTTCTCTCTTTTTAGTGTGATGCACCAATTTCACAAAAGCAAATTCCTTGTTTGTAAAAACAAAGGCAATAAAGATTGTGATTGTGACGGGACTCACCTGCGTGTAGACGGTGGAGACCAGGTGAGTGGACACCTTGAACAGAGGCTTCCCTCCGTCCACCCACTTGACCTCAGGGCCCGCATGCTGCAACAACACAAAATAAACAATCAAACAAACACAAATTAGGTGGTGCAATTCCAAAGCATTTCTTACCAATTATTACTCCCACACACACACACACACACTTTCGATTTGTCACTGTAAGTAAGTGTGTGAATATTTCTGGGGTGAGTGAGAGAGAGAGAGGGTGATTGAGAGAGATAGAGAGAGAGAGAGAGAGAGAGAGAGAGAGAGAGAGAGAGAGAGAGAGAGAGAGAGAGAGTGTGAGAGAGGTGTGTGTGTGTGTGTGCGAGAGAGAGCGCGAAAGAAAGAGAGAGAGGGAGAAATAGTGAGTGAGTGAGTGAGTGAGTGAGTGGTGTGTGTGAGAGAGAGGTGTGTGTGTGTGTGTGTGTGTGATAGGGCTTGCACGACAACAGATTTTTTCAAGTCGACTTTTCTATCAATGAAATCGACAAAAAGTCGACAAGTCGTCGATGACGTCAACACGCAGAGACAGAAGGGCTTATTAGATGAAAATATAATATATATTCCAACATTCAAAATGTCTCATTCGGTGCAATTAAATGGGGAAAATGTTAACAAATAAATTAAAAACGTCTCATAATGATCACCTTACATATCCTATAATAACCATGAGCAGTGAAAACGTCTCATAATGATCACCTTACATATCCTAAAATAACCATGAGCAGTGAAAACGTCTCATAATGATCACCTTACATATCCTATAATAACCATGAGCAGTGAAAACGTCTCATAATGATCACCTTACATATCCTATAATAACCATGAGCAGTGAAAACGTCTCATAATGATCACCTTACATATCCTATAATAACCATGAGCAGTGAAAACGTCTCATAATGATCACCTTACATATCCTATAATAACCATGAGCAGTGAAAACGTCTCATAATGATCACCTTACATATCCTATAATAACCATGAGCAGTGACAACGTCTCATAATGATCACCTTACATATCCTATAATAACCATGAGCAGTGAAAACGTCTCATAATGATCACCTTACATATCCTATAATAACCATGAGCAGTGAAAACGTGGAGGAGGGGAGGTGGAGATGGGTGGGGAGGGGAGGAGGGGAGATGGGGAGGTGGAGATGGGTGGGGAGGGGAGGAGGGGAGGTGGAGAGGGGTGGGGAGGGGAGAACCCTACCTTGTTGACTCCGTCCTGGCAGCTGAGGTAGCCGGCGGGCAGGTTGGAGGCCACCGAGGCCTGGCACTCGTTCATGATCACCCGGTCGTCCTTCAGCAGGGGCAGCCAGGCGTAGCCCACTGGGAGCGCAGTCGACGACGACGACAACAACAACAACAACAACAACAACAACAACAACAACAACAACACCTTGTCAGCACGTCATCAGCCATCATGTCAGCGGAACAAGAGTATCTATAGAAGAGAACGGTGGTTCTCAACCTTTTGGAATGCATGCAACACAAGCTCATTGTGATATAATAATAACAAGCCATCATGTGATATTTACTGAGAGCTATATTTATTTATGATACATTTATTTTCAATGATCTATTATATCTTCTCTGGCCTGGGGAGAAGAGAAGATAGCAACGGAAATATAAAAGGGCAGGCTGACTGGGACAAGAGAGGGAGAGACAGTGAAATTTAACTTTTAGGTTATAACCTTATATCTAACCCCAACCCTATATCACTCATTTTGTAAATAATAACTAGCAATAATACTATAATTACTGAGCAATATTTCTAATATATTTTTGTAATTATCATTCTTTCTCTTACTTTGTCTATTTCAACAATACAAATCCACACTACTATATACCAATTATTTAGGGATTTAGCTATGCTTTTATACAAAGTTGCTCAGAGTGAATATTAATTGTTGATGACATTATAAAAGTGAGCAGGTAGGGGGTGGGATAGACATCCTAGAAATTGGGTTTCGTACCCAGAACCACTTTGGCTGGGACTGAAGCACCCATCAAAATAGAACTCAAGGTAACAACATGGCTGCCAGTATGGGAGATCAGGTTTCATGGGGGTTCATTCTTCTTCCACTTTGTGTGTTTCTGCTGTGTGTTTCCTGTACCTTGTGTCTCCACCATGTCGCGCTTCTTGGTGCTGGCCTTGCTGTTGTTGTCACAGCTGACGTGGTAGAAGGTGAACAGCATGTGGTGCTTCTCGTGCAGCTGGGTCGGCAGCTCAATCTTGAACTGGAGAAGGAAGGGGGAGCACGGTTATGGCTACACGTAGCATTAACGTGTTACCCACTTGACTGCCCACCCCCCTATGGAACCACCATACATGACACGTTATATTAACCGTTTTAACCCAACTGACTGCCCACCCCCTGGCGCCTATGGGACACTATACTACACGTTATATTAACCTTTAACCCCACTGACTCCCACCCCCTATGGACACTATACTACACGTTATATTAACCTTTAACCCCACTGACTCCCACCCCCTATGGACACTATACTACACGTTATATTAACCTTTAACCCCACTGACTCCCACCCCCTATGGACACTATACTACACGTTATATTAACCTTTAACCCCACTGACTCCCACCCCCTATGGACACTATACTACACGTTATATTAACCTTTAACCCCACTGACTCCCACCCCCTATGGACACTATACTACACGTTATATTAACCTTTAACCCCACTGACTCCCACCCCCTATGGACACTATACTACACGTTATATTAACCTTTAACCCCACTGACTCCCACCCCCTATGGACACTATACTACACGTTATATTAACCTTTAACCCCACTGACTCCCACCCCCTATGGACACTATACTACACGTTATATTAACCTTTAACCCCACTGACTCCCACCCCCTATGGACACTATACTACACGTTAAATCAACCCTCTGGAGGCGAAAATGACCCGACGACAGACAATGACACCTGAGGACGACTCTGTGGGAGAGGCCGTTTGCACTTTCTTCTGGAAAAGCTGCTTCCGGAAGAGCCTCTCACAAAATAATAACCCCCTCCGCTGCGAACGACCGAGACTTCGAGATGAGACCGAGTCTTCCCGCCTGCGGCAGCCAGAGCCACCGCGGAAATGTTCCGTTCTTGTCCGAAAGCACATTAAATAAAGCGCTCGTCCCCAAAGCCGGGCTGGTAAACCGGACCACATCTTGTTTGATGAGCTGAGGAAGAGGAGGGTGGCTGAGGGTTCCTAAGCCCTCCACGGGGAGGAGGACGAGGACGAGGAGGACGAGGACGAGGAGGAGGAGGAGGAGGAGGAGGAGGAGGAGGACAGCACGCTCGGTCCCGGGGATCTCGACTGAGGAGGAGCTCAGAGAGTCACTGAGAAAATAACAAACTGAAAAACTTGCCGATCTCCAAGGGTGATGCAATAATTGCCGTTTCAACTGTTCCTCCCGACCCCAACCTCCTGCGCTGCTCCGTCCTCCCAGGACCTTTGAGCGAGTTGACTTGCCGTCATGGTGATGGTGGCATATCTTCCTGGTGACTGCATGGGTATATAGGCGGACGTGGTGGGCGTGGTTCGGTGGGTGTGGGTGTGGACGGACCCAGGAGAGGCGCGAGGCCCCGGGACATGGTGTAGGGCAGGCACAGCGACAGCAGCAGCACGCAGATGACGGGCGCCGCCAGCCGTCGCACGATGAAGTTCAGGTCGATGTTCCGCACGCCGTTGGCGTACACCTGCGCGCGCGGGGGGGAGGGGGTAAAGGTAAACACATGGACACTATACTACACGTTATATTAACCTTTAACCCCACTGACTCCCACCCCCTATGGACACTATACTACACGTTATATTAACCTTTAACCCCACTGACTCCCACCCCCTATGGACACTATACTACACGTTATATTAACCTTTAACCCCACTGACTCCCACCCCCTATGGACACTATACTACACGTTATATTAACCTTTAACCCCACTGACTCCCACCCCCTATGGACACTATACTACACGTTATATTAACCTTTAACCCCACTGACTCCCACCCCCTATGGACACTATACTACACGTTATATTAACCTTTAACCCCACTGACTCCCACCCCCTATGGACACTATACTACACGTTATATTAACCTTTAACCCCACTGACTCCCACCCCCTATGGACACTATACTACACGTTATATTAACCTTTAACCCCACTGACTCCCACCCCCTATGGACACTATACTACATGTTATATTAACCTTTAACCCCCCTGACTCCCACCCCTTATGAACACTACTGCGTTACATTAACACTCATCTTTTTCTTTAAATTGCACCTTTTTATTGCTTATTTTTTATATATATTTTATACATAATTTTAGAATTTTTCGCATTTTTTCAAATTTCTATGTTTTCTATATTTTTACAGTTTAATGTTCAATGTTAGGTACCAATTGCACAAAAGAACATTACTTGTTTGTAAAAACTAAGGCAATAAAGTTGTTTCTGATTCTGGTGCGGGTTAACAAACACTCCCAGCTTGCTTGTTAGCATCACTCCACGTCTGTTAGCGTTTGTCTAATCTCGGATCCAGAAGTTTCGACAATGCTCTAAAACGAACTTCTGGGGGAGAGTCTACACAATTCCTGTAATTCATATGGAAACCAGCATGAGCGAGAGGTGGAGGCACACAGGGTTTCGGGGTTCAGGGTTTACGGAGATAATTTTCCCGGTGAGGGCGTTTCCAGTCTAGACCCCGCCCCCAGGAACATGATTGGTCAAAACTAATTCGAAGTGAAAGAAAGTGACACGCCCCTTTCACACAGATTTCAGCTCGTCTGCCATCAGACTGATTTGGGAAAATTGTGAGCGTTTGTTAGTTTGTAGTCAGGGAAATTGAAATGCTAGCTGGAGAACTGACAAACATGACAAACTTTTGTATGGATAACCAAAAGTTACAAAAAGTACAGTATGTGGCCTGTGGAGTATCGGCTGCGTTAGCAGCAGTGATACTCAAACGCCATTTTGACACATAGCACTATATCATGGAGTCACCAGGATGATTGAGAGTCTGTGTGAAGTCATTAGTCTTACCTCATCGTAGAACTCAGGGTTGTGCTGATGATGTAATACTGCAGCGAAAGCATTCTTGGTAAACAACTGCCCTCCCGGTCGGCCATAGATACACTGTGAGGATCGTCGACACGGGTTAGGGTTAGCTGCCAATTGGGTGGGTGAACTTTTTGCGAACGTTTTTGTAACAATAGCCGCCTGGGAGAGAGAGCCTGGCGATGAGACGTGTGTGTGTGTGTGTTTACCTTCAATGGAACAGAGTCCTCCTCATCCGACTCCTTGAACTCGATGCACACGGCTATGTTTCTGGCCTGAGGACAGACAGACAGACAGAACAAAGGCCACCCGTTAGCTGCAAGATGTAGCCCCAGGATGCACAGCTGTTAGAAAGTACGCAACAGAAAGCCTAACAGAAAGTATGCGAAATCCAATCCAATATTGTGTTGAATAAATCTATGATCATATACACACTCTTTACAAGAGGAACAACATGGAACCTTAAAGGGGCCCAATTACACCACCAGGTGTGAGCGTGATTAGCCATTACAAGCTGTTAAAAATTTCAAATTTGTCATGTGACTAAAATTGTCATTGTGACGAAGTGACATCACAAAGTGGGAGTTTTCCACTGAGATGTATGCTGACTAGATGAAATGACCAGCCTACACAGTGGGCTGGTCATTTGACCAGTACCAACTGGTAAACGGATCTAGTCAGCATACATCTAGGTGGACACTTTGAGTCACATGACAATTTAGAAACTTGTAATGGCACTCAAACCTGGTGGTGGTGGTGGTGGCACATGCAATTACACTATATTACTGCAAAAATGTAATTGTGAGAAGAGTAGAAAAATAAACCGATACTCTGCATACCTTTGTGAAAGACTTTTGGCCGTCGTACTTGAGGTGGCGCGGGTAGACGTAGAGGTGATTGTTGTAGATGGTGAAGGGCTGGGAGCATTTAGCGATGCTCGGCACAAACTCCTCCACTTCAAATAAGATTTTGGCCTTCTCGCCGATGTCAAACGACTTCACGGGAATGTAGGATGAGGTAACACAATCTGAGACACGGCCGCAAGAGAGAGAGAGAGAGCAAGAGCGAGAGAGAGTGAGAGAGACATCAGAATCAGAAACAGCTCAGCAATTGCCTTATTTTTTGCAAACAAGGAATGTGCTTTTGTGCAATTGGTGCATAATATTGAACATTAAACAGAGAGTAATAACAGAAATTCTAAGAAATGCAAAAATTAAAAAGAAAATATATAAAAAATAAGTGAGAAAATTGTACAATTTAAAGAAAACATTGGGAGAGGGAGAGAGAGATAGAGGGAGAGAGAGCAGACGTATTTAACAGCTTAGAGTAGACACCGAGAGCAAGATACTGCGTTCCACTTTCTCAATCATTGGCAGAAATCTGAGGACGTACTTGTCAAGTCCGGGGGTACATTGTCGATGGTGACGTCTAAGTTTCCCAAGATGACAGGAAGCTTCGCCATCTTCTCTGGCCTGAGAAGGGAAGAGAAGAAGAATATATGAAAATAAAGACAAAATAAGACAGACTGACAGAGGTCGAGACCCTAGTAAACATTAACCTTTAGGTTATAACCCAAATTCCATATCTAACCCGAGATCAAACCCTAACCTTATATCTAACCCTAACCCTAACCCCATATATAACCCTTACCAAAACATTCTGTCGTCATTCACCATACTGTACACTATACTACAGAAATATATAAAATATATCTATAACTCTAAAAACCTGCTCTTGTGAATCACTTACAGGATTCAGTGACTTACTTCCTGAAGTCTGCCAGCAGTTTGAACACGTCATCGTTGGACAGCTTATTGCTGTCCTGCCGGTAGAGTGCGGAGAAACGGGAACTTTTGTCCAGCGTCCCTGAAGCGTCTTTAAACAGAGGTCTGGGGGAGAGAGGAGAGGTCTTTAAACAGAGGTCTGGGGGAGAGAGGAGAGGTCTTTAAACAGAGGTCTGGGGGAGAGAGGAGAAAACCCTCCTCTCTCCCCCAGGCCTCTGTTTAAAGACCTCTCCTCTCTCCCCCAGACCTCTGTTTAAAGACCTCTCCTCTCTCCCCCAGACCTCTCCTCTCTCCCCCAGGCCTCTGTTTAAAGACCTCTCCTCTCTCCCCCAGACCTCTGTTTAAAGACCTCTCCTCTCTCCCCCAGACCTCTCCTCTCTCCCCCAGGCCTCTGTTTAAAGACCTCTCCTCTCTCCCCCAGACCTCCCCTCTCTCTCCCAGGCCTCTGTTTAAAGACCTCTCCTCTCTCCCCCAGACCTCTGTTTAAAGACCTCTCCTCTCTCCCCAGGCCTCTGTTTAAAGACCTCTCCTCTCTCCCCCAGACCTCTCCTCTCTCCCCCAGGCCTCTGTTTAAAGACCTCTCCTCTCTCCCCCAGACCTCTCTCTCCCCAGGCCTCTGTTTAAAGACCTCTCCTCTCTCCCCCAGACCTCTCCTCTCTCCCCCAGGCCTCTGTTTAAAGACCTCTCCTCTCTCCCCCAGACCTCTCCTCTCTCCCCCAGGCCTCTGTTTAAAGACCTCTCCTCTCTCCCCCAGACCTCTCCTCTCTCCCCCAGGCCTCTGTTTAAAGACCTCTCCTCTCTCCCCCAGACCTCTGTTTAAAGACCTCTCCTCTCTCCCCCAGACCTCTCCTCTCTCCCCCAGGCCTCTGTTTAAAGACCTCTCCTCTCTCCCCCAGACATCTCTTCTCTCTCACAGACCTCTCCCCCAGGCCTCTGTTTAAAGACCTCTCCTCTCTCCCCCAGACCTCTGTTTAAAGACCTCTCCTCTCTCCCCCAGGCCTCTGTTTAAAGACCTCTCCTCTCTCCCCCAGGCCTCTGTTTAAAGACCTCTCCTCTCTCCCCCAGGCCTCTGTTTAAAGACCTCTCCTCTCTCCCCCAGACCTCTCCTCTCTCTCCCCAGGCCTCTGTTTAAAGACCTCTCCTCTCTCCCCCAGACCTCTCCTCTCTCCCAGCCCTCTGTTTCCCCCAGGCCTCTGTTTAAAGACCTCTCCTCTCTCCCCAGACCTCTCCTCCCCAGGCCTCTGTTTAAAGACCTCTCCTATCTCCCCCAGACCTCTCTCCCCAGGCCTCTGTTTAAAGACCTCTCCTCTCCCACTCTCCTCCCAGGCCTCTGTTTAAAGACCTCTCCTATCTCCCCCAGACCTCTCCTATCTCTCCCAGGCCTCTGTTTAAAGACCTCTCCTCTCTCCCCCAGACCTCTCCTCTCTCTCCCAGGCCTCTGTTTAAAGACCTCTCCTCTCTCCCCCAGGCCTCTGTTTAAAGACCTCTCCTCTCTCCCCCAGACCTCTGTTTAAAGACCTCTCCTCTCTCCCCCAGGCCTCTGTTTAAAGACCTCTCCTCTCTCCCCCAGACCTCTTCTCCCCCAGGCCTGTTTAAAGACCTCTCCTCTCTCCCCCAGACCTCTGTTTAAAGACCTCTCCTCTCTCCCCCAGACCTCTCCTCTCTCCCCCAGACCTCTGTTTAAAGACCTCTCCTCTCTCCCCCAGACCTCTCCTCTCTCCCCCAGGCCTCTGTTTAAAGACCTCTCCTCTCTCCCCCAGACCTCCTCCCAGGCCTCTGTTTAAAGACCTCTCCTCTCTCCCCCAGACCTCTCCTCTCTCCCCCTCTGTTTAAAGACCTCTCCTCTCTCTCCCAGGCCTCTGTTTAAAGACCTCTCCTCTCTCCCCCAGACCTCTGTTTAAAGACCTCTCCTCTCTCCCCCAGACCTCTGTTTAAAGACCTCTCCTCTCTCCCCCAGACCTCTCCTATCTCTCCCAGGCCTCTGTTTAAAGACCTCTCCTCTCTCCCCCAGACCTCTGTTTAAAGACCTCTCCTATCTCCCCCAGACCTCTCCTCTCTCTCCCAGGCCTCTGTTTAAAGACCTCTCCTCTCTCCCCCAGGCCTCTGTTTAAAGACCTCTCCTATCTCCCCCAGACCTCTCCTATCTCTCCCAGGCCTCTGTTTAAAGACCTCTCCTCTCTCCCCCAGACCTCCCCTCTCTCTCCCAGGCCTCTGTTTAAAGACGTCTCCTCTCTCCCCAGGCCTCTGTTTAAAGACCTCTCCTCTCTCCCCCAGACCTCTGTTTAAAGACCTCTCCTCTCTCCCCCAGACCTCCCCTCTCTCTCCCAGGCCTCTGTTTAAAGACCTCTCCTCTCTCCCCCAGACCTCCCCTCTCTCTCCCAGGCCTCTGTTTAAAGACGTCTCCTCTCTCCCCCAGGCCTCTGTTTAAAGACCTCTCCTCTCTCTCCCAGGCCTCTGTTTAAAGACCTCTCCTCTCTCCCCCAGGCCTCTGTTTAAAGACCTCTCCTATCTCCCCCAGACCTCTCCTATCTCTCCCAGGCCTCTGTTTAAAGACCTCTCCTCTCTCCCCCAGACCTCCCCTCTCTCTCCCAGGCCTCTGTTTAAAGACCTCTCCTCTCTCCCCCAGGCCTCTCTTATCTCCCACAGACCTCTCCCCCAGACCTCTGTTTAAAGACCTCTCCTCTCTCCCCCAGGCCTCTGTTTAAAGACCTCTCCTCTCTCCCCCAGGCCTCTGTTTAAAGACCTCTCCTCTCTCCCCCAGACCTCTCCTCTCTCTCCCAGGCCTCTGTTTAAAGACCTCTCCTCTCTCCCCCAGACCTCTGTTTAAAGACCTCTCCTCTCTCCCCCAGACCTCTCCTCTCTCCCCCAGACCTCTCCTCTCTCCCCCAGGCCTCTGTTTAAAGACCTCTCCTCTCTCCCCCAGGCCTCTGTTTAAAGACCTCTCCTCTCTCCCCAGACCTCTGTTTAAAGACCTCTCCTCTCTCCCCCAGACCTCTCCTCTCTCCCCCAGGCCTCTGTTTAAAGACCTCTCCTCTCTCCCCCAGGCCTCTGTTTAAAGACCTCTCCTCTCTCCCCAGGCCTCTGTTTAAAGACCTCTCCTCTCTCCCCCAGGCCTCTGTTTAAAGACCTCTCCTCTCTCCCCCAGGCCTCTGTTTAAAGACCTCTCCTCTCTCCCCCAGGCCTCTGTTTAAAGACCTCTCCTCTCTCCCCCAGGCCTCTGTTTAAAGACCTCTCCTCTCTCCCCCAGACCTCTGTTTAAAGACCTCTCCTCTCTCCCCCAGACCTCTGTTTAAAGACCTCTCCTCTCTCCCCCAGGCCTCTGTTTAAAGACCTCTCCTCTCTCCCCCAGACCTCTGTTTAAAGACCTCTCCTCTCTCCCCCAGGCCTCTGTTTAAAGACCTCTCCTCTCTCCCCCAGACCTCTCCTCTCTCCCAGGCCTCTGTTTAAAGACCTCTCCTCTCTCCCCCAGGCCTCTGTTTAAAGACCTCTCCTCTCTCCCCCAGGCCTCTGTTTAAAGACCTCTCCTCTCTCCCCCAGGCCTCTGTTTAAAGACCTCTCCTCTCTCCCCCAGGCCTCTGTTTAAAGACCTCTCCTCTCTCCCCAGGCCTCTGTTTAAAGACCTCTCCTCTCTCCCCCAGGCCTCTGTTTAAAGACCTCTCCTCTCTCCCCCAGGCCTCTGTTTAAAGACCTCTCCTCTCTCCCCCAGGCCTCTGTTTAAAGACCTCTCCTCTCTCCCCCAGACCTCTGTTTAAAGACCTCTCCTCTCTCCCCCAGACCTCTGTTTAAAGACCTCTCCTCTCTCCCCCAGACCTCTGTTTAAAGACCTCTCCTCTCTCCCCCAGACCTCTCCTCTCTCCCCAGGCCTCTGTTTAAAGACCTCTCCTCTCTCCCCCAGGCCTCTGTTTAAAGACCTCTCCTCTCTCCCCAGGCCTCTGTTTAAAGACCTCTCCTCTCTCCCCAGGCCTCTGTTTAAAGACCTCTCCTCTCTCCCCCAGGCCTCTGTTTAAAGACCTCTCCTCTCTCCCCCAGGCCTCTGTTTAAAGACCTCTCCTCTCTCCCCCAGACCTCCCCTCTCTCTCCCAGGCCTCTGTTTAAAGACCTCTCCTCTCTCCCCCAGGCCTCTGTTTAAAGACCTCTCCTCTCTCCCCCAGGCCTCTGTTTAAAGACCTCTCCTCTCTCCCCCAGGCCTCTGTTTAAAGACCTCTCCTCTCTCCCCCAGGCCTCTGTTTAAAGACCTCTCCTCTCTCCCCCGTTTAAAGACCTCTCCTCTCTCCCCCAGGCCTCTGTTTAAAGACCTCTCCTCTCTCCCCCAGACCTCTCCTCTCTCCCCCAGGCCTCTGTTTAAAGACCTCTCCTCTCTCCCCCAGACCTCTGTTTAAAGACCTCTCCTCTCTCTCCCAGGCCTGTTTAAAGACCTCTCCTCTCTCCCCCAGGCCTCTGTTTAAAGACCTCTCCTCTCTCCCCCAGGCCTCTGTTTAAAGACCTCTCCTCTCTCCCCCAGACCTCTGTTTAAAGACCTCTCCTCTCTCCCCCAGACCTCTCCTCTCTCCCCCAGGCCTCTGTTTAAAGACCTCTCCTCTCTCCCCCAGACCTCTGTTTAAAGACCTCTCCTCTCTCCCCCAGACCTCTGTTTAAAGACCTCTCCTCTCTCCCCCAGGCCTCTGTTTAAAGACCTCTCCTCTCTCCCCAGGCCTCTGTTTAAAGACCTCTCCTCTCTCCCCCAGACCTCTGTTTAAAGACCTCTCCTCTCTCCCCCAGGCCTCTGTTTAAAGACCTCTCCTCTCTCCCCCAGGCCTCTGTTTAAAGACCTCTCCTCTCTCCCCCAGACCTCTGTTTAAAGACCTCTCCTCTCTCCCCCAGGCCTCTGTTTAAAGACCTCTCCTCTCTCCCCCAGGCCTCTGTTTAAAGACCTCTCCTCTCTCCCCCAGGCCTCTGTTTAAAGACCTCTCCTCTCTCCCCCAGGCCTCTGTTTAAAGACCTCTCCTCTCTCCCCCAGACCTCTGTTTAAAGACCTCTCCTCTCTCCCCCAGACCTCTGTTTAAAGACCTCTCCTCTCTCCCCCAGACCTCTGTTTAAAGACCTCTCCTCTCTCCCCCAGGCCTCTGTTTAAAGACCTCTCCTCTCTCCCCCAGACCTCCCCTCTCTCTCCCAGGCCTCTGTTTAAAGACCTCTCCTCTCTCCCCCAGGCCTCTGTTTAAAGACCTCTCCTCTCTCCCCCAGGCCTCTGTTTAAAGACCTCTCCTCTCTCCCCAGGCCTCTGTTTAAAGACCTCTCCTCTCTCCCCCAGGCCTCTGTTTAAAGACCTCTCCTCTCTCCCCCAGGCCTCTGTTTAAAGACCTCTCCTCTCTCCCCCAGGCCTCTGTTTAAAGACCTCTCCTCTCTCCCCCAGACCTCTCCTCTCTCCCCAGGCCTCTGTTTAAAGACCTCTCCTCTCTCCCCAGGCCTCTGTTTAAAGACCTCTCCTCTCTCCCCCAGGCCTCTGTTTAAAGACCTCTCCTCTCTCCCCCAGACCTCTCCTCTCTCTCCCAGGCCTCTGTTTAAAGACCTCTCCTCTCTCCCCCAGACCTCTGTTAAAGACCTCCCCTCTCTCTCCCAGGCCTCTGTTTAAAGACCTCTCCTCTCTCCCCCAGGCCTCTGTTTAAAGACCTCTCCTCTCTCCCCCAGGCCTCTGTTTAAAGACCTCTCCTCTCTCCCCCAGGCCTCTGTTTAAAGACCTCTCCTCTCTCCCCCAGGCCTCTGTTTAAAGACCTCTCCTCTCTCCCCCAGACCTCTGTTTAAAGACCTCTCCTCTCTCCCCCAGACCTCTGTTTAAAGACCTCTCCTCTCTCCCCCAGACCTCTGTTTAAAGACCTCTCCTCTCTCCCCCAGCCTCTGTTTAAAGACCTCTCCTCTCTCTCCCAGGCCTCTGTTTAAAGACCTCTCCTCTCTCCCCCAGGCCTCTGTTTAAAGACCTCTCCTCTCTCCCCCAGACCTCTGTTTAAAGACCTCTCCTCTCTCCCCCAGACCTCTGTTTAAAGACCTCTCCTCTCTCCCCCAGGCCTCTGTTTAAAGACCTCTCCTCTCTCCCCCAGACCTCTGTTTAAAGACCTCTCCTCTCTCTCCCAGGCCTCTGTTTAAAGACCTCTCCTCTCTCCCCCAGACCTCTGTTTAAAGACCTCTCCTCTCTCCCCCAGGCCTCTGTTTAAAGACCTCTCCTCTCTCCCCCAGGCCTCTGTTTAAAGACCTCTCCTCTCTCCCCCAGGCCTCTGTTTAAAGACCTCTCCTCTCTCCCCAGGCCTCTGTTTAAAGACCTCTCCTCTCTCCCCCAGACCTCTGTTTAAAGACCTCTCCTCTCTCCCCCAGGCCTCTGTTTAAAGACCTCTCCTCTCTCCCCCAGGCCTCTGTTTAAAGACCTCTCCTCTCTCCCCCAGACCTCTGTTTAAAGACCTCTCCTCTCTCCCCCAGGCCTCTGTTTAAAGACCTCTCCTCTCTCCCCCAGGCCTCTGTTTAAAGACCTCTCCTCTCTCCCCCAGACCTCTGGGGGAGAGAGGAGAGGTCTTTAAACAGAGGCCTGGGGGAGAGAGGAGAGGTCTGGGGGAGAGAGGAGAGGTCTTTAAACAGAGGTCTGCGGGAGAGAGGAGAGGTCTTTAAACAGAGGCCTGGGGGAGAGAGGAGAGGTCTTTAAACAGAGGTCTGGGGGAGAGAGGAGAGGTCTGGGGGAGAGAGGGGAGGTTGTCACCCACAGTCTCCACAACTACAACAATTATTTATGCAACCAAATTCTAACTGCAAATTAGCTCATTCTGGCAAGCTTGCATTTAAGGGTGTGTGTGTATTATGTGTGTGTGTGTGCACATGTAGCTGTGAGCATGGTTGTCTTGCCCCACAATGTCTTGTCTCTACATATGTGAATCCATTAACAATGGATTAATAACCCCCCCGCCACCCCGCCCCAATATAAAAATTCACATCAAACCAATAAGTGTGCTGGTTGAATACCTTGCTGCCCAGGCAAAAGGCATCCTGTAGTGACCCAGCCGACTGCAGGCCCACTTGGCATTCTTCAGAACCTTCTGCGCCACCTAGTGGGGAGAGAGAGAGAGAGAGAGCGAGAGAGCGAGAGAGACAAAAGCTTCACTCAACGGGAAACAGATGGATTTCATATTTTAATATTGGCAGCCATGTTTAAACCAAAGAGTTGAGCTAACATGGCTGCCAATCAAAACACAGACACACATACGGGAAGATACTTGTCTTGTCCACACAAAGACACAGTTTTGGACCGAGCCAGACTACCCCCGAATCCCACAGATGCGTGCAAAACTGATCAGTATCGAAATACTGACTTGTGTTACAGCCCCTGGAGGGGTGTGCGCGTGTGTGTGTGTGTGCGTGTGTGTGTGTGTGTGCACTTGTGTGTGTGTGCGCTTGTGTGCCCAGGCACCTTGGTGGAGTCAGTGCTCTTCATGTAGGGCTCAGCACAGTGGGTGATGCCTCCCTGCAGGATCTTCTCCACGCGCGCGACCAGGAAGATGTCCGGGTGCGGGCACGTCACCGAGAACACCCCCTGTGGAGAGACAACGTGTTTACACCAGTCAGCGGACACACATCCAATCAGACGTCAATATTCATTTCCTCGACTGTGAGTCAGTATCACTCGTCATGATGGGTGTACCTGTCTGGGATACTGCATGGCTGCTTCTGGAACGCCGTGGACCAATCGCTGCCCGCCGTGGAGCGTGTCCCCGCCCCCGTTGATGTAATTGCTGCCGCTATTGGGCAGCATGCCCCTGACGGACGGGTGATTGAGGTCGACGTGGAAGTCAGAGGAGATCTTCCTGCTGTTCTGGATGTCGAACAAGGACAGGGTGACGTAGAACGGCTCCACCTGATGAAGGCACAGAAGAAGAACGATTTGGAAGAGACTCAAGACTCACCTACTTAGAGTTCACCTGGACTCTGCATAGCTTCCCTCCTTACTCCCCCACCACCTCTCCTCCCTCACCCACTCCCACGTACCCCAACCAGGGTTTGTATCCTTTAGTACTTCATATTGTTTAGCATCTTATTGTGTGCTTGAAACGTATTCTATTCAAATCTTACTGTATTGTTCATTCAATCTCTTCGGACAAATGATTGTAAGTTGCTTTGGACAAATGAATGAATGAATGCACCTTGCTCTCAATGCTCCTGTGTCTGTGAGGACTGAGTGTACTTATGTGTACAAGTCCTGTGACTGCTTATCTCTTGGCGAGATGATGACATGACGATAGGATGCCATACAGACCATTACCGCTAAGCTAAGCTAATTAGTGAGAGAGGATATTGGGCATAATGTACTGTTCATGGATGGCTGCCATTACAACACAAACAAAGTCACAATCAGACAAACAAACAAACGAATGTTGCTTACGTTGGTGGTCGGCCCCTCTTCGTTCTCGGCCACACAGCTCTGCAGATTGAACGAGAGGTCGTTGCAGTTCACCAGGATGCGCTTGCCAAACTTCTCCTCAAACTGCTTGATGTCTGGCTCGATCCCTGAGAAGTCTAGTTTCTGTGGGGAGCGAGAAGAAGAAGACGGAGACGAAGACGACAAAGAAGGAGAAGGAGAAGGAGAAAGAATGCTGAGTGGAAGCATTTTTTCGGGGAGATAAACGTCTGAAACCTCTGCACTTTGCGTTTACCGTACCTGTGTGTCGGGGTCCAGCGTGAACAGCTTGAGTCTGGTCTCATTTCTCATCCTCAACTCGATATCCCGCGCACTCTGAGGATGGCGGAGATATTTCATTTCACTTTCCAAGGTTCCATGGTTGTTTTTTTCCAAGGTTAATTTTATTTAAAAAAATTTTTACAGATTTTTACCATCACCGGGGACAGTTCTATTCATTTTGTGTCCGTGTCTGGAAATAAGGTATTCTATTCTGTTCTATTATTTTCTGACGTGCTGACAGAAATGGGGATCCCAAAGGGTCCGGTGGTGTGAGAGAAGGTTATTGCAGCGGAGACTACGGCTCAGTGCAACACATTTCCAGGAGGATGTGGGGTCGACCCTGGCCTGTCACTCACTGCCTCGCCTCGACAGACAGGATATCGCTTTCTGTCCGTCCGACTCCAAATGAACATTGTATAAAGCCCAAAGAAAAAAAGAAAATCTGAGGTGCCAAATAGATTTTTGCGGGGAATATGTTAAATTTTTAGGATGGCTGTCATTATATTAATAATGTGGTTATTATTACCACTAAGTGTGTTAGTTAGTGTTATGGCTGATATGTATTAAAAGATACAGTTTTAATACATGGGACACACTAATACACTTCAAAAATCATTCAAAAACACTGAATGTCAAATTTTCATGGAGAATGTCACAGAGGATCATAAAGACTGAATAAAGGGACACATGCTTCTATGTGCTATTATTACTAAAGCCTTTTAATTCAAAGTACATAATATTCATAATGCTGTGTTTGTAGGACCCACCTGGAAGCTGTCCATGCTCCCAGAGGAGCTGTCTGACTTCCCCATCTCGTCGTCTGGAGAGGAAACAAAGAAGTAGAATTAAGTCAGCACTGGTTCGTCAACAGTGTAGGAGCGAGCAGCGACAGAACTCCCAACCGCGACAAAGACACAAAGCTTAATCTCCGGCTAAAACGTTTAAGAACATTTTACATTTTAGGGACTCTAAATGCTAAACAGTAATTGTGTGGAGGACGGGGGGGGGATCAGTTCAAGGCTTAGTGCAGAAGCTGAGCTGTTATGGTTATGCTGCATGGTTGGTGCACCCTAACCCTACCCCACCCACCCACCTAGACTTCAGGGTCTCTGGGATACGGTGTAGGTGGGGGTGGGGTCATGTCAGGTTGTTGTTGGCTCGGGGTGGGGCGTGTGTGTGTGTGTGTGTGTGTCAAAAGCATAGGAGCTGGAGAGATTAGCAGGGCTGTGTTTTGTGTGACGCCGGGTTAGAGACCGGAGGTAAGTATTAACAGGAGAAGAAGCCCGGGTGGTCTGGTCGGTCCACAGAGCCGGGGGACGGAAAGCGGAGTGTGAACGGGGCGGGCGGATTAAGGTGTTGGATGAACCAGAGTCTAATTTAGATGCATAAACAAGCGAAAGCTTTTAATCTCGCCGTCACGGTTTTATTGTGCGTCGGTGTATAGTATTTGGTTGGTTTATAGCCTGACGGCAACACTTGGATCAGCAAAAATAAACTTCTTGACGTGTCGTCCTCTGAAACACAACTGTTTGTATGAAACATTTCATGAATTATTAAGTGGAAGAACGTCACGACTCTGATGTCTGTTGAGTGAAGTCCATGTTATCTTAAACAATTCTAAACTGTTCGCCGACAGCACACATCACACACACACACACACCACACACAACCACACACACACACACACACACAGCACACACACACACACACACACACACTGGCCCACACACACACACAACACACAACATACACACACACACACACACACACACACACACACACACACACACACACACTGAACACACACACACACACACACACACACACACACACACACACACACAGACACACACACACACCGTCGTGGGCGTCTCCGTTCCTCCTGTCCTGCATGGCGACCTCGAGGCCGCTGTGCAGGATCTTGTTGAGCGTCCCGATCCACTCGTCCATCTCCGTCTCTCCCTCCGCTGCCAGCAGGTAGGTGCTCTTGTCCTGCATCTTCAGCTCGAAGGCGAACCTCCGTACCTTGGTGTTCTGCACCCGCAAGGAGAGACACACACACACACCACACACACACACACATATGCACGCACACACACACACACACACACACACACACACACACGCACACACACATATACACACAAACACACAGGGTGGGGGGAGGGGGCGGTAGGAAACAGGTTAGGGTCATAAGATAAGATAAGATAAGATAGAACTTTATTAATCCTGTGCCAGGTTGCATAGCAATAAAGTAAATCATTCACAGTAAGTCATTCACCCAGTATCAAGATTATTACTATTACAGATTAGAGAGGCACGCGTAGAAAGGATGAACGGGAAGGGACGCACTCTACTCATTAATAAGATGTATTAAGAGTGGGGGTGAAGCATAATGCTTGCTGGATAGATTGGCATAATTGGTCAAATGAATATGTTATGTGAAACGAAGCAGGGCATCGGAGGCTTTATTGAGTGTATGTTAGGGAGGGACGCAAACACCCGCGTACCGAAGGTGCCGGACTGTGAATTTATGCCACCAGAAAAGAAGGTGGGATTGATTCGGAAATTCAGGTTATGACAGCATAGGAACACATGTTTTGTACCGAGGAATAAGATGAACATGGCCGCAATTTGCTGCGATAAACTGAGGAATAGGAGCCGGGGGGGTTAGCGCGGTTGGTGCATACTAAGTTAAAGTTACAGAGATTGGGGGGTCCAAGAGAAAATAGTCTCCCACGTGGAAATTAAGAAATGGTCGTAATACTACAACACATAGGAGCACACGACACGACTACAGGTCAGAATTTTTAATTAATAATTTAATATAGAATTTGTAAAAGGGAGACAGTTAGCTGCCAAGTTTAGATTGAAGGTTGGTCGGGATGGTTGTATATTTTAACAAATGGATAGAAGAAGGAGGGTAGCAGATATGCACAAGTGCCGCGGAAGGAGGGTTGTACATTGGAAGGTAAATGTAACGGCAGGACATAATAGTTATTAACAATGTTTGAAGTCAACAAAGATAATAACATACACGATATGTAGGGGGGGATATATGAGATTGAGATTTAAATGGGAAAACTATAATGAAAAGGCCACGTATAGAGCGGAGCGATGCTAAAAAATATAACAGCAAAGGGGATTTATTACAATAAATACTAGCAGTTTACGGGTGTTGAACAGTTCCGAGAGGGTAAAGGGTGAAAGAAGGGTAAAAATATTATATTAGGGACGGTAGTGGGGGAGCACACTGCACGGAGCGGCGAAAAGCGTGATAAAGATCAGCAATACGCCACCGGGCGGGCCAGGGGACATAAGGCGGACGGGAGTAGGAAGACGGGAGAACACTCGAGTAAATAATAGCCAAACGTCTAAATAAAAAATGGACAAACAAAACAAAACTGGACAGAAAAAAACAAAAAAAAAAACACAGACAATAATTTAAAACATCCAAGGGGGATTAGGGTTGGTGGTTTAAAAGGTGAAGGGGGTTTAAGTCCATAGAATAAAACACATTGTTTTTGCGATTTTAAAAACAAAAAAAAAAAAAAATAACAATTTAATAAATTTAAAAAAAAGAAATACTAGACAGGGTCATTTTTGAACAGGGTAGATCATTGTTATGAAATCTGAACAACTATTTATACAGGGTGTTGGAAACAATGGGCTTCGGGCATAGGATGGTGTTGGGAATGGATCAGGATGACTGGGATGGTTGGAAAGAACACACCGAGAAGAGATTAAGTGATCACACACACACACGACACACACACACACACACACACACACACACACACACACACACACATACACACACAGGAGAAGATAAGACGAGACGAGAAGAATAGTGCGGTTCAGACTTGGGAGCTCCTCTGTGGTGCTCCCAAGTGGAGAGTGGAGAGAGAGGGGGCTAACTGGGTTTCACTTTGAGTTCCACTACAGACGCTCGCCCAGAATAATGGGACCACACACTGGAGCACTCAGAGGGCCGCACAACGAGAACAAGTGAGAGATGTGTTTTGTTTTAAAGGTGGGAGGTCACAGCTGGTGTGCCAGGTATTCAATATTAATCAACCAAGTTTTTTTTATATATTTCTTTTCCCCAAGTGGGAATATGACAGCCTAGAAAGAATGTTTCCATAAAAACATCCAAGTATCCGATCCAAAAATTGCCAAAAAGCCACTTAATACCAGCGAGAGATTGGTGGCAGTGATGTGTTGTTATAGACTCTGCTGCGTTGACTAAAGATGTTCTACTGATGGTTTCTAGATAGCAGTCACAGAATTGTACTCCAAATAATACAAAAGAAAACTTTGTATTTTTTATTTGTATAGCCCTTAATCACAGTTACAGTCTCAAAGGGCTTTACAGGCCATATGATTATGGGCCATGTGATTATGACACCCCCCTAGCCCTATAGCCCCTTCTAAGGGCAAGAAACGACTCCCTAAATTAACAAGGAAGAAATCTGGAGAAGGAACACAAAGTAGGGGATAGATATGGATGACCAAACACAACTATTATTCCCCTTCTTCAGAGAGCAGGGGTTGGAGATGCAGGAAACAGAG
Source organism: Coryphaenoides rupestris (assembly GCA_002895965.2). NCBI lineage: Eukaryota > Metazoa > Chordata > Actinopteri > Gadiformes > Macrouridae > Coryphaenoides > Coryphaenoides rupestris. The sequence continues at coordinate 184,761 of PIJE02000423.1, forward strand.
TATTTCCATATGTGTGAGATGACAGCCAGCTCAGAGTTTCTCAGAGCTTTGCTGCTGACGCACAAAAAATGTTGAGATGGAATTTGGAACGGTATACTTGAACTTTGACCTCCAATCAACCAGGAAGCACAGTGCTGCTGTCCAAGTATAACTTGATCCTTAGCATCGATCCTTAGCATCGATCCTTTAGCGCGTTAGCGGCTAGTTAACCTCTCACAGCTGCAGCA
>PIJE02000423.1:192487-194987 GCA_002895965.2 Coryphaenoides rupestris
GCAACATCTTCTGGCCCGTTAAAATATCCAACAAAGACCGATACGTAAAGACAGGATCCCGTCGTCCCCCGTTGTCACAGAAACTAAAAGGCGTAGGCTCAGCTGGCTCGGACACACATTCAGGATGCCATTAAAACGAATACCCTGTACCTCCTTAAGGTGGACTCCAATAGGGAGAAGGAAGCAGGGAGGCCCAAGACTACACGGAGAAGGACTATGGAAAAGGAACTGAGTGAGACGCATTTCACATGGCAGGAAGCACAAAAGGCTGCAAAGGACAGAGAAAAGTGGCGTCATCTTCTTTGAACCCAAATCCAGGCAGCAAAGTAAGAAAAAAGGTTTTAATTTCAAAAAGCTGGTACTCACAGGTCAAGACACACAGGCTACCACACCTAAAGACAACAAGCCAACAATGAACACAAGACAGGGGCAGGTTAAATAGGGAGACAAAATGGCCGACAGACAACAGGGCGTAAACGATGAATGATCAGATACAAAACACCGGTACCATGCAAACTACAAACCAAAACAATAAACTACAAATACTAATCAAACACACACCAGGAAGAAGACAAACTGACAAGTGGGGGCAGAGACAGAACACCAAAGACACATGATAAATACTAAGTCCAGCAGGGGGGGTGCAAGAAACTCCAAAACAAATCAAGCTTGAAGGGGACAGTGGCAGACTATGACAAACAATAGCAATGTAGCACATTTGTCTTCTAGAATAAATGTGCGTCTCGTCAGGACAGAGTTTGAAGGTTTGTGGACAATGAAACGGTGAACTGCCATCGCCAAGTAACCCTTTACAAAAAGTCTTATCAGACGTTTGTGGCAGGCACACTCACGGTAAACCTTCTGGGGCAGAATCGACACAACAAAGTTACTTGTGACAAATCATATTGGCGAAGCCAAGATGTGTTTGATCACCCAGGCCGCTGGCGTTGTCCTTTCAACCTCTAAAACGGACATTAGACATCAGTCAGGACGACATTAGTACGATAACAGAGAGAGAGAGAGAGAGAGAGAGAGACATGTTCAGACCGATTAAGAGCAGAGGGACAACATAAGCAAGTAGCACCTCCATGAGCCATGGGAGAAATTGTTGAATTGATTGATTTTCCATAAGTGTTCCACCAATGTTATCTAATGGTGAAAACTGATTGTAAATGTTTGTGGCGATTTTTATTCTTCACATTCTCAGTAAATGACAAAGACATCAGATAGCTTAAAGGGGCCTATTATGCCACCAGGTGTGAGCATGATTGACTATTACACGCTAGTCAATCATGCTCAAAATTGTCATGTGATGAAGTGACATCACAAGTGTGTCCACCTGGATGTATGATCGCCGACTATAACCATTCAGTACCAGTTAGTACAGTCCACTGGGAAGGCTGGTAGTCCGATCTAGTCAGCATATATCTAGGTGGACACTTTTAGCCACATAACAATGCTGAAACGGCTTGTAATGGCTAATCACGCTCACACCTGGTAGTATAATAGGGCCCCTTTAAAACTCAAAGGTTCAGGCACAGGTTCATGGTTGTGAACTCGACCCGTACATCGAGGAGGAGGAGCAGGAGAGTTGAGAAGAGGCTGTGGCCACTAACAAGGCCTATTGGGAAATGCAATAAAAAACCACCGATCACGTCAAGTAGTTCATTTTGAGGACTCTCTGAGAGGAAGTTCAAAGTTCACAAACTTCACATTTCCAGGGAAGTGATAATGGTGTTTGGGTGGTGGTGGGGATTCCCAGGTTGTAGGCCGGGGCGGATAGGGACGTTGGAAGTTGACTCTTGACACCAAAGCAAGCAAGCAGGCAGATAGCAGAACATTTAAATAAACCAGGACCACACGTCCAAACAAACAGTCTCCATCTTCGTTACAGATAACCTGACCGTCTGGGACGACATCGGAGCTCTGCAACAGTGTTCAGCTCTCAAGCACAACCAGATTCCCTTTCTTCACAGTTGTGCCCAGATAATATTAATAATAAAACAATATTTCAAAGCGAACGTTATAATGTTATAATGATCTGTTTTGTACGTTCATATTGGAGGAGATGGTTAACAACAGCAGTATGAAAACATACCATGGCCACTCCTGAGGTGCTACAGTGGAAATCCTGATACTTTGCAAATGGGTTTTCAACATGCAATCCTCTGTTGGTATTTCTTTTCACTGAGCCGAGGGTTTGTAAAAAATAAAATAAAAAAGTGCTGAATTTTTTAATAATTCCAAGATCTTTTTCTGGGAGGTGAACTAAGGGAGCGTCTGGAAAGTTTCATGACTCTGCTTCTATTCATTGTGTGCTGCTAGACAACACAGACCAGTCCCTAGAGATGCACACATGAAAACACACACGCATGCACACACACACACACACACACACACACACACACACACACACACACACACATCACACACACACACACACACAAACACACACACATGAAAACACAAACATGCACACACACACACACACACATTCACA
>PIJE02000423.1:199987-204987 GCA_002895965.2 Coryphaenoides rupestris
TTCATGCTTGCGATGAGGAGGGCTGTGAGTTAGTGTGTCCTTGATGTGTTCGTTATTCATGCCGAGTTGAGTTCTCTCTATCATTAAAACATGTACTCTCACATATGGGCACACGCTCAAAGGAATATACCGTCGTTAATATGGGGATGGGCCTATTATGCCGATTCCCAGTGTAGGGTGGTGACGCGATGAATTGACTGATTTCACAGGACTTTAGAGTCTAATCTATCTCATGTGTAACTTGAAGGCTGTGATGCGCTCTCACCGTAAAGTTGTCCATAGTGATGAGAAGGCACCTAGTTGAGTGGGAACGGATGGCACGGTTCATCCCAACGAGCGCTCTTCGCTACTCTTCCTGCCAGGGCAGGGTGGTGCAGTGTGGATTAGATCGGCGAGGAGGTGCAGATGGAGAAGAAAGATCGGAGGGTGGAGGAGTTTGGTGTCTTTGTTTAGGTAGTAGTGTGTATATAGCAGATAGTCCTCGAGCTCGCCTCGTGAGTGTTGCTCTCATTGGAACAAGAGCTTAGTTTATTCGTACCAATTGTGCTAGTTATGAAAGTCATTATATGTTATATGAACTCCATTTCGATCGATAGTTTCTTGCGTAAGGATAGGATCGAGATCATACAAGATGATACCGACCTCAGGCGTAGGAAGGTTCGGAGTAGTGTGGTATTTACATAAATGGCTGGTAGGATACTCTTGCGTAGTGAAGCTGAGCTGACCAGCTACTGTTCAGAAGCGAACAACCGTTAGATGAATAATGCACCAATGGTCGTGCGAGGTGGCACAGGCCATGATCCGTCTCCCAAAGGCTACGGTTGGACTACGGTTTAGCTCTCGGCTGTTAGGAGATTAATGATTATAGCGCTTTCCTCTACGTGCTGCTAGGTCTTATAAAGAACATACTTACCGCAGGCCCTGGTGCTCGCTGCACATCCTTCTGCTCCAGTGGAGTTTGGTAGAACGTGGAGATTACAGATAACCAAAGTGTGCTAGAGGGCTGGGATACAGAGCGTTGGGGTTCTACAGCACCTACTAAAGATGACAATACAGGGTGCTCACTCTGTTATGACAACCATTCGTCGGACACGATGGAGTGTACTCGCGAAGGCACGGCAAGGATTTACGTGGTTTTGCTTATAGGATTTACACTACGTGAGATCTTATCGAGCCTGAGTCTGATTACAAGTTTGTGTTTTATGGGTTGATAACCTCGACGTCGCCGAGGTGTGTGGGGTCTGTAGTAGTGGTATGCGTAAGCGCAGCCAGTGGTACGTAGTGTCTGTATACGAGACTCGTGCTGATTCCCCGACCTAGTGCTTTTAAGATACGAGCAAAGCAGAGTTGTGGAAAGAAAGGCCACGGGTAAATGAGCGCCTTACTAAGGGCGCGTGCTCTAAGGTGTACCTCTCAGCAGCGTAATTACCCGACGAGAAGGATAGTAGCTACGGTTGGTGTACCTAGAAGATGCCTCATTCAAGACCGTTTCTGTTTTCTCTCGGCGTTGTGCGGTCAGCTCATGGCACCAACCTGAAGGCAAGGGTAATACTCGTTAAGGAGTTGCAGTCTCCTAACAAGTTATTGGTGGTTATGTTTGTGACTAACACTAATTGTAAGAGAGTAACAAGCAGTGTATGCTACTCAACAAATACTAGTGCTCAAGATTTACCAATTCGTCTCGATCCAGTATATTCATACAGATGACCAAAGCATGAAATGGCACTATTCATTTTGTCCGAAGAGAGTGTTGTGCCTAACGCGCTAGAGAACTCCTGGTGCTCAATATATAGTTCTGCGAATTCTACTCAAATAAGGTGTCTTCTCTCCCACACTGACTAAGAATATTTAGTCTTGAAGACTTTTCCACTGCTAAAACAGGAGCATTCAGAATTCTCTATCGAGTATTGGAAGTAGATGCTCGACATCTTTGAGAGCTGCTCAACCTGGACGACGATATATAAGAAAAAATATCAGATCAAGGCCACATTGAGGCTCTCAAGACTAAAAAATCTGCGCTGGCCAGCCTGCTGGGTTTTTCAGCACAAGACGGTCACGTTTTCGCAACATATCAGAAATGGATGCCCAATCTCACTTTTTCTTTGGTCTGGAGCGTAAGAACGGGCAGAAGAGGTCCATCCACAGCATGCACTCAGACTCAGGCCAGATACAGTCTGAGGCCACTGACATCAGGAAGCATGCTGTCGGATTCTATAATAACCTTTTCAGGTCAGAATTTAGAGAGGAACAGGAGGTGTCACAGGCATTCTATGAAGGTCTGCCAAAAGCCAGGCAGGACTCTGCAGAACTGGAGGCTGCAGTGTCTCCCGGTCAGTGATAGGGGGAGACCTGCTGGCTGTGCTTAGCGACAGTCTGGCTATAGGGCAGCTACCGCTGAGCTGCAGGAGGGCGGTCCTCACCCTGCTGCCAAAAAGGGCGACCTGCAAGACATAAAAAACTGGAGGCCTGTCTCACTGCTGTGCACCGATTATAAGCTCCTCTCAAAGGTTCTGGCCACCAGACTGAGAGAGGTGATGGTACAGGTAATCCATTGTGACCAGATGTACTGTGTACCTGGCAGGTTAATCAGTGACAATGTAATTCTAATTCGGGATATTTTGTGGACATCTCTGGTTCATTGGGACTTGCAACTGGTCTTATTTCCATAGATCAGGAAAAAGCTTTTGACCGGGTTGAACATCAGTATTTATGGCAAACTCTGGAAGCTTTATGCGCTTTCAGCCGGTCTATAGCTAAGATCAAGGCCTTGACATTGAGACTGTACTAAAGATTAACAGTGGTTTGAGCGCTCCTTTTAAAGTCCAGAGAGGAATCAGGCAGGGTTGCTCACTGTCATGGATGCTGTACTCCCTGGCTATCGTGCCCCTTCTACACAAACTCAGAGCTGAATTCTCTGGAATTAGCATCCCTGGTTGTAGAATTTTTTTTTAATTGTCAACCTATACTGATGATGTGGTCATCATGGTAAATCAGCAGAGAGACATTGATATTCTGGCCGCAAATGTGGATAATTTTGCCGCAATGTCTTCTGCTAAAGTTAATTGGGGAAAGAGCGAAGGCGTTTATGGTCGGGGATGGGCTTAGTAATGAACTAATTTTACCAGGGGGGCTGACATGGAAGAAGGGAGGGTTTAAGTATCTCAGAGTGTTTTTAGGGGAGGAGTCTTTTAAACTAAAGAACTGGGAAAATCTTTTAGAAAAAGCGGAAGGTTGTTTTAAAAAATGGAAGTGGATCCTATCAAACATGTCGTACAGGGGGCGTGTACTTGTTGTGAATAATCTGGTGTTCTCTACCCTGTGGCATCGTCTGATGTGTCTTGACCCCCCAATGAACCTTCTGGCCAAACTTGCAGGCCCTTATAGTCAAGTCAAGTCAAGTCAAACTTTATTTATATAGTGTTGTTCTAAGTTGTGAGGAGATATTCATTTTATCCTTTTTTTTTTTATTTTGCATAGACATTGAGGCATTTTCTTTATTTAAGCGTAAAAGACTTTATTTTAAACATTGATGACGTGAGTATTATAATATTTAATGCTTTTTTGTTGTATAAGCCATGAATTCGACATATATAAGTTGATTTGTTTGTTTATTAATAGTATATAGAGCTTATACTAATAATAGGCTTTTTAATATTAAAATTTTTAGGTCTTTATTACATAGGGTGTTGTATGCTTAAAATAAATTCTTTTTTTATTTTTTTTTTTTTTTTTTTTTTTTTTTTTTATTATCAAAAATCATCTGTTATTTACATTTTTACACACTATTTACATTATATTTTCCATTCCCCCCGTGATACATTTTTAGCTCATATGTGACTTCTCTTTCTCCTATTAGGCCAGGAAGCCTACTTCCCTCGGGCCTCAAACTAGACCGGAGTTCCCCGGAGAACGATGGTACTGTACACTGGACCCCAGCACGACAAACATTGAGAGAAAAAGCAACAAGACAAGATGTGATACAATCCAGAGAGGGAACACCTCATTCATACTTTACGATAGCAGACATCCATGGGAGAGCACACTTTTACATGCTCCATAATCACTAACCAACTACGGATTAACATCTCAATCAGAAAGTCCTCTCATAACTGGTATCCTTAACACCTAGTAACAATAGACCCAACACTCCTTCATGGCAGCAACTTTCTGCCTCCAGGATCCTAAAGACTTGGTGTGGAGGCCGATAGCTGATGCAATTCTGCACCAGTTTGGTCGACTGGGACTGTGCAACTCCTTGTTTTTAATGGATTTTAGCAGTACTTCTCTCAATGGATTACCAGTTTTTTACCGGGGGCTTTTTAAATCGTGGAATCTTTTTAAGAGAGGGAGAGTGGGTGGTGCGGACTCTCTGCATTGGTTTTTAAAGGAGCCTGTGGTTTTTGGAGCTCGTTTAGATGTTACCTGTGGCCTTCACTCTCCAGGCAGCTCTGCAGAACAAAGATTGTTACAATGGGACATATTGTGAATATCACAGGGGCGGACTTAGATGACACTGCTGCACTGGCCTCTCGCCTGGAGGTGAGGTCCACCAGGGTTGTTGGCCTGATGCTGGAGAGGTGGAGGCAGGCCCTCAGTGGAAAAGAACGCCAAATGACTACTGCAAAGGTGTGTGGGTTGTAGAAGACGAGCCAATAATCAAGGATTCCACAACAAGCGAGTGAGAAAAGTCTGAAGTGATCTAGGAAGCAGGAAAACAAGAAAAGGGAAGGAAGGGGAGAAAGATGAGGAAGAATACGATAGCAATGGGTCCCTACGTCCTCAGGCATGCGAAAGAGAGATCCGTTCCCCCCACTGGAGGAGAGAGAGAGAGAGAGAGAGAGAGAGACACTGTGTCCAAGAGAGAGTCTGCAGGGGGCGATGGAGGAGGAGGAGGATAATAAATAATTAAATACATAAATAAATAAAGAAGGTAGGAAGAGGTAAACAAACAAAGGCCAGGACAGAAAGAAAGAAATAATTCAGAGAGTAAGAGAAGTGAA
>PIJE02000423.1:209987-227229 GCA_002895965.2 Coryphaenoides rupestris
AGTGGACTGTAATTGATCTTGTAATCATGCATATAGGTGGACATTCCCACTTATGATGTCACTAGATGGTAGTCACATGGCAATTGTGAAACGGCTTGCAATGGCAAATCACTCTCACACCTGGTTGCATAATATGGGGACGATTAAGATAATTTGACCATTAGGTACCCGCAGAGAAAAAAACATAAAAGCTTTATTAAAACAAAGAGTGACGACAGGGGGACCACCAGGTATTTAAGAGACAAGGGTCTTAACAGGTCTAGAACAATAGAAGCAGTGAGACGTGAGCTCCATTGCGGGGGGGGGGGGGTTGGGTGGCGTCCGTGTCTGGTTGATGAACCCAGACACGGACGCTGCTTCCTGGCAGCCAGCAGCAAGGAAACACACTACTGTTGTCACTCTAGAACAAAGGAATGTGTGTGTGTGTATGTGTGTGTGGGTGTGGGGGGGTGCTGTGTACGTGCATGCATGTGTGTATGTGCATATGTGCATGTGTGTGTGTGTTATCTGCATATGTGTGTGTGTCTGTGTGCATGTGTGTGTGCATGTGTGTGCATGCGTGTGTGTGTGTGTGTGTGTGCGCTCGCTACAGACAGACATCTCAGGCATCCGTGAGTTCTACCTGGACTCTGTCCCTGCTTGCCCAGCGGAAGCCCTCGGCGACACCGCAGCACGGTCGCCGTGGTGACACACTTACTTTGGAATCTGCCGGAAGTCCCCAGAATAATCCTCATACTTGTAGTTGACAACATGCCAGTCTGAGGTGTAGGTCTTGATGCACTGCAAACACATGAAGTGAACCAATGAATGAATGAATCAATGAATGAATGAACGGATTAATTAATTAACATAAAATGAACAAAAAAATGAAATAAATAAAGCCACAAACAGCAACATCTCTGTCTTATAATCATGAGAATTAATTTCTAACGCGCTTTTCAAGGCACGAAAAACACTTTGTGGGTGAACTTTTCCACAATTAAAAGTGAAGACTCCAAGTAGAGAAGAGAAAGGGCAATAGGATGGGTAACAGCACCTGCATAATTAATATTAATTAATAGTTTACTATGTATGTTAATATGACATACGCACTCCTCTGTGGGGTCAGCCAAAGGCCTGGTCAGGCTATCTCTGGCTGTATCTCTCTCTCTCTCTCTCTCTCCCCCCCCCTCTCTCTCTCTCTCTCTCTCTCTCTCTCTCTCTCTCTGTCCAACTGTCATAACATCTCATTAAATGGATATGATAAACTTATCATCATGCAACATCATGATCATTTTGAACATTTACAATAACCCCACATCACCCTTCATTCTCCTACTATCACATGGCTTTTCGGGCACCGGTGAATCAACCCTTCTCGACACTCCCCGCCTGTCTCTCTCTCTGTCTTTCTCTCTCCCTGTCTCTCTCTCTCCCCCTATCTCTTCTCCCCCCCTTTCTCTCTCTCTCTCTCTCTCTCTCTCTCTCTCTCTCTCTCTCTCTCCCCTGCTTTATCCAACTGTCTCTCCCCGCCTGTCTCTCGCCCTTTCTCTCTCCCTGTCTCTCTCTCTCCCCCTATAGGCTGTTCCATACTCCGCGAGACGCGAGAACAAAGTTCTCGCACCTAAAGCCCCGCCCACAAAATGACATCATTTTGTTCTCGCAGACCTAGGTCAGGTGTTCTCGCAAGATGTTCTCGACACATCAGCCGGGCCGAACTTTGTTCTCACCTCTTGTCCGAGAACTATTGTGTGATTGGTCAATTTGAAGTGGGCGTGGTTAATGCGCTTTCCGCCAGCGCAGAGGTTTCCTGCTGTGGGCGGGGCCTTCTAGGAGTTTCTCGCGGAGTATGAACAAAGTTCTCGCGTCTCGCGGACTATGGAACAGCCTTATCTCTTCTCCCCCCCTTTCTCTCTCTCTCTCCCCCTGCCTCACGCTGTCTCTCTCTCTCTCTCACCCGTCTCTCTCTCTCTCTCTCTCTCTCTCTCTCTCTCTTTCTCTCTCCCCCCCCTCTCTCTCTCCTCCCTATTGTGTATTGTGTGAGTGCAGCGGTGATGTGTGGCCTGGTGAGAGATCTGTCGCGGACGGTAATGCGTGTCGTTTACGAGACGGTTTTCTGATAAGCGCAGTTTGAACTGTAACCCGATCAGGGAGGCGGCTCTGAGCCAGAGGCGTTCCCCGCTGGGTCGGACGGCACAGCTGTTCGGGTGATGTCACACACACACACACACAACACACACACACACACACACACACACACACACACACACACACACACACCACACACACACACACACACACAACACACACACACACACACACACACACACACACACACACACACACACACACACACACACACACACCACCACACCACACTTGTCTAACAGGCCAACTTTACTATCTTTTACGTGTTGAGCCATGAAAGTCTGCAGGTTCTCTGGAATGTGCAGACAGCATATGGGAAATGTTTAACCTTGTTCTCAGTTCAACTTTAAGGTTAGTCGAAGGCATCTTGTATCGTATTGTATTGTGACAGCAGGGGGGAGATCGAAAATCATTGACCTTTAAAATGTACCTGAAGCCTCGATGTACAAATCACTATTCACTTATTATCAATTATTATATTCATTCCTACATTGGATGTGAAAGATGGAACAGAGACTCTTAGTGCTGGAGTGATGATTGTCTCTTGTCTATTTTGTTCTGAGCACTCGAAGCAGAGATGAGATGTGAGCTCTTCACATCAATTGTATTTTAAAAGATGCATTAAAGGCTTACTTTTCTGACAACAGGAATAAAATAATCCCTTGCAGAGGGGATACTGCACTCTACCCGTGGGCCTGCCTGCGTCTATTTCTATCAAGATCATAAAAGACATGAGAACTTGAACTCGCAGCAGAGAAATGAGGACATGCGGTACACATCAGTGCACATACATGACCGCCATCTGAGCAACATTAATTTCACAGTTCCACGGGCAGTCATCTAGAGCACAGCTGAACCATTAAAGTATCCCAGCGCTAAGGTTGACATCGTAACGACTTGACACAAGCAGAACACTATACACTATAAACACATGACCACGAACAGCCAATGACGCTACTTTACTTCTTGGAATACAAATGAAGAATGACATGGATGTGGACTGGGGCCAATGATGGGCTGTAATAAGCCCAGTTGCCTGGTACCAAACAATGAAACCGTAAAGCGATGGATGATTATTCTGAGGTGGAATGGGAGCCGTCCCCGGGTGGGAGAATGAAATCACTACTATGAGGAAACTCTTGAGGAACTCTAGCAACGTAACCAGTTTCCACTTGCCAAGATTTTCTGGCTTCCTGATGGCTTGGTTTGGACTGTGTATTAATACCCACTCATTAGCAAACTGCATATCAATGAAGACCTGAGTCATATAGAATATGCAAATGGTAAATGGATTGCATTATATAGCGCTTCACCCATTCATACACCGACGGCGGTGTCAACCATGCAATGTAACAACCAACACGTCAGGAGCAGTTAAGGTTAGTTGGCGTCTTGCTCAGGTACACCTCGACACTTAGATAGGTGGAGCCCGGGTATCGAACCAGCAACCTTCCTGTTGCCAGACAACCGCTCTTACCGCCCCTGCCACTGCCGCCCCCTAGAATATCTGTGCTGCATCAGAAGGGTTTCTCTTGAAGGGTACCACCACCATGCGATGTCTTACCTCCTGGACAAACAGACTCTGGGCGTCTGCCGCCGCATTCTCAGGCACCGTGGGGTACGCGGTTCGTCCATGGCGCCTTAATGTCGATATCTGCAAATAAAAACAATGGTTTATGCATTATGCAATTCACATACAACATGGACGTGGAAAGATTAAAGTATGGGATAGCATAGCAGTAACAATAACAGACCACTACTAGTCCCGGGGCCGAGATGTTTAGTCAAACAAAAAGCGAAAATGTGGAAGTCATCTTTCAAAAACGTTTTGAGAGATGACTTTTCCCCAGCACAATTGTAAGTGGCCACAGCTGGACCCCAGTTGCCGTGATTTGCTCTAGTAAATATTGTTCTGTTCTTTTGTAAGAGTTGAAAGGAAGGCGATGTGTGGGGAGAAGGATCCTCTTCTCCTTGTGATGTTAAGGCCCTGGACCCACAGCAAGACCACTTTTTGGGATAGGATCACACCCTACTGGACAGGACCGCACCCTATAGGACAGGACTGCACACTATTGGACAGGACCACAACCCATAGGCGACACAGGCTTTTCAGAACTGGTCAGGTATATTTGATCCTACATGAACATGAATACATTTGAAATGAGTCATAATTATCTATTTGTATTCTTCACATGTACTATATAAAGACAGAAAATGTCCAGTTTGTGGGCAAAACTGTGGTAAGTCTGTTGGAAGCAAGGTCACAGTACGAAATCCAGTAAAACCTTATCGCTATTCTGCTTTTGCCCCGTGTTTTACATAGATTGACATTCCAGTCAGGAAAAAAGGCTAAAGCAGAATTGCAAGAAATTGAAAGAAAAACAAAATGACTTTTTAGAAAAGAAAACAGAACATAAATAGCCACAGGAGGAAAAACATGAAAACTCTTACAGGAACCGAACACAGCAGAAACAAAAGCAAACGATAATAAACCGCAAGTCGCCCTGGCTCACATCCTGTAGAAAACACCTTAAAGTGAACAGGCTCCAACAGCAATGTGATCAATGCTACTGAAGCGCCTTCCAGCTTCCAGGAAGATACTGGAGAGCACTTTGAGCGAGCAGTAGCCTGCATCTCAAAGGGTCTATTCTGAGCAAATTAAGTGATTAGATTAGTGCTGCTTTTAAAATCATCGTTTTAAGAGCAGGGCTTATGGTCACCGATGTCTGCTCCGATGACTCATTTGGCAAACAATTAAATTTGAACAAAAGAGGGAACATAGACTATAAAGTAATTGTTAGCTTCATTCTGGGTGGAGTTTATCCTCATCGTTAATACTAGTGCTGTATAAAAGATTGCAGTCAGTAAAATAAAAACTAATGGGAGGCTCATTTAATTTCTGTGAAGGCTTTGTAGCCATCTAAATGAACCCATAAATAAACACACTAATGACCATGACAGCAGTAGGAAAAATACCTTCCGTCTCTCTATCTCTCTCTCTCTCTTGATGATCTCTCCATGACCCTTTAAGCAGCTGAGTGCAGTGTCGTGTCAGCCGTGAAAAACACCACTGGGGAGAGATTTTAATATGTAAACCTGAGGCCTGATCCTTGCTATTGTCTGGCCGTGAGTCCTGCCGGGATGGACGGACGGTAATCTCTGTCATCGGAGCAAAAGAACAAACAACCCTGGAGGTGAGGGCAGGCGGGTGGGTGTGGGTGTGGGAGAGCTGCTGCCTGGGTAGTGTTTAACTAGGCCAGGCCAGTCACTGCAAAACCACAGGTCTCTCGCCAGTCCACCAACCACAGGGATGCATGGTTTGTATGAGCGCAGCACTGCTCATTCACAATCATCATTACTTACTGCTTTGTCTCACAAATCAGACTTTGGGTGAACAGTGAGTTTCACTGTCTTTCTTTCGACCGATCATGTTGTGAGGATAAGGTGAGGATCTCTAAGTGCCAATTGGCCAACAAGCGAACACAATCTCGGCCAGCAGTAGTAAACCATTCCCGGTGGGAAGACTAGCTTAAACTTCCTCTCTCCGGACACCAATGTTCTTAGAAAAAGCTTCTGTAAAGGTTGAGAGTTAATGCTGCTAGACTGGCCACTGCAGACACATAATATAGTATATTTGATATATCCCAACTGTAGGGGAGGTATATATCAATTTCGGTCCACTTACTGGACGGTCTCAGACATCAATTATTGATATTATGCGCATCCAGTAAGCGGTGCAATCAAAATCCAGCAATTCGGGAAAATGAAATAGCGTCTGAGGATTTTATATGGTTACATCGATGGCTTGCTAGACCGTCACAGTCTCCATATAGATCCAGGTCCGTATACAGATCCAGTTTGAAGCGAGGGGAGAGAGACCGAGCAGTGACAGTTCCAGACACCCCACCTCCTCCAAAGAGAGGTGAAAAGATATAAAGGGAGGGGAGAACCACACACACACACACACACACACACACACACACACACACACACACACACACACACACACACACACACACACACACACACACACACACACACAGACACAGACACACACACACACACACACACCGGCCTCTAATGCGCTCAGTACATCCATGATCAAAACCAGATGGAGGTTGAGATAAACACCACAGGGCTTACAGGTATTTTCCATTTTCAACAACTCCAGCGGCGTTCTTCTTCCCACAATAGATCTTTGGGTAAGATGAAATGAACGACCCCAATCAAGAAGCCATTGGTTGATTAGCTGGAGAACAAATGTTAAGACCCATGGACCCATCAGTGATTGTAATGTTCCAAGGTTCTGCCAGGGAGACAACCAACAGTTGGCCATAATCGTTAGAGATATCCATGTCCGTTCTCCTTGAAGTCTTGTGTTGGATCCACCCCCAGGATCCGCCACCACCACCACAGTGCACATAGTGGCCGGTGTCTGTGCTATTCTTTCACCCCGCCGTTCTTCTCAGGGTGGATCACCTGTTGGTGTCGACCACCCCCCCCCCCCCCTGACAACAGTGTTTGTGTGCAGGGATGGTATGTCAGGGACAAGAGCCGCACACACACTTGAGCAGTGTGATACCAAAGCCGGCATGGTTATGGTCGTCTCATTGTCGTTGAGACCCACAGCTGCTGGGTCACAGAGGAAAAACATTGGTTTTTGGTTTAGGTTGCTGGGCGAGCGACAACCGTCCGCTAGCTCAGCCAAATCCCTTGTCTCGTTTTGCATCTCCTTGTTGTTATCTGATTATGTTATGTGATATCTTTTTAATGTCATTAATGGTAAATGGTAAATGGATTGCATTTATATAGAGTTTTTATCCAAAGCGCTTTGCAATATCGCTTCACATTCACCCATTCATACAATGACGGTGTTTCAACCATGCAAAGCAACAGCCAGCTCGTCAGCAGCAGTTGAGGTGTTAGATGTCTTGCTCAGGGACACCTCGACACGTAGCTATAGACGGAGCCAGGGGATCGAACCAGCAACCTTCCGGATGTCAGACAAACGTCCTACCTCCTGAGCTACTGCAGCCTAGACCCTAGTCATTACTGTTCTGTACTTCTGCGGTGTGTCCCACATTTCCCATCTGGGCTTAATTATAAGTACATTTTAGGTTATTCTACGTGCTCAATTCACAACTTCAATTCCCCCACACTCACCTCAGATCTCTCCATTCAGAGAGAGAGAGAGAGAGAGAGAGAGAGAGAGAGAGAGAGAGAGAGAGAGAGAGAGAGAGAGAGAGAGAATGAGAGAGGGAAGGAGAAGCTGAGCCATTTAATGCCCTCATTAGTTTGTATTTATCCTCTCGCTGCAGAGTATGATGGCATTTCTTTTTACACCGTTGGGCATGAGGCGACCCCTGAGTGTGTTTGATACATTAACTCACTTCTTTTAAAACCACTCTTCGCACCCTTCAATTTGGATCTGAAGAGAGATGTTTAAGTCATCATACGAAACACACACACCCACACACCCACACGCACACGCACACACCCGCACACCCACACCCACACACACACACACACAGACACACTGATGGGAGAGCGAGCTTATAAAACCCCTGCTTGTATTAAATCTGCTCGGGCCCGAGACCGTGTGACAATGGCACCGCGGTCCTCAGGGTCTTAAGGATGTAAAGAACAGTAAGTCCTTTCCATTAGAGTATCCTGAGCCAGATTTCCCAGCCCATTAGTTTTCCACAGACCCCCCGGCTGGGAGGGAGCTGTCGAGGGGACGTATATTTACGGAACGTTTCGTTCCGTCACAGACGTACGTCCTGTCACATGACAATACATGGGGAGGCCACCATCAGCCAATCACCGACTAGCATGCCCTGACCGTTTCCCTAAACCACCAAGGAGAGGTAAACAATAGGAAACCCTTTGAGTGCTGCTACGCCTATAGCACGCAATCACACGGGCTCGGCCGGGGCCAGAGAAAAGAACAGAACAGAGGAACACAACAAAGGAATACAGTACAACAACGCAATGTGGGCGGGGACTGACTGATGTGGACTGACATAATGCCGAGCAGCCGGCCAGGGCCTTGTAAGGATGTGGAGAGCAGGTTCTCGCAAAAAAAAACCAACATAAAAACCACCATTCGGTCGTCCTTTTACGAGCCACGAGATAAAGAGCTTTGATGGGTTAAATACGGCAATTGATCAGCTGTTCAGCATAAGCCCTCATAGCACCGTGGCCACAAAGCCCCCCTTCTTCTTGTTAAATGTAGGCCTACCGTGTTGGAGTTCAGTGGGAATTCACTCAATCCTTCGCTAGAACACAACGTGCCCCAGCTAGGAAAACCTTGCGTGTAAACTAACTAAAACCATGGAACCAACATCCACAGTAAAGTAACCACCTCCGTGTTAAATTAATGGGATAAAACAAGTGGATAGAATTGCAATAAATCTGAAAAAACGGGGCAGGATAATAAATAACACTAGTTTCTCTTAAAATCTTAAAACGTTTGCAAAACCTTAAAACAAACATCTCCTTTCTTTGACGAATGATACCACCCTAGTGGTCCAGGGAGGGTGAACCGCCATTAGTGGTATTGGTGGTGGTGGGGTTGGTGGGTGGTGTTGGTGTTAGTGATTGTGTTGGTGTTGGTGGTGTTAGTGATGGTGGTGTTAGCGACGGTGTTGGTGGTGGGTGATGGTGGATGTGAAGCTGACCTGGAAGTCCTCCTGTGGGAACTGCAGCATGTCCCGGAGGACATCGCTGAGGATCTGCGTCTTCCTCTGCACCAGAACGTTCTCGTAGTCCAGCGGCTCGATCACCTTGGGCTTCACCTGGAACACACACACACACACACACACACACAGACACACACACACACACACACACACACAGACACACACACAGACAGACACACACACAGACACAAGACAGATTGTTACTGTGACGTTCACTGACACACATTTTAAATTATGCGAGAGACAGAAAAAGGAAAAGCTTGCCACAACGTTCGGAGTGAAGCGTGGGGCATGGCAGACTCGGAACCCACTACAGATGTAGGAACTGCTAGCGACAGCAGTTCCTGCCACATGGGAGACTTTCATCTCTCTGAGGGAGGGGGGTTCACCAGCGGGGAACATTGATAACCAGCCCAGTTACTCATTCAAACGTGCACCACAATGAACTGAAGACCTCTCATATGATGTATGTCATGCAACACAAGCCTTGTGTCGACATATCTGAGGCTACGCCCTCACCGCCATCGTATGTGTTTTGTTTTATATTGTATTTAATTTATTTGTTAGTGTTTATTGTGCTCTGATTTGTATTATTACTCAAATTTTTTAGGGTGAATTATTTCACAGATATTTAGAGTTTATTTTAGGACTCCCTACTGTAAAGCACTGTACTTTATTATTAAACCTTTATTTAACCAGGTAAAGAGGGCAGCATAAAAAAAAGAGATGCTTATAGGTTTTATACAAACAAACAGCAAAGCAAGTTTTAAAAATGTTAAAAAAAAATTAAAAGTGTTCTATAAATAAATTGACATGACTTGACTTTGCTACTCCCAACAGGTTAAGCCCATCCTGAATCCGTGGCTCGGCTAGCCTGTCAGGACAAGATAAGGAGAGACGATCATCTGAGCCCACGGGTTGAACGACGACGAACGTTTAGCGATCTCTCCCGCGCTGCCGCGTCGACACATGCTACACGTTAGCATGACAGCCGAGGAGGAGGAGGAGGAGGACGAGGACTCCCATGGCGGGAGAACACAATAGTCTGAAGGCTTGTTGGGAGGAACCTAATGAAGTCATCTTGCCGTGACAGCCGGCGTAGATCACGTCTCTTTACACACAACACAGGAACGAAAACACACCGGCGTTCCCCCTCAGCTCTTTCTCAAATATACAGAAATATGATAGTCATAGATATCAACATATGCTGGTTAATCATCTATGTTGGGATTATTTTCCAAAACGATAACATTCCTTGTTGCTCTTTGTGTTACAAAACCAGTGAATAAACGTATATATGAACGTATATGAATCAATTTTTTAGCTTCAAGAGGAAATCCACGTCCCGGTAAACACGACAACTCAAATGCTGCATCGCCTTGTAAATACATCCATAAAGCATAATCTATAATACGGTCCATTTACTGCAAAGCAGGCTTTATTCATGCTGTAATCCACAGCTCAGATGTGGCTCCCTGCCTGTGTCATTGCCGTGTGTGTGTTGGTGTGTTGGTGTGTGTGTGTGTGTGTGTGTGTGTGTGTGTGTGTGTGTGTGTGTGTGTGTGTGTGTGTGTGCGTGAACATGCATTTGTGTGTAAGTGTATATGTTTGTCTCTGTGTGTGTGTGTGTGTGTGTGTGTGTATGTGCATGTGTTTGTATGTGATGCACGTGCATGTGTGCGCATGTGTGTGTGTGGTGTGTGTGTGTGTGTGTGTGTGGTGTGTGTGTGTGGTGTGTGTGTGTGTGTGTGTGTGTGTGTGTGTGTGTGTGTGTGTGTGTGTGTGTGTGTGTGTGTATGTGCATGTGTTTGTATGTGATGCACATGCATGTGTGCGCATGTGTGTGTGTTGATTACATTACAGGTCAGAGCCTAGAGCCCAGCGCCCAGAGCCTAGATTCAAGAGCCCATAGCCCAGGGCCCAGAGTCCAGAGTCCAGAGTCCAGAGTCCAGAGTCCAGAGTCCAGAGTCCAGAGTCCAGAGTCCAGAGTCCAGAGCCTAGAGCCCAGGGCCCAGGGCCCAGAGTCAGAGTCCAGAGTCCAGAGCCCAGAGCCCAGAGCTCAGAGCCCAGAGCTCAGAGCCCAGAGTCTAGAGCCCAGAGCCCAGGGCCCAAAGTCAGAGTCAGAGTCAGAGTCAGAGTCAGAGTCAGAGTCAGAGTCCAGAGCCCAGAGCCCAGAGCCCAGAGCCTAGAGACCAGAGCCCAGGGCCCAAAGTTAGAGTCAGAGTCCAGAGTCCAAAGCCCAGAACCCAGAGCCTAGAGACCAGAGCCCAGAGTCAGAGTCCAGAGCCCAGAGCCCAGAGCCTAGAGCGGGGCTTCGGCGTGGGCCGGTGCATGGCTGCACATCGCCCTGACACATCTGGCTCTGATAAGACAGCCTGACGTCAGAAACAAGGGGAGCCTTGGAGGAAACTGACCCCGGGTTCAGAATGCATTGCTAAGCAACCCTGGTTAACAACAAAGCACCTGCCACTCTATAGGACGGCCGGCAGGGCTGGAGTCGGGGGGGGGGGGGGGGGGGGGACTCTGTGTCTGCTGCCAGGATCCACATACCCAGACGGGGAAGGGTGGGGGGAGAGAGAGGGGGCTATAGAGGCCTTGCAGTTTTAATACATTTGACATAGTGAGCTAATCATGATGGTGTCGTCTGAATCCAAATATATCATATAGAAAACACACACACATCTATAAGAAAAGTGGTGTGTTGGTGTGTAGTGGCGTGTAGTTTTTTCCACATATGTACATGTGATGTGTTTGTATACGATAACAGAGGGAAAGAAAAAGAGAGAGAGAAAGAGAGATCGCCTGACCAGGCCTTTGGTAGATGCCAAAGGGGCCAGAGGGGAGTGTGCTTATGTCATATGTGAGAGAGACAGAGAGAGAGAGAGAGAGAGAGAGAGAGAGAGAGAGAGAGAGAGAGAGAGAGAGAGAGAGAGAGAGAGAGAAAGAGGGAGAGGGGAGAGAGAGAGAGAGAGAGAGAGAGAGAGAGAGAGAGAGAGAGAGAGAGAGAGAGAGAGAGATGCAGGCAGTAGGCCAGGTGACTCATGATAATGAAAGACTTGATGATCACAGTCCAGACAGATAAGGTGCAGATTCATGCAACTGTATGTGTGTGTGTGTGTGTGTGTGTGTGTGTGTGTGTGTGTGTGTGTGTGTGTGTGTGTGTGGTGTGTGTGTGTGTGTGTGTGTGGTGTGTGTGTGTGTGTGTGTGTGTTGTGGGGGGGGGGTGTTGTCTATAATAAACGTTGTGTAAAGCAAATCCTCTGCACACAGCGGCCATAAACCCGACGGTGGCTGACTGGGTGTCATCTACCTGTGCCCAACCACCACAACCCTGTGACACCCCAGTGACACACAGTGTGACAGCAGGGAGCCAATCAGATGCCGGCTAGCCAGGGGGAACCCCACTCTCTCACACTGTGTGGGTGAGAGACAATCACATCCATAGGCCAGAGGTGAGAGAGACATTATTAACATGTGAGGAGGCGGCGGAGGAGGCGGCGGAGGTGGGGGCGATGGGAACTTCCATCCTCAGGGGACACAATAATGAAGTTTAATCAGGAAGGGTCAAAGGTCGTATACATTAAAGCGGCCGGCTTACGTCACGCGGAAAATAAGTTGATTATGGAGAAACCGAACCGACGAAAAACCTCGCCAAACTGCTTTTTCGACACTTCTTCGTGTACCCTCCGAGATTTCCAAAACTTCCACGGATGGCGGCGGCATTGCAAACATTGTGTGAGATTGGTCTGTGGAAAAGTCAGGTGGGCGTGTCTTATTTTGATCTTGTGTAAAACAAGTTTTTCCTTCTTCAACTTCTTCAACCTCGGTCTCAGCCTGCCGGAGGAATTAAATCGACTTCTTTTTTTGCCTGCTTGACGAAGGCAAAACTGCCCCCCTTAGCCCCCGACGACCTCCAGGTGATCTAACAACCCGGGTGTTGGCAGGGCACTCCGAAATATTGCAATGAAGAGGATCAACAAATGCCAAATTTGGATCATTTGGATGCCAGGGATAATTGGAGTCCATTGTTTAGAAAAGCTTCCTCTTCTCAGCATGGCTTCATGAACTCACCTCCTCCCACCCTCCGCTCACCTCCACCCTCACCCTCCCCTACCGCTGACTATAATTAGATTTGCTGTCTCCCTACTTTACCTCCCACAATCCACATCAGCCCATCACCCCTCCACATGTTTATGTCAGCGCAACAGTACACACACACACACACACACACACACGCACACACACAAACAAAAAATACCCACTCACATCCATTTTAGTCGCACCCCCACCCAAACCCTAACCACACTGCTGATCCCAGTCAAACTGAAACCGTCGTAAATGCATAAAATTCCACACAGATCAACGCACACGTTTCTGCAATGTTGTCCCCGTTTAACCACAAGCCAAAGAAAAATAAGATGAAATCATTGTTGCTTGCTAACACCAACTTCAACGATATTTGTCCCTTCGGCATACAAAAGTCTCAGCAGGCAGATTGAAACTGGAACAGAGGGAACAATTGAAGGGATTTTTCCATTGCTCCTGGACAAAGGATATATCATCACTGTAGTCCTATACTCTAGCCTGAGGAGAGAATAGTGCTGTGTAACGTGTATATGCAATCCCGTATTTCACAATCCACCATTCAGGTAACGTTGTAAAGTCTGTTAGTCAGCGACCCGACAACAGGAAATAAACTTCTTCCACCCACAACAAGGCGACTCCCCTGTCATTACAGGTGACTTTTGAACCCAATGAACCCTTTTAGAAGATCTTCAGTTTTGCACACATGAACTTTGCGGTACACAGTTTACTGCAGCAACCCTGCTTTTTACACTTGACTTATTGTGACTTAAAGTGACTTAAAGTGCTGTGTAAAAAAAAGACATAAGAGAAAAGGATTTCAGAGTTAAATCAGAATCCAACAAGACATGAGCACTACTTTATAGATATTACATTGCACAATATTTCCGACCTCAAATCGACCTCAAACTCTAAACCAACCTGGTCTTCGACGAAGCAATTTCCAAAACATCTTTGAAACCAAAACCCAAAAGCCCAAACCCGAAGGATAACCCCAAGGCCAGCATATGTTGGTCCTCCAGTACAGAAGGAGATGTCTAGCGACTTACCAGCACCTGCTGCGGCACTGGGGGCGGCTCGGCATCCACTGTCGCTGATGTCCCCAGGTTCTTGTACTTCCGTGGAGACTCTATGACCAGCTCCTTCTTAGAAGTCTTGCTCGCACGTCCCTGCATTGTCAAAATACAGCTGGGCTACGAAGATACCGCCACAACTTTACCACTACTATTACTGAGTCCCGAGCACAGGCCTGTCGAGAAAAGTCGGCAGCATATCCAGTCGCTGCAAGAGTTGGTGAGAACTGGAGTTGGTGTTGGTGTTGGGAGTCAAGTCATGGAAGTTCTTTAGTTTTCCCCCTCACACACACACACACACACACACACACACACACACTCGCAGACACTCACACACACACACACACAGAGAGCTGAGAACCTCCCCTACTCAGAGTCTCCTGTCTTTGGGAGGCAGGGAGCGTCCTGAACACACACCCCACAGAGAGAGAGAGAGAGAGAGAGAGAGAGAGAGAGAGAGAGAGAGAGAAGCACCTCCCCCCTCCTCTCTCGCGCTAGCTGCGGGGGAGTGACACACACACACACACACACACACACACACACACACACACACACACACACACACACACACACACACACACACAAGCACACACACTGAAGATATCTGACCCCCTTTGCCATCCACCTGCATGTACGTCGGACACAGTCAGAGGGTTGACAAAAGGCAAAACAAAAGACACACATTCCTCGAGTATGACCAGCAGGGACTGTCCCACGCCTGCAGCAAGCTGCAGACAGCTGCTGCAACAAGACTGGGGCCTCGTCCACGCCCACCTCACATGGACACGATTAAAGACCACGGTAAAGAGAGACACAATATACTCATAGGCGCGCAGGCCAGGCCATGTGGTGGACTGTGGGTTTAGCGCACAAGTGCGGCTGGCTGCAGCATTGCCAAACACAAGGTCGGGGACTCGGGAAGGCGGTTGATTTGTGGGGACGGTTGATTTTGGGGACGGTGAACAAACGGCGAACCTCGGGGCCTTTTTCGCGAGCGGTGACTCAATCGTTGCGCAAATTCCGATGCAACGCTGACTCACTCTTATTTAGTTTGCAAATAATTATTTGTCATCAACTGCATGAAAACTATAGGGACCCATATATTGCAGCCCACTAGCTCTGAACTGGTTCTCCAGCGAGCCTCAGTCAGATTCAGGACTCACATGCGTCATTTATTAGTCATTAAACACAACCCAAGAAGTAAAACATTGAGCGAACAAAAAGCTTGGGGCTAAACTCAATAAAATATTGAGTCTTCTTTCTAATCTAAAGATTAAGGTTTGGCATATGGGTCACGAACCCCACCAGTTGAGCTGCGATCTTGTTATGAACGATCCCGGACGTCGTAACAGAGACCTCAAGAGATCCCACACGTCCCCTAAATCCTCCCCTTCTTAGACACACTCCGACATTGCCTTTATGCTATAGCCACTGCTGCTGCCATATTGTGGCAGCGCAAGAATCTCGCGCAGAGATAAGAAGAGATAGCAGGGGTGAGTAAGCGTGGGGGAGGAGGTGGGGGGTCGAGGGAGGAGGTTCTGGAGGGTGGGGGGGTTAGGGGGTCTGTTTTCTGTCTCTAGTGCTGCAGCACCAGCCTCTGTGGTTGTTGATCCATCTGCTCCAGGGGCATTCCTGTGTTACGCAGGCGGGCCAACCCACCCCAGAGCAGAGTGAGTGGGGGCCGCCGGTCCCGGGGCGAGGTCGGGGTGGATGGGGCGGTGGGCCGGTGCGCCACAGCAGGGAGTGTGTTGTCTTTACACGCCTCGGGTCAGAGTTCAGACATGGGGTGGTTCCACACAGCTGCTGTGTCCCTCCCACTGTCACACACAGACACACACACACACATCGAGATACACATGTATACACACACATACACACACTTACTATGGTGACACATGCACACATGCACACACACACACACACACACACACACAAAGGTTACACACGCAGGCACGTGCACACGCACACTTACACACTATGGCGACACACATTACGCACACACACACACATACACACACTAAGACGACATTTGCACACACACACACACACACACACACACACAAACATGCACTTGCGTACACACACGATGTGTCACACTGCCCCACACTGTGACACACAAAGACACACTATGGCGACACACGTTACGCACACAAACATGCACATGTGCGCGCACGCACACACACACACACACACACACACACACACACAAAGATGACACTCGCACACACACGCAAGCACACACACACCCACCCACACACACACACACACACACCGACATATGCACACACACAGCTCCACGTCGACAGGTTTCAAGTGTATCCTTGAGAGTAAACATGGGAACACACACAACACACACACAAGTATTCAGTGCATGGAGTGAGTGTGTGTGTTGATGCCGTCTCGCCTGTCACCGCCTGTGTGCCTGAAGTTAGTCAGCGCACTTAGCGGACATGTTTGGAAGCTCCACCTCCATCTCCATGCCATGTGTGGACCACATTGGTACCCTCAGCGTGCACTCACCCCCCCCCCCCTCCCTCCCCTCCACAATCACAATACCAGAGCCAAGCCCACCACTGGTCCACTCATGGTCTACTTTATGGTCGACCCATCTCATCTCATTCCAATCAATCAGATTTATGCACAAATACTGATGCACACACACACACACACACACACACACACACACACACACACACACACACACACGCACACACACTCAATCATACAAGCAACTAAATAGACTGAACAACTATTGCACAAAACTTTAAAACTTTGATATTGTGGGATAATATTACTAGTTATCATCGTCATGGAGTCTCAGTAAGTGGTGGAACCTGGAGTGTGTGTGTGAGTATGTGTGTGTGTGGGGTGGGGGGTGGTGGACTGTTGGGACACAGTACGTCATTAGCCAACCCAGCAGGGTACAATGGTACATTAGCATCACTGGGATGGGCGACACAGTACTAATGTGTTTGTACAAAGAGACCAGGGCTGGCTGCTGGATACTATGGGGCTCCTGCAGCTCCTGTCTGGAGGGAGGGAGGGGAGAGAGAGAGAGAGAGAGAGAGAGAGAGAGAGATACAGAGAGAGACAGAGAGAGAGAGAGACTCTAGAGCGATGCCCCCTCGGCCAGCTGGTTCTGGGACTCTATTCACAAAACCAAGCAGAGCCACCAGACAGAAACCCCATTAGATTAAACCAAATTATAAGAAAACAAAAAGAAAACTACCTCACACACTGGAAAGAATCAACCAATCG
>PIJE02000423.1:234315-239315 GCA_002895965.2 Coryphaenoides rupestris
CCCATAGATAGGTGGAGTCACAGTCGGTTCTCTCTCTCTCTCTCCTCTCTATTCTCTCCACTCCGACCCTCTCTCTCTCTCTCTCTCTCTCTCTCTCTCTCTCTTTGAATCCCTCTCTATCCTATCTCTCTCGCATTTGCTTCCATTTGCTCTTGCATGTCTTTTTGTTCATTGTGGATTATTGTATTTTTGCTATTTGCAAATAACACACACAAACAACAAGAAATATGTTTGATTTAAATACCATAGGATCACACACCAACAGATCTCCAGGATGCTAGTGGTAAAGGAGAGAAACTACCTACCCAAGCGATACACAGTAACAATCTGTAATATTATGAGATGATTCTGGTGAGTTGAGTCAATGTGAAACAAATGGGTTGTGCTAAATGTAACAGAGGTGGGGGGGTGGCAGGCGAACAGCAATATGGTTCACTGCTTATTTAGTTCAATGGGGGAAAAATTGTATATGAATGTGTATGAATCACAATGTTGACCTATAGCACTTGTGTGCAATTGAAAATAGCACACATTTGGTCCCAAATCGGCCCCGATAAAATACAAATGTGTAACAACGTAGTAATGTCATCAGAATTACTATTTTGCTACTCAAGCATTCGGATTAAACTAAAGACAGCTCGACGATGAATGTCCAAATATGGCAGCTCCAGCGGCCGACAGACAGGAAGACTTGAGGCTGGAGGTTCGCTGATGTTTACTGAGTTTGCCACGGGAGGGTTTGGACTGCGGATGCCAAGACATCAAACAGACGGCATCTTCTTCTACAAAAGATTACAAGCCGCTGGTTGATCGCAACAAGACACGATGATCTGAAGGGGCCTGCCAAGTACACGCCGATGATACGCAAGGAGTTGGACGGCACAAAAATAACAAAAACGCCCCAAAGATCACTCCTCTTTTCCTTAGACACAGGGTGTAATTAAAAAGTAACGGCAGCATGGTGTTTATATTGAGATAGTAAGCAAATAAAACAGAATAACTCTGTCGGGAATTGGTCTGTGGAGCCTCGACGAATCGTGTTAAGCGATTCATAAACCAAGCAAGAGATTTAGGCCTATTCCTCAAATGTGGTCTAGGGATCTAGGGATATATGGGGACTTATCATCACTTGAGTCAGACAGGAGAGGGAAACCAGAGACCAGAGCCAAAGATTCTATTTCCCGGATGGATGGCGGATGTGCATGTGACTATGTGTGGTAAAATACATATAATACCTACTGTGACACCAAAAATAAAGATAGAACAGAAACCATAAAAACACAAGTCGTAATATTATCATCATGTTTATTGGCTACATTGGCAGCATTTCCAGATACAGCAGGGAAAAAAAAATATTTTCTATCATCTCCCCCTCCCCTGAGAACTGGAAAGATCCTATTTGGACGGCTCCACACACTGTCACAGTGTGTGTTCAAATCTCGTTCGAAACGCTGGCGGGTGAGAGATAATATTTGGCAACATAGTAAATCTGGGGGTCACAGCTCAGGACACGGGACTCGGTCGTCACCAGCGACGGCTGCCAAGGCCAAGCTCACGTCTCGCCTCATGTCTCACATCCTGGTTGTCGTGGCGAGGAGGAAGAGAAGAGAAAACAGGACGTTTTCCCTCCCGCTCTGTTTATTTACCCCTGTCGCTCGGGTGCTTCCTGCAGCTAGCGTTGACAAGACCCCCATCCTCTCTACCACCACCACCACCACCACCATAACCCCCACACTCCAGCAACCACCGCTACTATAACCTACTCCAGCCCCAGTCAAGTCACGGCATCTGCACACACCACACACACACACGTCACATCTACTCACAGAAGATTGTGGAAAAAACACAAGAGAACAATTCATATTCTCTCACCAGAAACGGGTTTCAACTCAAGTGTGTACTGGAATAATTGTGTGAACCATAGAAATGATACCAGATTACTGATTAAAACACCAAACACGACTTTGTCTGGGCAGCAATGAATAGCTTGCATTGTTGAGAAAACAAACCACAGAAAGGCTTATGGTACGCAAACACACGCACACACATGGCCTGGATGACGCCCACGCTGGGCTGCTGTCATGTGGAGTCTCAGAGCATTAAGACCCTCTGCTGCTGCTGTACTACTACTACTCTGTTAATATTGCAGCAGGACTTGACACACTGAACTACATTTGGTTGGGGAGAGAGAGAGAGAGAGAGAGAGAGAGAGAGAGAGAGAGAGAGAGAGAGAGAGAGAGAGAGAGAGAGAGAGAGAGAGAGAGAGAGAGAGAGAGAGAGAGAGAGAGAGAGGGAGAGAGAGAGGGGGGGGGATTGTGGAGCAGGTGGTTGTTCTGTGAGGTCAGTATACTGTGAAGCCCCCATAGCAAAGGCTTCTCGCATCTCTCTCTCTCTATCTCTCTCCCTTCTCTCTCTCTCCTTTCTCTTTTTTCTTTCTCTCTCTCTCTCTTTCTAATCTTTTTTGGGTTGTGGTACAAAGGGAGGGAGAGAGAGGGATGTGGGGAGTATGAGAGAGTAAGTGAGGGAGAGTGGGCTTTGATTATGCACATTGATCTGTTGTGGACACATTTCCTCTGGCCCTCCTCATCTCTTCATACCGTCTGGGTGTTCTGTGTTGTCCTCTCCTCCTCTGGTGACCATAAGCCCTGTCCGGGGCTAACCCTAACCTTAAACCTAAAACCAAAACCAAAACCTAACCTAAACCTCAAAACCAATCCCTAACTCTTGAACAAACCCTGAACCATAAACCCTAACCCTAAAACAGAACCCTAAACCAAACCATAAATCTAAAAGCCAACTCTAAAGCAAACCCTAAACCAAAACAGCAAATATATATATTTTGATGTGGCGCCGCACCACCGCCTGAGGAGCCCTCCTCAGAGAACTCTGGTGTTTTTGGAACCAGATTTGGTATTACGTTGATGCAGACCACCGGTCCTGGAGTTGTTAGGTAATCCTCTGGAATGCATGAATACATCGATTGTGACAAATCGATTGTGACAAATCAATTCAGCAGCCTGTTGTAAAAAAAAAAATAAGAAATTGCTTTTTTATTATTCTCAAGCCAGCGCACAACAATGCGGCGAGGGATTTCGGGGTAAACCGAAACACGGACTTCCTTTGTCTTCCCTGAGCGTGTTTCATGTGTTTGGACTGCGGCGAGTGGTCGACTAGCCCGGCCTGTTAGTGGTACTGAGCGACGGACCAGAGGCTGGAGGAACGCTGATTCATCACAATAACAATAATAACAACATATTCTGCCATATGTGACCCTACACACACACACACACACACACACACACAGGTCGCTCTTCCTGCAGGCAGAGACACAGTGCACACGAAACGCAGACCTGATGTTTGTGCCTGTGTGCAAAACATTTCTCAAAAACCTGGGAAATTCTCAGACTTTTCCCTTAACTGAACAGACAACATACAGTATAATCACGGCGACAACAACAACAGAAAGGAACTCAAACTACAGCTACAAAGCATTCTAAAACGTGGTTCAGGTGGTCAGAAGTTATTTACAGTGAAACAGGACAACCTAGTTACAGGAATACTTAAGTGTATGACTTGGAGTGCTTATTCCATGTTAACTATGCTCAGGAACAGAGGATTTACAGTCTACACATGGAGAGGAATTTCCCACAAGGGTCAGCCATGCATCCTTTTGGCCATTTTGCTGAGTACTCCCTCTTCACACCATCATCCAATCAGGAGGCTGGAAAGGCCTAATATAATGCAAGCGAGGAAATGACTGCGAATGTCTGCTTAATCTGCCCAAATGAGATGACAGTGTGTGTGTGTGTGTGTGTGTGTGTGTGTGTGTGTGTGTGTGTGTGTGTGTGTGTGTGTGTGTGTGTGTGTGTGTGTGTGTGTGTGTGTGTGTGTGTGTGTGTGTGTGTGTGTGTGTCTGTCGTGTGTGTGTGTGTGTGTGTGTGTGTGTGTACACATGTGTGTGTCTATGTGCGTCTGTGTGCATGTGTGTGTGTTCATGTGTGTACGTGTGTGTGTGTGTGTGTGCGTGTGTCTGTTCGTGCATGGGTGTGTGTGTCCTTTTCTGTCCGTGTGTCTGTCTGTGCGCATGTACGCGTCGTACTTTGCAACAGGCCGTGCACAATGTCGTTCTAATGATGAATAATTCAGGAACCAGATATCAGGGCTGCTGAGTCAGACCTGCTGGGGCAGGGTTCCACTCTCCTGCCCTCCTGCCCTCCTCTCCTCCTCCTCCTCTCCTCACTGCTCACTCAGCAGAGGTCTGGGTTACTACCCATCATGCCCTCTGGCACCTCCACAGGGCTATACATTACAACTTGGGAGTACTTTACACTTAAGAGACAGAGCTTGGACATCACAATGCATCATAGGTATTTTTCCCGCCATATTGAGAGGACGAGGAGAGAGAGAGAGAGAGAGAGAGAGAGAGAGAGAGAGAGAGAGAGAGAGAGAGCGAGAGAGAGTTGTAGTCCTAAAGCCTAAATCAACGTCAATATGACCATAACCTGAAAACGTTGCTTTGCAGCGTCTCGTATGAGAAAGGCTGTGGCTGTTTCAGACTCAACAAAGTCTCCCCATGATGATCAATCATTTCACGATTGACTACTAAACAATGACCCAAAAACCGATACTTCTTCTAACATAATAGCTAACATTTCAACGCTCCTATGCTTCTAAAATGGCGGCGCCTGCTTGGATTGTAATGTGAGGTTGTGGTGGGTACAAGGCCCTATCTGTCACCACACTATGACCAGAGACCGAGAGACACAAGCTCTGTGGGAGAGAACACAGAGGATCTATATAATTATTATTTATTATTTTACCTTCTCATTCAGGTATTGCCTTTCATTTCATGCTGATGTAGGCCTAACGGGTAGACATTTTATGTTCCAAATCTCAAATGTTCTTCATATCCATTTTCTGTTATGGGACTGGGCTCCTCTCCCTCCTGCCTATGGCTTGTCCCTCTCCCTGCTGGGATTGTTTGTCTTGTGCTTCTTAAA
>PIJE02000423.1:241815-246272 GCA_002895965.2 Coryphaenoides rupestris
GTGACTGAGTCACACATTTACCACTTAGGTCTACTGGCTCTGGGAATAACGCTACTAGACACCTTTTAAAACCGAACAAATCTGGTGTTTTCTTAAGATTAAAATATTACACACTTCAAATGTCTGCTGTGCATGATCATTCAAAGATTGACATGTTGATTACGTTACGCCTGTATGAGAGCAGCAACAATGTGGTAATAGTTCGATAGTTTCATTTCTTCTGAAAATAACTTTGAACAGGCGTATGACTTACAAGAAATAACATCAGGCGTCGATTTGTAATGGAAAACAAAGACAAACGTATCTTCATATTGAATTTGTTGAATAAACAAAAGAAAAACTAAGGTTGAAAACGCTCAGCCTATGAAGGCCATCAGTGCCACCTACAGGTAGCGGTTGGTACTACACTCGAATGCAACGTCAACAATGCAACCACAATTTAATGTAGGCCTTTCCTGTGATGTCCTACATGAACTCACAACACTGTCGGTAAGGCTTTTGATCCTGCAGTAACTAACAGTCAAGGTCTAACCTTTACTGTGGCTACGGTTTTGCACATCCCTGGCATTTCCATAAAAGTCCTAGAGGAAAACACAGAGCGCTGAGGCGGTCGCACAGGAAGGGGAGGGGTGAGGCGTGCGATGTGTGAACCAACCGTGCCAAACAGACATTTTCCGAGCACTTTACAAATAGATCTGAGAACCAGAACCTCTGGCAGGCCAGGGGAACCATTTGTTTCTACTTTTCTTACTATTACCTATACGGCAAATGATCACCACTGAATCACAGAGAGTGAGAGAGAGAGAGAGAGAGAGAGAGAGAGAGAGAGAGAGAGAGAGAGAGAGAGAGAGAAAGACAGCTGAAAATTAATTTTTAAACTAAGCAACTACAATAACGTCCCCTCTTTCCCTGCTCCCTCCCTCCCTCCCTCTGTCGTTTCTCCACCATTGAGAAGGGTTAGTCAGGCACCTGTGATTGACAGGCAAGATGGATTCCCAGAAGCACTCTCTCATAGCTGACGGACGGTGAAACCACCAAATTACATTCAAATGATCTACAAGGCAAGGAGTGTGTGTAATTCGATTTTCTCGACAACCGTACATCCGATCGATTTCACACTTGCCGGGTGTGTTGCCGAGGACCCAAGGAAGGGCAGGGTTGAGTGTGAAGTTGTTTGGATAGTTCTCAAAAAAGCTGCAAGCTGCAATACTGGAGGCCAGGTACATGACTAGTAGCTCTTGAATCCTAAACATGACCAGACAACATACCGATCGTCATGGAAACGCCTTGAGGATGGCTCAGGGCTGATGTACACGGCGGGGGTGGGGGGGGACTGGTGATTCACTGACTGACAGGCTGACAGGACTCAGGAGCGAGGCCTTGTTGTGATGACGTACGCCAGGTCGTAACACGCAGTCAGACTGTTACAAGAGAGCATGGCAGCCCGATCCGGGGACAAGTCCGTACCGGCTCCACCGTGGGGTCACGCGGGGCAGAGAGACACAGCAGACTCTCTTAGTCACTAAGGTGCAGACATAGCCAGGCACTGGAAACTACACCAGCCTTTTGCATACCATGGTTTACAAGTACGATCGGCCAGGTCACATTGCAGGCCTATCTAGGAAGGCCTAGCAGGAACAGTGTTGTATAAACTGTATGTTCACTCAATCAGTGGATATTAAAAACCCCGGCTCACTTTAGAGTTGACCACAACACAAATACTTGGCGAAACTTGAACTGTAACCTAACCGCAATTAACAGAGTAATACACTTATTAGCGTATTATTAGCTTAGCTGTCTCTAATACATGGCTGACAATGGATCGATACGTATTTCAAATATGTTGTTCAGAGAACGTCCAAATTGTGCATTTATTTTCCTGTTCAGCGTCACTCACATCATCACAGTTAATATTTAACTTGCATCTGAGTCAGAGTCAATACGACTCCAAAACTAAAGAACACATATAAGAACTCATTTGTTATTTATTATCATGATCATTAATGTTAATGGGTGGCAAAGAAATCCACCTCCAATAGGAACGAGCCATTAAGGGATTAGCTGTTGTTGCTGTTGGGCAGATGCTACCTGCACACAGAACGTTCAAACAACCCCCCCCAGCACACATACACACACACACACACACACACACACACACCAGAAAAGCCAGTTAGACAGCGCATATGCAAATGTTTGTGTGCCCTCGTTATAACAAGATCTCTGCATGCAAATGTATTAGATTCAAGCCACACTTTGGCTATGCATAATACGATTTCTCCCTCTGCTCTGTGTACGAATTACTGTATATTATGATATTATGAGGGGTGGGTGTGGATCGCTGAGTAGTGGGCAAACATTGAATGACAGGAAGCTAATCAGAGTGTGTGTGTGTGTGTGTGTGTGTGTGTGTGTGTGTGGGGGGGGGGGGGGGGGGGGGGGGGGGGTGGTAGGTGGCTTAAATCTAGCCCCCTAACTGGCAGCCAGTGAGGGGCGGCAGCAGGATAATCTTTACTAAGAAAGTGGCATCCATCATTCATGGCAAAGTCAATCAAGGTGAACAACGCAACACAAGGCAACGCAGTGTTAGCGGCGGCGGCTAACTTCAGCTGCATCGCCGTACAACAAGTTGCTACTTGTCGTCACCCTGAACATCCCACGAATCAGTCAAAAATCTACCAGGAGATTGCACAGTGACTTGCGCTCGGTGGGATGGGCACGCAGGAGGGCAACTCTGGGGTGGGTGGGGGTGGGGGGGGGGTGGGGGTGTGGGTGGTTGTGGAGTTCCTCGCTGAGGATCAGCTAATCTTGGCTGAGTCCCTGTCTGTATAATCACTGGAAATCCCCCTTGATCCGCATTCACTGAGCGCCGTTAACCATTCAGGGGTAACGGAGGGGGAGGTGGAGGAGGAGGAGGAGGAGGAGGAGGAGGAGGAGGGAAGGGGGGGAGGAGGAGGAGGAGGAAGCAGTGCATGCATGTATGTCCACCTGTCCCAACACGGTGGCCTAAACTGGGCCACACAGCACCCACAGGGGAGACGGCTAAGCCACCCTGATGTGGATAGAGGAGATTGTGCCATGATTAGTGGATGTAACAGAGCAGGGCTGTATTTGGCTCCAATGTGCCATACGTGGCAGCGATGGATGGCTGTTGAAAATACACACTGACACCACCATCCTGACCGACATACATGGAGCAGCAAGTACCGATATACACGAGTCGCATTCCGTTAATGCGTGGAATCGCCGTAGCTTTAGAGCTGTGGCAAGGTTCCATTGCTTTGGGTTTGGATGGTGTGTGTCTGTACCTACTGTAGTGGAAAAATGACCATATACATATAGCTAAAGGTTCTACATGCCTGTATGTTTCTTTGTATATAGACATGTTCTGCCTAGTTTCTGTTTTTCATGAACTCTCCAGTACAATGGCACCATGGTCCAGTCAAGGTTGTATCCCTTGTTAGCAAAAAAACACCTTATGTTTGGGAGTTAAGGCCCTCTCAGCTAGGGAGGATACATCTCCTCTCACCGTGAGTCACTCATCCTGTATGAACTCCATGCACCCATGTTTTGCACGGCACAGGGTCTTCTCGTGTGATGTTCATTCTTTTGGTCTAGCACCTGCGCGGTCCGCAGACTCCTGTCATGGAACACCCTGCACCAGAGCACCAGAGCACCAGACTCTGTTCGATGCGATCATCCTCCAACAAGTCTTGGTGGCCTGTTGTATGGTGTGAGCCTTCATTGCTGAATATTTGTTGTCTCGAGAATAAATGTATGTTTGTTATTACATAATTTCACGTTATTTGGTCATTGATTGTTCGAGATTTTCCACAACACCTACAAAGTTGACAATAAGGAGTTTGAGTTGAGGTTATGTTTATGTTTAGCCCTTTGGAGTTATAGTTCTATTCGTTCTGCTGTAGGCCAATCTCTGCTGATTTGACCTTGAGATTGTTTTGCACCCGGAGATTCATGAGGTGAGACGTGGTACTGGTAGACACCGGGGAACAAGACATCACCACACCAGACTCTTCTTTAAGTTCCCCGGTAGAACCTGACTGCAGAACCGTACTCTGTATGCAGTGGCACTGCCATTCTGTTCCATAACAACCACCACACCAGCGCCAGCACCACCACCAGCACCAACTCCCCACCCTTCCTGCCAGAGGAAGCACATGTTATGGGATACATCCCTGTTTTAGAGTATCTCCCCCTCCCTCTCCCTCTCTTTCTCTCTTGTGTTTTGAATAGGCCATGTTTGAAATTCCGGACAGCAATATCCACAGTCCCTCAGCCTCAGTTCCTCATGGTGGCACGCTCAGACACACACACACACACACACACACACACACACACACACACACACACACACACACACACACACACACACACAGTGAGGTCCGTCTGTGTGGTCACCGTGGGCTGATAAGTCAAAAGTGGTAAACAGGACTTTTGGG
>PIJE02000423.1:253253-273253 GCA_002895965.2 Coryphaenoides rupestris
CACTACACACACACACACACACACACACGTATGCATATGATAACTACACACAGTGCACACACACAGAAAGACACATCTACCTAATTCTAACACACACACACACACACACACACACACACACACACACACACGACACACACACAGCACACACGACACACACACACACACCACACAGCACACACACACACACACACACACACACATCACGGGTTTGATTCAAGCCAATCCACGCATCACACATACAAAAATGTAATCTAAAATAGCCCAGCATGGATACCGTTTAAAAATAAAAGGAGAGTTCAAATTGGGACAGAAAGACAATACAGTATGGTACATGGCAACAACATGGCAGAGTTTAGATATTAGAAGCAAGTTTGAAGAGATGAGATAAGTCTTGAAGGTGGAGAGAGAGGTGGAGTCCCGGGTGGGTTTGGATGGAGAATGCTTTGTCACAACCAGGTCGTGGTGGAGGTGCCCACAAAAAAGAGGTGGGGAAAAATAAGATATAGGCCTATGCACATCCTGCTACAATAAAATGGGAGGGTTGTGGAAAGTGAGTTCATGGCTATAGCGTATAATATATGTTCAGAGAGAGAGGTTGTTAAACCTCAGCTCATGCTGGAACATGCTGGATGAAAAAAAATAATGAATTTAATAATGGAACAGTTATGTAATAAATCAATATATCAAATGGGATCCTGTGTGGAGCTGTGGACATGAAACAAAACCCAAGAGAGATAAATAAATGGACGGTATAGTGTCTCATGACTTGTGTGTTGCAGATCGATGACTCGACAGATTTGTGCAAATAAAAAATCCCTTTCTTTACATTGATCTCACATAAAAACGTATTTGCTTTTCAACCATAATTAATCACAATATTTTTACTGATAGACAGCGACACAGCGGCTAGGCATCTTCAAATGCATCCAACTTGATTCAAATTCCATTTCCACACTGATTCAATTTGTCGGCTGGTTGACGCATATTCTCCTGTAGACCAGTAAGTATGCCAGCTCCGATCCTGTAGGTCTAATATCAGTTGACGTTGCGCTGCCTCTTTTGCTTGACATTTACGGCCGTGCATCACTGCAAGCAAAAGTCTAGAATGTTGATCACTTTTCCTTCTCCAGGCTTGGAACACAAGGCCGTCTCGTTGGCTTGCAAGCCGTGAGGTCATTTAGCTCGGCCCAGCTGTCTAGTGTCTATACTGTACACACACATGCATACACTGGGCTGGCTGGTGGAGATTAAACGAGGTAAGGGCTTTGGCAACAGACAATCATCTCACACGTTTGACTAACCGTCACGAAGGAATTTTTTATGTCTGCAGTCGGCAATGCCACAGGAGCACGGCCCAACAAACCTGGTTGCAATTACTGCCACACGGCGGTGCCAAGAGCCCTGCCCCGGTTTTAAGCAGACGCGTTTTATGCCGTGTGCTGCGGCTGTGCATTTCACCGTTTGTTGACGAGGTTTATGCTCGACGAGGCCCAATACTCCGCATCACGACTGCTGTGCTATCTCTGCTGTTTGGGGTTAAAAATAAGAAAATGAATGCACGACCAAAGCATAGACTGTGTTGATGCATGCAATGTGTTCACTTTGGAGGGGAAGACAAAAGCAAAACAGCAGAAGAAAGATTGATAGGGTAGATAAATCAATCTCAGAGCAGTTAACTCAAGTCAGCCGATAACTTGGAATGACATGAGAGAATAAAAAATACAATGATAGTGAGGGTAATGAAATCTTGTTTATCTGCTTCTGTCAAATGCGCCGCAGCCCAACTGACGGGGAACAGGTGCCAAGCTAGCAGCCGACAGGCAGCACATGTCTTTGAAGTTGTCCGTTCCCCTTGCCGGATTATTATGTAATGGTATATGGGGGAGCGGGGTGGGGGCAGGGGTGCACAGCAGGACCTCGTGTTCTGACATTGGCCTGGAACTTCCTGGAAGGTTTTCACGGTCCGCCAGCTACCTAGCTAGAGCTGCAGTACTTGTGCGGAAGATTAGGTTGCCTGACAACAAACAGCCGCCTCTCTAACGGACGGTTGCAATGGCAACTAGAAGGTCCTCATGCATTATTGACCCCCACCCCACTCTGCGCCCGCCCACCACAGAGCTCGTCCGATCGACTATCCCTAACCCCCCCCCCCCCCCCCCCCCCCCCCCCCCCGCCCCACCCTCATCCCCCACCTCCCCCTAAGCTCCGTAGGCCTGTGCTGCTGGGGGAGGTTCATTCACGAATTCCACTCACAGCCCGGTCTTTGAAGGCATGTTAGCTAACTGATGGATTTTAGGGACATAAAGACAGGAAGGTCGTCATATAAGCAAGAGAGGAAGACATGCAGGCCTATAGGGAGAATAATAGAGACAGGAGTTCATAGTATTGTATAGTAAGGCTCACATCTGCAGATAGAACGTGGTTCCATTCATTCATTCATTCAATTGAGGGGTCCGCGATCCACAGTCCACTCACATCGGTGGCATTTCCAATGATAGCACCGTCGTGATCACAGGTACTGACTGAGCTATAAGCTCATTTGTTTAGACATTTACATATTTAGGCGGATGATTCTCAAAAAAAAAAGGTTGTTGGTGTGTAAGAATGAAATCATGGGTCATGTGTTGATCGAACACAGCAAAACAGAATTGATCTAAGTTCAGGTCTACTATACTGTCGTAAGAGAGTAGTAACACATTTAGGTCGCCGAGTCTTCATAAGAATAGATCAAATAGATCAAACGACTTCATTGTGACTCAATGAAGCCACGATGAAATGAGGAAATGGCTGAACAACAAATCAAATTCCAATGCAGCGACGACAGAGACACGGCGTGGTGGGATTGGGCCGCATTCTAGAGACACTTCCATCGGTATTGTTCCTGTGTTACTGCGACTCCCATGAAAAGGAGACCTTCACACTGCAGAAAGCCAAAACAGGTGTACTACGAGCAGCAGATAAGATGTGTGGCGGGTCAAGGGTCCGCGATGACAGAGTGTGTGCGTTGTTGTTGACACAGTTCCACTTCCACCGCGAGGAGTAGGACATTGTGTGCTTTGTTCAACCGACCGACCTGACTCACCTGAGTGACAACTCTATGAATGATGTTAATGTCTCCCCTTAGGGACAACAATTTACAAGCTGTGTGGTGAGTGTAGATTCAAGATTCCTTTATTGCCATGTGTAACAAGTAGAATGGAATGTTTACTTCCCATTCACTCCTGCAGTATTCTTCTAAAGATAAATTCTAAAACAACTCTAAACAATTAGTAAGTTAGTACCTAATAAGTACAGTAAAAAGTAAAAAGCTGGACTGGACATGACGTTCAGGAGTTTCACCATCAATCATGGCGATTCTTCGATTGAACAAGAAGAAAAAAAAAAGAAAATTCTTAACAGTTGTATTATACAGTAGAGCTGTACTTTAAAAAAGATCCATGTCTCTGAGGTCACATGTTACACTAGGAAGGGAAGAAAAACCACTATACTGTATTTGTAAACACACACGCACAGGGAGAGAGTCAGCTATGGTGGACTAGCCGACAGCAGCTAATGACATTAGCGGCTACGAGGCAACATAATGATCCCCATCTGCTTCACAGCACAGTTACCCCGAGGTCAGGACCAATCACAACCAGCGACCATCCACTTACATCACTGTTGGACTGGAAAGCCTGGCAGAGAGTGTGTGTGTGTGTGTGTGTGTGTCTGTGTGTATTGATTTCAATTACATCACCACAGCCTCCCTGCTGTGTCATACACAGCAGCAATCAAGCAAATGATGCTACTAAGACTTTCAGAATTCACCGGTTGCCAGGTTGTAAAGGGGGCTATCACAGTTGAATGATGCTCATAAAGATTAAACAAACGCATTACAAAGGGGTGACGAAATGAGTTGGAAAAAAAGGGGCAGAGAAATTTTGGTTTCATTTTGTGGTACAGTTCTTCACAAAATAATAGTACTTAGCATTGTTTAGCATATTGTATGTTCTTAGATGTTGGTAATGCACTCAGAATGGTACGTCTGCTCTTATCCCAGCTATTATGCAGGCTACCTAGCAATTAAGAAACTCTATTAACCATGCAATTATGAATGCTTGAAACCTGCTCTATTCTTATCTTTATGTACCACAGCGTTATTTTGCTGTCTCTTTCTATAAAATGTACTTATTGTAAGTCGCATTGGATAAAAAGTGTCTGCCAAATGCCCTCAATGTAAATGTAGATGTAAAGTTCTCTGATGAGAAGGTGGAATGCCGTGGGATGTGGGATCCTCGCGTGTTCCCGGTGGCATGCGGCAGGACCATACTCCACAGAGGTGACCGCCACATCACGGGGGATAATAGTATTCCAGAGTTGTGTGTAGAACCACAGAGTCTCAGCTGTGTCTCCACTCTCCTCTTCACCATCACCCTCCCTCTTCACTCCGCATGACCACAATAAACAAAAGACTCCACCACTCCACAATCAGGCCTTCAAAATAAAAGCACAGTATTGGGATAACCTTTTAAAAACGCAACACACAGAGCAGAGAACTTGACCCCACACTTTTAAATCACTGCAGAAGATATCAGCCCTCCCTCGTGCAACTTCAGTATTTGATGATGGCGTTTAAAAAGAATAACGTGTACTTCTAAGCCATTTGAGAAACAGACAAGAGAGAGAGAATGAGAACGGACTACAATTGTGCTCCAGTGTAAACTGAACGCACAAATTATCCGGCGATGAGGGAGGAGGAGGTGGAGGAGGAGGGAGAGTGAGAGGTTGGCAACAATCTCAGCTCTATGTCACAAGATATGTACATGTTTCACGGTGGAATTCATTATGAAAAGTGTGTGGACTGTGTCACAATCACAATTCTGTCTCGCAGAGGAGAGGACACCACCACAACTATAGCCTATACTTTCCCATAAAACTTTTGTAGGACCTCTCAGCAAATATAGCTACAGTGTACTATTATTATATTTCCAGGATGGGGAAATCTATATGTATGGAATATCCAGCACTACAATGCAGTGTGTGTATACATTACAGTTTTGTTTCTCTCTTAGTTATAAACTAGTCCAAGCACTCTCTCACACACAAACATTCATATAGGCTACAGTATCCACTTTATTGTCTCTCTTTCTGCCCCCCGGGGCTCCGTTTCTGGGACCCCACAAGAAAGAGGATGAATTAGTCATACGAAGGTGTGGTTCTGTGTCTGCCGTATCTGGACTCCAGGATTCCGTTTCCCTGACAGAGAGCCTGGATGGTGTCTGGTTCCGTTACCTATAGCAACCGTGGTGGATGTTGTTGTAAGCAGCAGAACTCACTCACCATCCTCACATCAAACACACCCATCATCACAACATCGCCACAGACGCTCCAAACCTTTTACAGAACAAAAAATATATATTTATAGGAATTGCTTGTCTGTGTCCCTTGATGCACAATTACATTACAGCACAATTAACTGCATATAGAGTTCTTAATTGCTTGACGTTGAGTCAACTATGACAATTCCTTTACAATACATTCGATAATTGTATTATAAGTGAGGGGTGGTGATCACCATAAGGAGAGGGTATAGTCAACACACGTAAAACAAATGCAACCTCATTGTCACATAAATAGCCCAAGCTGTGAGTGTACAGTACAGGCATACAGTTCCATGTGCAATAAATAGGTTACTACTACTATATATGTGCAATAGGTTCTCTCTACAAAACACCTGCATTAAAGTACCGTGACGGGTGGATTCTTACAATTCAGGATATATAGGAATTTCTAGTTTGTTTGGTTTTTCTGGAGGAGACCACATGGCCGCAGGGTTTCCCTTACCCCCCGGCGTGGGGGAGTGCATATGAAAGACAAGGTGTGAGATACATCCAGCCTGCATATATTGATTAAATGACATTACATCACAGCAAGCGGACCACAAGCTGGACTTTAATCAGCACACAAACGAATACACGAGTCGTCAAATTAAGACAGCAGGTTGAGGTTCTTATTGTGGCGACTTACCACCAGCACGGACGTGCGGACCACCTCGGAGACGCTCTGCCTCAGCTCCGCGGCGGTGCCCGGCTTGCCCAGCCCGCGGGTGAAGCGCCTGGTCTCGGGGTGCGCGGTGCTGGCGGTGGCGGTGCTGGCGCTGGCGCTGGCGGTCGCTGGGGTCGTGGTGGCCATCGCGGCGCAGTTCTCTCATCAATGGCAGAGGCAGAACGGAACCCGAACCCGAGACCCGAGAGCCGAGGACAGCAACGTAATGACAGCTAACGAAAGTCAGTGAATTAATGGGCTCAGCCGGTGTGCACCCACGTATCCCCTGGTCCCGCTACAGCATGTTGTAATTCAGCAGTAGTAGTAGCTGCAGTAGTTGTAGTAATAGTTGTCGGAGCAGTAGTAGTAGTAGTAGTAGTAGTCGTACTTCTAGGTCTCATAATGTAACTTTTTTTTCCCCCCTTAGTATTAATATTCACAAGGTATTTGTCCCCCTCGTAGGCATTGTTGACACAGTAATCCCCATACTCTCTCTCTCTCTCTCTCTCTCGTTTATTCCCAGAAGGGGCGTGGCCCACCTCGCGACCTCGGCCACGCCCCTTCGCCGGGTTACAAGCCCCGCCCATCGCCCGCCGCCCGCCGCCCGGCCCGCCCCGCCGCCGCCGCTGATTGGTCAGGAGTTTTAGCGCTTTGAGCAAGAGCACGCAAATTAGTGTCAGGGAAATAATAATTACTTACTCCTAATGTCTCCTAAGGGTCCCATGAGTGTACAGACGACATACAGGCGGTGGGGAATAGATAAAACAATTATAAATACGTGGTTTAATTGTGTCATTTAGTTTATTGCAGGGTAGCAATCACCGTTGTTATTGTGCTGTATTCTTTTATTATTGCGACTATATCAAGCCCGAGTTGAGTACGATCATGTTGCTGTTGCCACTTTGTCTTCAGATTCCTGGCAGAAGTGTGGAAGCTTGATTTTGTCTCGAATTACTGCTGGTTTAAAGTAACAGCCCTGGGTTACGACCACCGCCACGACCTGCGTTCACGCGGGTACAGGTGAGCTTTCACAGCGCATGCGCCTGGGGGTTGAGCCGAACACCTGTGGAGCGGTGACGCCACCTGTAGGAATGCGGCGAAATGAAGTCCGGCAGATCAATCTCCAATAATTTCTGGAGAAAATCCTGATGTAGAACAACAAGGTAGATAATGCCATGCTGTGGTTAAATAAATGTAGCACACACAATTTAAGTGTCACGGGATGAAATTCATAGAATTAATAGAAAGTTTAGTGAAACAACGGGAACATTGGAGCGTACGAATGTATTTTCATACATTACAACACTTGTGTATTGATGAGTGGGAATCGGTTTATCATTTTAATTTTAGTGAATAGATTGATATATGTTAATACTCTGAAATGGACTCCTTAGCTGTATTTTGGTCTGTGGCCTGTGGTGGCCCCAAGTATGCTTGTCGCTGACCCAATTTATTTGAGTCAATTTGTTTCAGGGAAAAAAAAAACAAGACAGACAGACAAGTTAAGTTAAAGTGAGGTGTTTATTGCTTTCATTTCCAAAGAGCTCTCTGTTGTATGAAAAAACAATTCCAAAAGGAGAACTGACGTTTTCCCATCTAAAATGCTACACCGCAATAACCCTGTTTTATGCATATTTCCATTGAGTTCAGATCCATAAAACCATCTCTTCACACCCGCCGCCAGCCGAAGGGCGGTGGTGTTTGGAGCTGAACGTTTATAATCTTTTCCTTTTTAGTTTTGTACACCATCTTTTAAAGCTTTCCATTACAATGTTTCCTTCATACACACATGACCAGTATCTCTTGTATTTCCCCCCAAATACAGTCAACGTTTAGAGTTCATCTCAAGACTTCATTTATAAAACTTCCACACAGTAAAAAGTATACATACAACAAAGATCGGCAAATACGGTCAGAAAAAAATTCCTTGAAATGGTTATTATTGGTGATGAATGGTAGCTACCCTGACTGCATTTGTGATGCATCCTAGATTTTAAAAAATACATCTAAATAGTTTTTCATTTTGTGGCGGTGATATTTTTTGCATTTACGTCATCACCTTGTTTTATTTAATCCACATGAACACAGTGCACCATGGACTGTGGAAATTAAGTCTCATGTCTCACATGAGCCAATACAAGATGCACATTTTCGTAGCAAAACAGAATTTGAAAGTGTTTGGCACTGAAGTTCTAAGGATTTCCCAAAGCAGCCATTTTCAAGAGAATGAAAAACGTACACTAAAACCTGAAGACAGTGTTGTGATCACGGAACCATATAATAATAATTGTGGGGTTTTTTTATTTTTAGGAAATATCTATCTCCACATTTACACCTGTTGTCAAAACAACACACTCGATGAAAAAAAAAAAAAGAATACAAAGAAAAGTAAAACCAGAAAGATTGGTAGTGGTTCAGACCATTTAGAAAAAACGGTATAAAATGACATCTTAAAAAGAGGTTTCAGATTTGAGTAAAAACTGGCAAAGAAATGCAGTCTCTGATGCAGTCTAAACCAGCGGACGTGTCACCATTAAAGCATTAAAAAGCACCAAATATGTCCACGGACACTGGTCACTGTACAAACGTCCCGGATGAGTGTAGAAGCTAAAAACTCCGGTCGAGGGGACATTGAGTGAATGTCAAATGTAGAAGATCAACCACCCCTTCCCTGATAAAATCTTAGGCTTTGAAGATGTGATTCTGAGGGAGGGGTGTGACGGGTACAGACAGAGAGCAAAGAGAGAGAGAGTATGTCCTGCTGGGAGAGAAAAGAAGAGAGAGAGAGAGAGAGAGAGAGAGAGAGAGAGAGAGAGAGAGGTTGGCCATGGGTTTGTCTCAGTGAGGACGGGACTCGATCTTTCGGTTCTGGATGCGGGTTCGGCTGGATGGTACGGTAGCGCTGCGGATAACCTCCATCCACCTGCGGAGAACAGCTGGATTAGTAACAGTTAACAGCTTCTCTACATGCCTAGCAGAACCCAATTGAACTCAACAGAACCTGACAGAACCTGACAGAAGCCAATGGAACCCAATAGACCCCTTTCACAATAGGAAAATCTCAGGCTGTAGCTCATAAAATTAATTATGGGTCCATTGTACGGCAGTGTACCAGTATAGACACAGCTAGTCAAGTAAATATGTACATTACCCTGCTCCTACAGGAACAGGAAGTTAGTTTACCATGCTCCTACAGCAACAGGAAGTTACTTTACCCCGCTCCTACAGGAACAGGAAGTGGCTTTACCCTGCTCCTACAGGAACAGGAAGTGACTTTACCCCGCTCCTACAGGAACAGGAAGTGACTTTACCCCGCTCCTACAGGAACAGGAAGTGACTTTACCCTGCTCCTACTGGAACAGGAAGTGACTTTACCCCGCTCCTACTGGAACAGGAAGTGACTTTACCCTGCTCCTACAGGAACAGGAAGTGACTTTACCCTGCTCCTACAGGAACAGGAAGTGACTTTACCCTGCTCCTACTGGAACAGGAAGTGACTTTACCCCGCTCCTACAGGAACAGGAAGTTACTTAACCCTGCTGCTGATGAACTCAACTGAACTCAAAATCCAATAGAATCCCATAGAACCCAATGGAACATGGCAGAAAACCCAACAACACAACCACAACAGAAAGACAGACGGGAACGACGGGACATGATGAGTGGTACGCACCGTTCAAATGTGTACTCGCTCTCGGAGCGGAAGTAGTAGATGTGAGACTTGAAGTGCAGCTTGAAGACGTAGTCCT
This sequence comes from Coryphaenoides rupestris, assembly GCA_002895965.2. Lineage (NCBI taxonomy): Eukaryota > Metazoa > Chordata > Actinopteri > Gadiformes > Macrouridae > Coryphaenoides > Coryphaenoides rupestris. The sequence goes on from PIJE02000423.1 coordinate 263,030, forward strand.
TGTGGATGTTCTCCGCCTCGCTGGGGATCGTGACAGAGTAGCCCAGCAGAGGGAGGCTCGCCAACGGGTAGTCGTCCTGGAAGAGATAGAGAGAGTTGGATGATGGATGGATAGGTACTTTGTTCATCCCCGAGGGGGAAATTAAGGTGTTATTACTTTTAGAATTATACTACCTTTATTTAATTTTACTTTTATAATTTTATAACTTTTATTACTTTTCAATAGCATTGCCAACGTTTCTATTCGAGTCAAATAATTTGTTATGAAAAATGTCTTAGCTGTATTGTTATTCTATTAGGCGTATACACTTTACATTTATTATTCTATTGTTTTTATTCTTATGTTGTTGTTATTGATGAGCAACCTCTGGCACAAGAATTTCCTTCGGGATGAATAAAGTTCTATCTTATCTTATCTTACATGGTTATTACTTCCTAGGAGTTACAATAGTCTGGCCAGAGATCTGGTCTTCAGCAACAAGAAGCTCAAAAGCATGTGGCCTTACATAGCTGAGGTGGGAATTCATTCGTAGCGAAAGATAAACTCCTTGAGATGGACAGTTCTTTTGTTTCCAAGTGTATGAACGGATGGTGAGACATTCATCGTTATAAACTTTGAGCGCCTCCCCAACCAGGGTTAAGAAGGTTGCCGTGTATGAATTCAATCCATCCTTCCAATTTAAGCTTTGGGAATGGCACTTGGCACGCAGGTTGGACATTTCACGCGGATGTGTGACGTTGTCAGGTGAACAGGGAGTCAACACTGGAGCCGGTGGACGAGTGCTGACAAGAGAAGCTGAGAGCAGGATCCTCCTCACCTGGTGGGTCTTGTAGAAGAACAGGCTGAAGTTGGTAAAGACCACCCACAGCTTCTGCCAGCCGTTGCTGTTCTTGAACTTTCTCAGCAAGTTCCCCGACAACTGGTTCTGCGAGAGACACAAGGCACGCGTTAGATTCAAGTACGATAAATGCCTGAAAAATATACTTGTTTTCTGACACCTATGTTAAAGAACTCCTATTATACCACCAAGTGTGAGTGTGATTAGCCATTCCAAGAGTTTTCAGAATCTCCAGTTTTTGACGTCACAAGTGGGAGGGAGTGTCCACCCAGATGAATGGCGGATAGATCAGCCTACCAGTTGCTATAGTCCACTGGGTAGCAGGACGCTCCCACTTGTGATGTCAAGTGGGGCCATTCCAACCGGTTTTTGAAACCGCTAGCAATGGCTAATCACGCTCACACCTGGTGGTATAATATGTGTCCTTTAAATGTAGCGTTTCCAAAATGCTGAGCTATTTACATTACGTTATAAATAGAGATATAGATATCACGCTACAACCTAAATATGAAGTAAACACCCATTCTCATGGTACTATCACAGCTTTTAATGAAAACTACAGAATTATCGATTATTGAGTTAAACCAATAAACTGTTTTAGATAAATAAAAAATAAAAAATGAATTGTTCCTTGAATTAAAAAGTATTGTAGCACACAAGCCAATCAAATTGCATCCTTTATATACAGTCGACCAATGGCTACAGAGGATGGAGAGTGGGGCTGGACCCTCATTGGCTGCTGCCAGTCAGCATTACCTCCAGACTCCTGCAGGATTCGCTAAAGGAGTGGCTCTGAACACGGTACCAGCAGATCAGAGACACGGGCACGGGGCCCGGGCCGCTGGTGGCGGGCCCCGCGGGGGGGACCCCACTCTCAGTGTGCGGACTAGAGTCCCCTACCAGAGGGGCGGGGGGGTGAGGTACAGACACACACACACACACACACAGACAGAGAAACAGACGCAGACGCAGACACAGACACAGACACACACAGGGGGGAAAGAAGGGGGAGAGAGAGAGAGAGAGACCAGAAAAAGAGAAAGGAGGGAGAGGAAGGAGAAGACAGAGACTGAGAGTCGGTGTATCGTGAGCATGCGAGCACATAGGGAGGATATAAACGTGCGGTGGTTCGGCGACGGTAGTAGAGTGTAGTGCCGTCCGGGGCTGTGAGCTGTGAGCTGTGAACCGAAGAGGGCGGAGGTTACGTCGACCACGGAGAATTATGGGGGCGGTCTACATGGGGATACGACGCCCGGGTGGTCGGTCATCAGCTTGAGTCTCATCTCAAAACAAGACCAGCAGACCAGAGAATATTGTTGTTAGTTAGTTAGTGGATGAGATGAGGATCTATCTTGTGAGGTTGCAATATAGTCAAGGCTCAGCGTTTTCGGTTTTTACCGATTTTCACAGATTTTTTAAAATTAGCAGATCGGTTTAAACTGATTTTCAACCGGACTTTATGTTTCCACGGATCCAAAAGTTGTTCCTGTTCATGTGAGATTATGTAACAGTGTCCTCTTGTGGCGAAATGAGGCTGGATGGCTCGGAACAAGCTTCCGGAAATAGTAGGCTAAGCGGAGAGCAAAATGGGGAGAAAACGCAAACAAGCTGCTGATTACGCAGCAGATCAGCCAGATTCACTTGAAGTGGTTAAAAAAACAAGAACAGGTGAAACAACTGAATGTTTGCGCTGCAAATGGTAGAGATAGAATCGCGCGCAGACCACATTAAAGAGCACGTTGAAAGCAAACGGCACTGTCGTTTAAAGGAGGAGGGCGAACTTAGGAGCCGAAGAAGCTTAGAGAGCTCATTTACACGAACAAGTTTAGAGAGCTCATTTACACGGGCTCGCCAGCGCATAAGGGACCAACAAGATGTCGCAAATGAATTTGTTCGAGCAGGGTTAGACGGTCCACTAGGAGATTTTATTAGAAAGCACTGCCCTGCCGCAAAGACCTTGCCACATTCAAATATGAATGCCTTTTGTCGTAGCCAGGCTATGTATTCGCTTGTATTTATTCCTATGCCATTCTATTTTTATCATTTATTTATTTTAAACAACCTAGGCATACGGACCCGTGCACCGAGTTATAGCCTACTGTGCTGGTATATAGCAGAATAGTTTTTTTCCAGCAGTGTTCATTAAACAAACAATTGCAACTGAAAAGCAGTAAATTATCAATGTTTGGAATTAAAATCACATTTTCACCCGGATTTTTGTATTCTTGATTTCTTTCAACCGATGTTCACCCGTTTTTTTATATTCAAAATAAACACTGATAAATTCCTGGATTTTGTTTTGAAAGATAAAAACACTGAGCCTTGAATATAGTGCATCATCTCCAATACTGCTGCTCTCTTATCATCAGTCTATGGATTTATTTATAAATCAACCTATGTTGCGGCACGCTGGCTACCAGAAGCCAATGGGAGGGAGACGATAGGAACATCACCCTGGCAGCAGTAATGTCATGTTGTCAGGTCATCTGAGAAGACGCATGAATTTACCTTATCGATTGAAGCTGAGGAGGAAAGCAAATCTAAAAACAACCACAACATCCTGGAAATATGGATTTTGTGTGGATCTATGGATTTTCCCAAATTGTTACACAAGATATATTTATACACTTAGAAAGAATGATGGGTAATAATTGATCTTAACATCATGCTCATCACGCAATGACAACACTCACCACTAGGGGCACTGTTCCCACTGACAAGATCACCACAGTGGATTAAACAAAACTCAGGAGATACAACAACACATAACTCAGATACAGGACAGAGAAAGGAGGCAGGAGGCGGCAGCGAGGGCGGAAAGGAAGGAAGGAAGGAAGGAAGGAAGGGAGGAAGGAAGGAAAAAAACGGGGACGAACAGTTGAGGGTGGGAGGTTTGGTTGTGGTACCTCCACAGCTACGCTAAAGTCCATCATGGACACGCTGCTGTTCCGGTGCCAGCACACGTGCACCGTGGTGTTAGCACGGTGGGCGGCCGGCTTCTCCACCGAGCCACGCGGCTCCGCCGTGTCGTCCTCAGACTCCGCCTCCGCCGAGGAGTCCTCGGGGAATTCTGGGAAAGTCAGTTAGTCAAAGCTGTTACTCCGAGCGGGAAACGTTACGGTCCCCAGCGGGGGTCATAGGGTGGCCAAGAGACGTGTGCTAAGGACAGAGACATGAGAAGGCTCAAACTTGGCTTTACTCACAGCCATTAGAATTGCCGGTTGTGGTTCAACTAATTCCAACAGATTAATAATAACAACATGCATAATTATTCTGCAAAAATATCAACTTAATGTTTATGCAACTATACATCTCATACAAATCACACACTTTTCTTCTCATGTGTCCTGGAAGCCAGCTGGAGAGTTATGTTGACTGTTACGTATTGAAAGGCATACTGTTGTCGATGGGCGAGGTCAGGAGGTCGGCGGTGGGCCCGTCGCTGGACTCTGCTGCCATGTCGATTGCCACCTTGATGTCCTCCATCCACCGCTCCATCTCCGACAAGGAGCTGGGACACACACACAGTCAGAGACACAGAGACACACACACACACACACACACACCTCGAAGTCCTCGTAAACAAACGATGATGCCACGCCCCCTACCTGGCCGCCACCACCACCGATTGCTGCTGGCCAATCAGGGTGAAGGCATGAGGCACCCCCCACTCATCCTCGCTCTCTCGGATCTGGAGGAGAGAGAGAGAGATACACAGAGGGAGAGAGACACACAATGTTGTAATGCAATGCACTTATATAAATGGTAAATGGATTGTATGCTTCAATTGCTACTGTGGGCGAGCCTACGGACCGAACACTCAAGAGTCTTGCTACTTGGATGCAGTCGAAGCGGTCTGTTCTGGGCGGCAGTTGCTCAGGAGGTAAGATCGGTTGTCTGGCAACAGGAAGGTTACTGGTTCGATTCCCGGACTCCGCCTAGCTAAGTGTGGAGGTGTCCCTGAGCAAGACACCACCTAACCCTAACTGCTCCTGACGTGTTGATTGTTACCTTGCATGGTTGACACCACCATCGGTGTATGAATGGGTGAATGTGAGGCAATACTGTGAAGCACTTTGAATAAAAGCGAGATATAAATGCAATCCGTTTATCATTTACCGTGTAAGCAGGAGTCCATGCAGAAAGCATCTCCATACTGGCAGTGCAGATCATTCCTTTTAGCTGTGATGATACAACACTTTTAGCGATCGTTACTTCGGCATTAGCTAGCCGCTAACCGGTTCTGGCAGCAGGTCGGTACTCTCCCTCCTCCTCTCTCCTTCGGAGCACGTTCTGCTGGCTTCAGAGCGCCTCTTTTGTTTTGCTTTTTTGTTTCGTTTTTGTTGTCTTTTGGCACGGCGACGGACACCAGTCGATTGACTTTGTGTTCGCCTCATTAATTTAAGCCACCGCAGGGCAGTACAGTTCGCCTCAGCGTCATTAACTCAGACAGCGTCTACGCCTTTTACACCGAGAGGCACGGAGAAGAGGCACAGCTTCGAGCTTCATGTGAGTGTGTGTGTGTGTGTGTGTGTGTGAGTGTGTGCGCGGGCTCTCTCACCGTCATGCCGTGGAGTGGCAGCTGGCCGTGCACTTTGAACTGGTTGGTGGACGTCATCCCGCGACTCGTGTACAAAATAACATCGTTGAACTGGAGAGAGAGAGAGAGAGAGAGAGAGAGAGAGAGAGAGAGAGAGAGAGAGAGAGAGAGAGAGACGGAGGCGGAGAGAGGACCGAGAGAGAGACAGACAGACAGACAGAGAGACAGACAGACAGACAGAGACAGAGAGAGAGACAGACAAAGGCAGACAGAGACAACAGAGACAGTGAGAGAGACACAGACAAAGAGAGACACAGAGAGACAAATACAGAGAGACAGTGAGAGAAGGAGGTAAAGAGACACGAGAGAGAGAGAGAGTGTGAGAGAGAGAGGGGCAGAAGTGGGGAAGTGGATAAATAGGATAATTCAAGTGGAGTGTCCTTATAAAAGCACTGTTCTTCATGATTAAACTGTGCCGGGAATACTGAGCCAAGCAGGCAGGCGGGCAGGCAGGCAGACCGCACTAGATGCTGGGCAATGGGTTTTAGAGGTGCGCAGAGTTGGTGGCCTGCCAGCCTTAATGAACCACGATCAAGTGCAACATTAAGACGAGGAGAATGAGCCCTTATGTGTGTGATGCTGCAGCACACTGTGCACATCACTTGTCCAGTACAACACACACACACACACACACACGTGCACACACACACACACACACACACACACACACACACACACACACGCACGCACGCACACACACACACTCCAGCGGCAGGCCTGGAGAAGATCCAGCAGATCGAGTAGTCGTCATCTCTGGACAATGTTGTCGGGGAGTTGATGACGCCAGAACTTATTTGTATAATTCGGCACAGATCTTAAATCAGTTCAAGATCAAACCCCACCCCCTCGCCAACGATATTCTGCATGTGTGACGGCTTCATTGTTTATGGCCCAAATATTGAATATCAACCAGACCGCAACCGTCTGCCATAAATTATTAAACTATAAAAGTAAAAAATTTGAACTTGTGAGAGACGAGTTGAGACGGGTATTTCAAAGTATTAACATTGTATGTTCATGATAATATATGTGTTAATATATGTACTAACTATACAGTATCTTAAATATATTGTTATTCTATTAGGCTTCAACATTAGGCTTGTTTTTATTCTTATGTTTACATTTACATTTAGGGCATTTGGCAGACGCTTTTATGCAAATCGACTTACAAGTTTCATAAGTTGCCAAGTTGCCTACATAAATAGCTGGGATAAGAGCAGACGTGCAATTCTGAGCATGTTATGTTGTTGGTATTTTTGAGACACCTCTGGCACAAGAGGTTCCTTCTGGATGAATAAATAAAATCGTATATTTTATCTTATCTTAATATCAACACATTGTATCTACTTTATATGAACATAAAATACTAATAATGAGGATCTTACCAAGAAAAACATACGTTGCTGGAGGCCTTTCCCAGACAACTTGCTGAGACAACCTAACCTGATGAACTCCTGAGGAAAACAAGCAGAACACAACAGACATCACGATGATGAAGTCACGCATCTTGTGATTGATAGGCAAGATGGATTCCCTGAACCAATCAGGGAAAAGATGACCCGATTGCTCAGAAATTAGCTCCTCCTACAGAGTCTGGTGTGTCGTGAACCAGAACAGATATTCTCACAGCACAATTTGACTCACTAATAGTCGAGGGATGGCTACGGCATCTCTAATGAATTACGCTCAAATAAAAGTTCTAACATTTAACCTGTATCTAATTTAAGTATCTAGATAAGGAATAAGGAGACGAGATTGAATTCACTGAGTAAAACGCATCAGGCTAATCCACACCTCGATCCTCCCTCTCTCTCTCTCTCTCTCTCTCTATCAAGTATCAAGTATTTTTATTGTCACTTCACAATTTACACGTGAGTATAAGCAGTGAGTGAAAAACTTTTTGTGCAAAACGCCCGACAGCTGACAGTAATTATAAAGGAATACAAAATAGAATATAACTATAAAATAGAAATAGAACTGTGCAAAATAGAAATAGAACTATAAATAGAATTTCTATGTAAAATAAGTAAATGAAATATAAAATGAAATGGAATATTCAGCAAAAATATCCAGGTGAGCAATACACATATAAATCAATGTACTAAAATATACATTGTTATATGCTGACATTCACAGAATGTCACAGAATACCTTCTCAGACAGTCAACACAACACTAGCACCAGCAGTTGGCACCAGGACTAGCACTAACACCAGTACTAGCACCAGCACCAGCAGTAACACTAGCACCAGGACCAGCACTAGCACCAACACTTAGCACTGCTACCAGCGCTAGCTCCAGCAGTAACAACTTATCACCAGGACTAGCACTAGCAGTAACACTTAGCACTAGCATTTAGACATTGATGCCGAACTTGTTCAGCAGCCAGCAACCAGCCTCTCTCTCTCACATGCACACACCCACGCACACACACAACCCCTGCTGAACTCAAACCCACCCGTCCAGGGATGACCAGATTGTCGATGCCGATCAGATCCTTCTTGAGCTCCAGGAGCTTCTGGAAGTTCTCCATCTTGACCATGCGTCCTTTCAGCTGATCCACCATCTCTGACACCTCCGCTAGAGCAGCTTGACACCCAGCGGAGAGAACAAACGACACATTTACTACACATTACCTTACATACAGGCGTGCAGCCACCTACCCGCCCCAGACTCTAACTGGGCCAGGTGAGGCTGCAGCCCCACCTGGCCCAGTTAGAGTCTGGGCCAGGTGGGGCTGCAGCTTCACCTACCCCAGACTCTAACTGGGCCAGGTGAGGCCAATTAAGCCAGCCACCAAACACACACACACACACCACCACGCTTTTATTTTGAAACTCTTTCTTTTTGTTCCCCATTACCTCGGCAGTCCCTGAAGTCCCCGTGCGTGGCCGGGTAGTGCTTGCAGAAGCGCTCGAGGATCTGCTTGTAGTGCGCGAGGCGGTGCAGCGGCCGCAGGAGGAACACATTGAGGGGCACGTAGCACACCTTCTGCAGCTCAAAGTCCCGGCACAGAGCCTCCAACCGCCGGGACACGCGGCACGCCTTGTCCAGCTCCACCAGTGCCTCCGACTGCCTCTGGAGGCTCACCGTCAAGGGCTGGAATGGAGGGAAGGGGTCGGGGAGTGGAGAGAGAGGAGAGAGAGTGACACAGACACAGACAGAAATAGAGAGAGAGACAGACAAAGACAGACAGAAAGAAAGAGAGACAGACAGAGACAGAGAGAGACTCGGAGATATAGAGAGAGATCCAAAGATTGAGAGAGAAACAAAGAGACAGAGAGAGAGAGACACACACACACAGAGAACCAGAGACACACAGACAGAGACAGAGAGAGATACAGACAGACAGACAGACAGACAGAGAGAGAGAGATTTAGATTCAAGATATGCCATATGTAACAAGTCCAATAGAATACTTACTCCCCATTCGCTCCTGCAGTATTCTTTAAACAAATTCTAAACAACTCTAAACAATTAGTAATAGTACCTAGTAAGTACAGTAAAAAGTACAGTAAAAAGTTGCTGGGATTGACAGCCCACAGATCTATTCTGCAGATGGGGACGGCACCTCATGTCATGGGTACAATGAGATGGTCGGCATAAGTCTCAGCAAGTCTCAACTTCAATGACACTTCCTGAATAAATGAAGTAAGATTGAATCAAATACCCAGTGTAGTGGCTAGTGGGCGTTATGTCTCCCTACCGAACAACGGTACCGGGTTCGATCCCCAACATTCACACACACCCTATCTGTCGGAATCCTTAAACAAAATGCTTAAACCCCTACGTACTTCTTTGATTCAATATCCATCAGAAATCCCAACCGGTCATTTTGGATAAAAGTGTAAAGATTCAAGATTCAAGATTCAAGGATGTGCAGCGAAATGGAAAAAGTGGCGATGCCCAGTGGAATGTGCAACACAACAATGCAAATATCACAAATTGAATTGGAGGGATCAGAATCAGAATATCTGCTTGACTGTCTTCCCACTTACTGCTTGACTGCTAAATAAATCTCCTCACCTTCAAAGCCTGGATGTTCTTCAGCATCACGTCTCCGATGCGCTGGTACTCCCCTTTGATGTGTGCGTTGGAACGGCCTTCCCTGGAACACAAAAAGAAGCACAAAGAGACACAAACTTATAATATAAGAGAAGATAAAATAAGCTAGAACTTTATTAATCCCGAAGGAAATGTATTCATCCCAAAGGAAAACAATAGAATACTAAATGTAAAGTGTATACACCTAAACAATAAAAGTATGATGCATTTAGTAAAAAAAATAAGTGAACTAGAATAGAAAAGTTGACAATGGTATTGAAAAGTAATATTGGACATGATTATTCCCCGTCCTCAACGGAACTATTGGGCAGAGCGACGAGTCTGTCGGAGGGGTGAAGAGTGTTGTGAAGGCTTATTGATTGATTAAGGGCACTGCTGCGCAGGAAACAAGCGAATGAGTTTAAATGGTTTATTCCTGTGAATCTCCAGGAACACTTGCCCGCCACTAGATGGCGCACTCGAGTCTGGTTGCGGAGCCTCTTGAGACACCAAGAGCCAACTGTGGAGGGATTTCAGTCTTCACTCTGGATTCAGTCTGGTTTTTTGGCAGGGAATTCGCTAATCCTGGACGACACGCATTACTTAGCAATAGGATATAATAGGTGGACATGCAAATGCAACAAAGGCAACAGAGGTTCAGCCATAACACCATTTGGATATGGCGGTCATATTCATAACTGCACTGTTCACCCTGCTCAGGTGGCCTCAAGGCAACATGCTAA
>PIJE02000423.1:283253-290753 GCA_002895965.2 Coryphaenoides rupestris
GAGAGAGACAGGAGATATGAGAGAGAGAGAGATGAGAGAGACAGGAGAGAGAGATGAGAGAGACAGGAGATATGAGAGAGAGAGACAGGAGAGAGAGATGAGAGAGAGACAGGGGAGATGAGAGGGAGACAGGAGAGATGCGACAGACAGGAGAGATGAAAGAGAGAGACAGGAGAAAGAGAGATGAGAGAGAGACAGGAGAGATGAGAGAGACAGGAGAGAGAGAGAGAGACAGGAGAGACGAGAGAGAGTCAGGACAGAGAGAGATGAGAGAGATAAATAATTCTTAACTCCCTGAAGGGAAATTCAGGTGCTACAGCAGCCAAATCAGTGTCCTGAATGAATATATCAGATTTCTTTCCCCAGTTAAGAACAAAAAAGAAACAAACACTACAACGACCTATGCAAATGCATGACTTTAATTTTGTATTACTTATTTTTAATTACTGAAACTAATGAAAAATGACTTGTTAAGTGTTGACTTGAAATTAGCTAGCAACGCATAGCTGTGATGTTGACCCGTCAAGATTAGACACAGTGAAGTGAGGTGATTTACGGTTAGCGCGAGCCACGAGGTTAAAACAACAACAACAACAACAACAACAACAACAACAAGACTGACTTCTGATGGCACTTCATGATGGCGCGGTGAAGGCACAGGAGACAGGCGGCTGCCATGTTGGACCCGGCTGTGTTTCCTGAAAGTGAGGAGACGACAAAATGTATCCCAACAATATTATCACAAACCTTTGTCAAAGGTTTTGTAAAAGGTTCTTCTTCTTCTTGTACCGTCTGAACAAAAGCTAAAACTACTCCAAGCCGAGCCGAGACGTGTTACCTTTCAAAAGGGATCTTTTTGAACTCGGACTCCTTCACATAGTCGATGACCTGCTTCTGCGTGCGCCCACTGCAGAGACAAATGGTAAATGGACGTTTAAATGGATTGCATTTATTGCATATAAAGCGTTTTACAGTATTGTCTCACATTCACCCATTCATACACCGACGTCAACCATGCAAGGTAACAACCAACATGTCAGGAGCAGTTAGGGTTAGGTGGTGTCTTGCTCAGGGACACCTTGACACTTAACTAGGAGGCGGAGCCCGGAGAACGAACTAGCAACCTTCCGGCTGCCAGATAACCGCCAAACAACCGCTCTTACCTCCTGAGCTACAGGAGGTAAGAGCAACACGGTGTAATGATGGAGGGGTTAGCAGGGAACGTGTAGCTGCCAAATACAGACACACACGTTTTAACAGAGCAATGAGATGCAGGGTGGGGTGAAGCTCTCGGCTCCTGGCCCGGTCCGGTCCGGTTCGCGACGGAGGTGGTACCTGAATCTGAAGGAGGAGCCTCGGGTGAAGAGCACGGGTTTGGGTTTGGGCTTGGGCTCCTCGAAGAGACGGAAGAAGGCGTGGTACTCAACGCAGATCTTCCAGAACACCTTGCAGCAGTCCCGGCTGCCCATCAGGAACTCCAGGGTGTCCTGGTACGAACTCTGGTGCAAGACGATGCAGACGGAATGTATAATTACAAAAGAAAGCAAACCCTCTCCCTCTCTTTTCCTCCCAGAGGGAATTTTGTATTCAAACTCCGAATACGGCCGATGAAGTGAGATCAAGGAGAGACGACTTACGTTCAAGTCTGCTCTCAGCTTGATGAGGAAGCGTTTCCGCTTGAAGCTCAGCTTGCGTACTTTGGACCAGTTGAAGGCGTTGATCCGTGTGTTTCCCTGGGGAAATTAACAACAACAGAAAAATAAATAAAAATCAATTAAAATGTATTGCAAAATAAACCAAATGAAAGTGAAAAGTGAAGACAGATCTGATGATATAAATGCTATGTATATAATGATATAAACTTTTATTAAATTATTTTATTTTTTCACTGAGCGGGTCCAAATAATTGCTAATCAAACTCTGAAAGGGCAAGTTATTACCAAGTTATGACCAAATGCCACTTAGCGGGGGCCGCACTAACAAAATACTTTTTATATGATTGAAGATGTACTCTCTGTATACAAGTTTTAAAATGTCTCATTACCTTAATTAAACTAGTGAAATGAGGAATATACACAAGGCTAGAGTCTGAGAGATTTAGGCCAACTTGTTTTATTCCTTTCTCATGTTTCTAATATTCCTCTTTAACGCAGTGTCGCCTTGCATTGTCAGAAGGGTTGATTGAAAAGTATGAGCGAAACAGTCTTAGCTCCAGCTCCCTGAACTCAGAAAATGCATGTTGTAAACCATGCACGTTGCAACCCGGGATAAATTGAAGAATTCACTAAGAAAGAAGAAATCAATCCATTTTATAAAATTGCATCAGGGGCAGGATTGGACCGGCTCGTGGGCCGCACCTGGCAACGGGGCTGCATGTTGGACACCCCTGGTCTAGCGGTTCAGGTGCTTGACTGCCTAGTTGTGGTTTTGAAACCCCCAGATGTCAGTCTACCAGTAGGCACCCTTTAGGGAAGGCACTAACAACATCATGCATCTAAAGCCACTTTGGATAAACGCGCAGTAAAAAGCTCATATCTCCTGTCTCTCTCATCTCTCTCTCTCCTGTCTCTCTCTTTCATCAAGTGCCAAATGACTAAATGGTAAATGGATTGCATTTATACAGTGCTTTTATCCAAAGTGCTTTAGAGTTGCCTCGCATTCACCCATTCATACACGGATGGCTGGGCCAACCATGCATGAGCAGTGAGCAGTTAGGGTTAGGTGGTGTCTTTCTCAGGGACACCTCAACACTTAGCTAGGCAGAACCCGGGGATTGAACCTGCAACCTTCCTGTTGCCAGACAGCCGCTCTTACCTCCTGAGCTACTACTGCCCCCACTAAATGGCAATTACACTTTGATTGACACCCCCAACAACACAGCTAACATAATTGACAGGCCTGACTCGGGCAGGGGGCTGGGGCCAGGGGCTGGGGGGCTCACCTGAAAGACCAGCACCCCGCCGTGGGACACGGCCAGGCTCAGCTGGGTGCCCTCGCGGTCCTTGGCGGGGTGCAGGCGCATACCGTACATCTCCAGCCGCCGTGCCACCTCCAGCAGCTGGTAGTCTGATTCTGCTGGCGTCTGACCCCTAGGAGCAAGGCACAGCACTCATCATTACTGGTACACACATCTGGGGCCAAAGGAGGCCAAAAGCTTATATCCCGACACAAGTCATTTAATATTTGAGATATGTATTAAGGCATGTTTTCTGGTAAATCAATAAATAAATATACATATACTGTATACAGTGAAGGCAATTTTTGGTAAAGCCTATTTTTGTATAATACCGTGTGAATTAAATAATTCTCAAATCAAAAGTATTTTCTTATGTCATTAAGAGCTGCAGTGCACGTCGTAGAACAGCTAGAACAGTCTGGAAAGTTCAGGAAATGACATAATTTCACTGTAATGCAGCCTTTAAAACAAGGAAATATGATATCTGGTTCCATATCACAATACCGATATAATGACTATATATTCCTTCGCAAGGAATCTTCCCTTTGGTTTAGGAGAGCCTTTCATTGCACCTTCACAGGGCGTTAGGGATAGGAGGTCTTCTATAATGTGAAGACCTTTGAGACTGTAGCTGTGGCTTGACAAAGGTTTGATAAATAACAAGAAAGATTGTCCTAACATTTCAGAAATGAAAAAAAAAGGGCTAAAGGCATAACTGTTGGAACAGACTTTAACAAGGTGAATCACACTTCCAGGTGTGAGCAAGTACGCTGAGACCAACCACATGCATGTCAGGGCAGATTAAGCATTCGCTGATTTCGTTACAAATGACTTAAATCCCAGAAAATCGCCCCGACTGTGTGGTTGACTAATTGAGGCAAGGGGCTGAGCCTGAGGAGATCTGAGGGGGGGTTTCTCCAAGTTCATCTGACAGGGGGGGGGGATCGAGAGAGCAAGAGCGCGCGCGCGAGAGAGAGAGAGAGAGAGAGAGAGAGAGAGAGAGAGAGAGAGCAAGTGAGAGAGAGAGAGAGAGAGAGCATGAGAGAGAGAGGGAGAGAGAGTGAGAGTTTGAGAGCGAGAAAGCGAGAGACAAAAAGTGAGAGAGAGACAGCGACAGAGAGACAAAGAGAGAGAGGAGAGACAGAGAGAGAGAGAGAGAGAGAGAGATTGTGAGAGAGACAGAGAGGGTGGAGGGGTCAAGACAGAACACTAACAAACTTCCCAACTCCTCAAGAGGAAAAGTGCTTTTGTGTTTCCCGAGCGTTTGGTACTTAATTAAGAGCTTTAACTCCCGCCGTGGCACCGCGCCACATTAGAACTGTGCGTGCCGACATCGTATTTGCAGTAACTTTGAAAGCAACAAAAAAAGCACAAATAAAGAAGACAAGTCTAAGAAGAGGGCACTTAGAGCTAATGGAGGCGTGTTTCCGCGTGTCAGCTAGTCGCCGCTCCGAGTGTGGTGCGGCGGGGGGGAGGAAGGGAGGGAGGGAGGGAGGGAGGAGAGAGGACGGGAGGGAAGGAGAGAGGGATGGAGGAAGGGAGGAGAGGGAGGAGGGAGGGAGAGAGGGATGGAGGTAGGAGAAAGAGAGGGAGGGAGGGAGGGGGGGGGGGGGGGTCGGTCAGCCAGGGAGAGGGGGGGGAGGGAGGGATGGAGGGAAGGGAGGTCGGTCGCCATGTTTTGGCCAATGTTCACCGTCATGCTGCATGGATCGCGAGCGGGGATAGTGCAGCTCTCCAATAACACTCAGTGAACCACGATGGTGCCCAGCCCTCCTCTCTCTGCAGGGAGACCGTCTCCAGGCAACGGACTAACCTCTACCTGCCCCCTCTACAGGATACGCATTCATTGCTGCTGTGGTCGATAAGTGTTTTCATTTAGTTTTTTAAGTGCAGACAAACAACGTCAACGGTAAATAGAAACTATGAATAAAACGAAAATGGCATATCCAAAGAAATAATAACTTGCCCTTCTCTGAGGTTGATTAGCAATTATGTGGAACCGCTCAGCGAAAAAATAAAACAAAAATTAAATAAAAAGGTAATTTGGTGTCAGTGTGACCCCTGATTCAATATCAAGCTATAAAACGAGGACAGCGTTCATTCCATACCAAGGCCAGCGTATTCCAAGGCACTGAGCTATGGGATAATACGAATACAATCATAAGTCCTCAACCCACTGCCCCGTATGACTTTATGACCTTATGACCTTATGGAGGGGGGGGGGGGGGGGGGGGGGGGGAATGGGCACTGTTGCCAAGGAGAGCCATGGAGGCCATGGAGCCAATACACTTTTTGGAATTTTTCCTTTTAAGAAAAAAAGGCCACACCAGCTTTAGGAGCACATGGGCTCACCGAACTCACATGTTCTTGGAGTGGTACTCCATAATCCTGTCCATCAAGGCCATTTGGTTTGGAATGTAGTTGTTGTTGAGGAGATGTGAGCGGCTCTGGCTGCCCTCGAAGTCCCCGATCTCAGCTGGAGCAGCGAAGGAAGAAGAGGAAGAGGAGGTAGAGAGAGAGAGAAAAAAAAAAGAAAAACGTCCTGTGTTAAACAAAGATTAAATGGACAGTGTGTCTGGCTGCTAAACCTGCATGGAGAACAGCGCTACTACCGACCTCAGAATAAGAATACCCAAAGTACCGCAGGAAGAACTGTAAGTAGTTTGCGTGGTTCACAAAGTCCCCTATGTCGCCCCCGGGGAGAAGTAAGCGTGGCAGCGAGTGTAGCCAACAACACAACGACCTCGGATACACTCACTTGAACCTTCGCCAAGAGGGTTTCCCCCATTAGTTTGATGCTCCAGCGCTGTGTATTTTTATTTTCATTCACCCCGGGCCTGGGTTTAAATAGCTGCCGGCTACGAAGAAACACTGGACACAGTGATGTGTAGAATAGGCCCAAAAGCAGCCTTGTCATGGCAGTATAAACCTGTGTTTCTGTTTTGACAGTTGTGTACACAATTATGCAGTTATCCCTTAGACTTTAGTTTTATGATATAGAAAATATACTATCTATATATTGGATAACAAATTCTCACAACATCATGATTCCATGATCCCCGCAGAGGAAGGTATCCACTTTATAACTGATAAAGTGGATACCTCACCAGGTATTAACAAGAACATCGGTAACCTGTACGAATCAATAACATCACGTAATCAATCAATGTGATCAATAACATGATGAAACCTGACCAGCATAACAGATGGCCCCTGGCGCATGAGAGTCCGGATGTGCAGAGAAGCAGTGGAACCAAGACTCATGGAACTAATGTGTTCTGCATTTACTAAAGGCAGCATTAAATATATAAACTATTAAATCTATCTATATCCTCTGGGCTCTCCTTCCAGGCACATAATGGAATATCCAAGAATTATGTGTGTGGGTAGAACTATTAAAAACAAAAATTAATTGAAGATTAAATATCCAGGCGGAGAGGCTGTTCATGTTTTTATAAAAAAAAAATGATATAAAAAATGAATTAAAAAGTGCCCGCATTCCCATGAGCCAGGCACGAGTCTTTGATCAACGGGGTTGGCTTTAAATGCCATCCTTGCCATCAGATAAAGCCGCTGATGAATGCCAGGCTGTGGCGGAGCGGGTCAGTCTACTTCCTGGGAAATTTGCCGCCCGTGGTTGTCGAGCGATGAATCCAACTGAACGGTATCCATAACAACAACACAGGGAGAAAAAAGTGACATGTTTCTTATGCAATGCTGCAATGGACAACAATAATAATTATATGGGCTAATTACACGGGCTATTACTATAATAATAATAATAATGCCATTTTAAACGGGGCACAAGCCACTAAACACTGTTGGTGGACTTTATAATTAAAGTTATGTGTTTAGCGCCACTTTTAAAAGTTACACAGAATGTATTGACCACAAAAAAATATATAAACGTAGTAGCATTGTGATGTCACACATTGGTTTTCACATGATTGATTTGAGAGTGTAGATATTTTTAAGACAGCAGTGGAAATCATCCATATTTAGCACGTGGAGGGTGGGAACTGAATGCCGAAAACTCATTCATATTCAATCCTAATGTAGGAAATGCCAGAGCGTTTAAAATGGGTAATGCAGTCCAAATTATCTGTGTTTTAGCACGGCTGTGGTCATCAAGATTTTCTGAAAGAAGACCAGGCTTTTTTGGTCGGGTATAGAGTCGAGTACAATCCCAGTTTTTCCGCTTTGTTTGCTTGCTTGCTTCCATGGCTGCTGTAGCACGCTGTGTTTGTGTGCCAATTTGTTTCATATCTGGCAACCCAGGGTTCTTGGAGAAGACTCACACAGATCAACACAAAAATAGACGTTCCAACTTCCAACCCGGAATGGACATTTCAAAGGAGAACATACTGGCGTTCGTACTGTTGTTGCCAAGTCAAGTTGGCATGTTTCCTTAATCTCTGATGACATATCACGGTCATTTTATGATGTAGTACAGTACAATTGTTATGTATAGCACCTTTAATAACTATTTAATAAAATAAAACTCTTAAACAGGACCTCAAGAAATAATTGGCTTTTTATTACGA
>PIJE02000423.1:295753-344615 GCA_002895965.2 Coryphaenoides rupestris
TAAGGATCCAAACCACATCGAATTGTTGTGAGGCCTGAGGTTTACGCCCCTAATAAATAATAATAATAACACACACACACGCAGACACATACAAACACACACACACACACACACCATCAGCTCTCCAGAGGTAGGTCGTTCTCTCATCTCTGTCCCCATTAAGAGACAACACAGAGGGGTGGGGCTGGGTAGGTTGGGGTTGGGTGGAGGTGATGGTGGTGGTGGGTGGGTGGAGGACGAAAGCCAATGAAAGCCAAGCGGGGCGTCGGGGGGGAACGAGAGACGCTGATGAAGACGATCTACACCTTGCCAGAGCTCATCTCTCATTTCCTGCCGTGTAAACGGGCTGTGGAGAGAGATAGAGAGATAGAGAGAGAGAGAGAGAGAGAGAGAGAGAGAGAGAGAGAGAGAGAGAGAGAGAGAGAGGAGCAGGACAATGAGCAGGGCATGGAGATAGACCGGCCTGCTTGATTAAAGACAGCAGACAGCTCTATCACACACACACAGGGAAGGAAGGAGGGGGAGGGAGAGAGAGAGAGAGAGGGGGAGAGAGGGTGAGAGGGGGGAGAGGGAGAGAGAGGGAGAAGGAGGGATAGAAAGAGGGAGAGGGAGGGAGAGAGAGGGGGAGAGAGGGAGAGAGGGGGGAAAGGGAGAGAGAGGGAGAAGGAGGGAGAGAGGGTGAGAGAGGGGGGAGAGAGACACAGAGAGACAGAGAGAGACAGAGGGAGACAGAGAGAGAGAGAGAGAGAGAGAGAGAGAGAGAGAGAGGGAGAAGTAATTGTCCCCCCGTCTGAGAACACGGCAACAGGGCCGACGCAATTTGAGTACGCCAGCCTTTAATGATGATGGAGGAATGGAGGAGATGGGAGGTCAGGGTGATGACACCTGCATCGTGCTGAAAATGTTGGCGGTCACATTTATGATGGAGGACGCCGCTCCCCTCCCTAACTGTCTGCCAACGTTTACCTTTACATTTACATTTTGGGCATTTGGCAGACATTTTTATCCAAAGTGACTTACAAAGAGTACATTTGTTGAAGGAGACAGTAATATATCACTGTGGTACATAAAGATAAGAATAGAACAGGATTCAAGCTTCATCGTGACAAGGCGAATAGAATGAGTTTCATAATTGCTAGGTAGCCTGCATAATAGCTGGGATAAGAGCAGACATACCATTCTGAGTGCAGTACCAACATCTAAGAACATAGGATATGTAAACAATGCTAGGTACTAATGCCAAGACATACAAACATGCAAGTTAGTGCTAGGGTTAGGAGAGAGAAGGCGGGGGGGGGGGGGGGGGGTTATGCAGAGTCCAGGTGAACTCTGAACAGGTGGGTCATGAGTCTCTTGCGGAAGCTGCAGAACGACTTAGCCGTCCTGACGTCAGCCGGGAGCTCATTCCACCACTGCGGTGCCAGGGCAGAGAAGAGTTGAGACTTGGCAGAGCGATGTTTGGCTGTTCTTGTCTCTGTCCCCCCCCTCTCTGTTCACTGCTATCTTTTTTTCTTTACCCCGGGCTCTTAATTTCCCCAAGTCAACCCATTATAAAATAGTACAATAGGAAGACACAATCTGTATCTCTACAGTTGGACAAGGGGGAGGAGGAGGAAGAGGGATTTGCTTTCTGAATAGACAAAGACAGTAGCAGCAGCAGCAGAAGGTCCACTCGGCAGCAGACAGAATTCATCTTCCTCTGACTGCAACTCAACAGGGAATCCCATCACAGGAGCCCGATTCCAGACAGCCTCCTCCCTCCACCTCCTCCTCCTCCTCCTCCTCCGGAAGACATCATGGAGGGGCCTGGTGGCTTCCTTTCCACCAACAAGCGTTACCCCAACCCACCCCACCCACCCCCCTACCCACCCTACCCCACCCCACCCAACCCACCCAACCCCCACCCAACCCCACCCAACCCCACCAGAACCGGGTCACGCTCGGTCGCTTGCTGACATTACCCCCCCCCCCCCACCATCCATATCTCCCCCCGGTAAAAGAAAATGTCACTGGCACACATGAGTGGCCGTAGCAGCAGCTGTAGTAGCAGTAGTAGTATTAGTAGTAGTAGTAGCAGTAGTAGCAGTAGTAGTCATAGTAGTAGTAGCAGGAGCGGTAGTAGCAGTAGTAGTAGTAGTAGTATTAGTAGTAGCAGTAGTAGCAGTAGTAGTCATAGTAGTAGTAGTAGCAGGAGCGGTAGTAGCAGTAGTAGTAGTAGTAGTATTAGTAGTAGCAGTAGTAGCAGTAGTAAGACCATAGTAGTAGTACGGTAGTTAGTAGTAGTAGTAGTAGCAGTAGCAGCTAGTAAGTAGCAGGAGCGGTAGTAGCAGTAGTAGTAGTAGTAGTAGTAGTAGTAGTAGTATGCGATAGTAGCCAGTCAGCAGTAGTATCCTAGCAGTAGTAGTCAGGAGCAGGAGCAGTAGTAAGTAATCTACGTACGTAGCAGTACGTAGCAGTCAGCCAGCAGTTGTACAGTACGTCATCCAGTAGTAGTACTTAGTAGCAGGAGCAGCAGTAGTAGTACTAGCAGTAGCAGTAGTAGCAGGAGCGGTAGTAGTAGTAGCAGGAGCAGTAGTAGTAGTAGCAGTAGTAAGTAGTAGTAGTAGTAGTAGTAGTAGTAGTAGTAGTAGTAGTAGTACTAAGTAGTAGTAGCAGTAGTAGCCATAGTAGCAGTAGTAGCAGTTAGTAGGTAGTAGGTAGTATAGCAGTAGTAGTAGTAGTATAGTAGTAGCAGCAGTAGCAGTAGTAGTAGTAGTAGTAGTAGTAGTAGTAGCATAGTAGCAGTCGTAGTAGTAGTAGTAGTAGTAGTAAGATAAGATAGACCTTTATTCATCCCGAAGGGAATTCTTGTGCCAGAGGTTACTCAAAAAAAATAACAACATAACAATGAAAACAATAGAATAATACATGGACAGTGTATAAGCCTAGTAGAAAAATATAGGCAAGATATTTAGTAAACAAAACAAGTTGGCAATGGTATTGAAAAGTAGTAATGAGAAGTAGTCTTGTACATGGTAGCAGTATTAGTAGTAGTAACAGGAGCAGTACTAGCAGTAGTATCAGCGTATTAGCATAGTAGTAGTGTTAGAATATCTGGAAAGCCCCGCATGCCAACATAACAGTGGTCTGTATCTCCAGGCCCTGACTCAGCCAGTTGATTCATGATTTATTATTTTTGTATTTTCGCCTCGGCTCATGCGATGCAGAAGCCACGCATCTGTCTGCTCTGGTCTGGGTTATTTCCCGGCCGCCTGACACACACACACACACACACACACAGTCACGGCTGAGATCACCATGACTACGACGCCATGTTTACATGCCTGGGGTCACGACCCCCGGAGGCCGTCTGCGGCTGCTGCTCTGAACTACGGCTGACGGGATGGAGGTAAATTAAGATGACAGCGTGCGTGCGCACACACACACACACACACGCACACGCACACACGCCACACACACACACACTTGGGTTAACCCCTCATGGAAATGCCACGCATGCCAACCCTACCCCCACCATACTCCCCCTCCAACCATGTTTACATACATTAATTCATTCTGTTGGCTGTTTTAAGATGACTTTTAACAAACAATGGTCTGAATTAATGATCCAAACAAATAAACATACATACATACATACATAGACACACATGCACACATATACACATCTGTGTGTGTGTGTGCGTTCTTGCCGCCCCCCCCCTCTTGCTCATCTCCAGGACACTTTGCTGATGCCTCACAGGATACACTGAACACACACACACACACACACACACACACACACACACACACACACACACACACACACACACACACACACACACACACACACACACACACACACACACACACACACACACACACACACACACACAAAGCCGCCACAGCTTGTATTTGTGAGTGTGACATTCAGGAAAGGTCGACGCCACCATAAAAGTGGGTGTGGTTAGCTGGAGGGGCCCGCCTGCGACCCGGACTCAAGCGGCAGTAAAGAAGAACGCTTCACAGGTTACAGAGGGGCCAGTGGCAGTAGCTCAGAAGGTAAGAGTGGTTGTCTGGCAAGAGGAAAGTTGCTGGTTCGATCTCCGGGCTCCGCCTAGCTAAGTGTCAAGGTGTCCCTGAGCAAGACGCCACCTAACCCTAACTGCTCCTGACGTGTTGGTTGTTACCTTGAATGGTTGACACCGCCGTCGGTGTATGAATGGGTGAATGTGAGGCAATGCTGTAAAGCTCTTTGGATAAAAGCGATATACAATATAAAATGCAATCCATTTCATTCCATTCCTTTCCCTGTGAGTTTCCAAGCCATGGGTCAATAGGAATGTATTATGTGACCGTGTTTTCAAAATTAGATACAACTTCAACTGTTGGTTAATACATTTCTAAACTATTGATTTCTTTATTTTTCTTTCTAGGAAATGCCAAGAATTATGAAGAATGGTCATCATAAGTTACCAGTTAGGCAGCTTTTTAATAATGAAAATATGTAGAAAAGAAAACAATCTCTGAACTCTTTCAGCACTATAGAACCAAAGGAAATAATTGGAAATTGAACAGAATTGTCTTGATGTGACGACAAGGAGGTTGGGGTCCCCTCCCTCACCCGCACCCCACCCTCCCTCCCTCCCTCCACCAGGGAGAGACAGACCTGGGGTGGTGGGTGGTGGGATTGCTGTGCGCTGTGCACATGTGCGTGTGTGTATGTACACGTCTGTGTGTGTGTGTGTGTGTGTGTGTGTGTGTGTGTGTGTGTGTGTGTGTGTGTGTGTGTGTGTCGGTACATGCAGTCTCTATGTGTGTGTGTGTGTGTGTGTGTGTGTGTACACGTTGTGTGTGTGACTTGCACATGCATGCTTGTGTGTGTGTGTGTGTGTTCATGCATGTATGTGCATGTGTGCATCTATGCAGATGTGTGTGTGTGTGTGTGTGTGTGTGTGTGTCTGTACATGCAGTCTCTACGTGTGTGTGTGTGTGTGTGTGTGTACACGTTGTGTGTGTGACTTGCACATGCATGCTTGTGTGTGTGTGTGTGTGTGTGTGTGTGTGTGTGTGTGTGTGTGTGTGTGTGTGTGTGTGTGTGTGTGTGTGTGTGTGTGTGTGTGTGTGTGTGTGTGATTTAGAGGCAATACTGCATGCATGCCTGAAGCCCACCGGCGCGCTCCTGTACTACACGCATGTTCGCTGGCTACTACACGTATGTTCGCCGGCTGTAAGGGAAGTGCAATGAGGGGAGGGAGGGATGGAGGGGGAGTGTCAGAGAATGTGCACCGGCTGTAAGCAAAGACTAAAGGGGGGGAGGGGGGAGGCGGGAGGGAGGGAGGGAGTGAGGGAGGGAGTGAGGGAGGGAGGGGGAGGGGGGATGTCAGAGGCAGCCAGACTTCATTGAGATTCAGGTCATGTGCTGCAAGAACACTCAGACTTCAGTGCTGCCGCAAGATGACAGTGTGTGTGTGTGTGTGTATGTCTGTGTAAGTGTGCATGTGTGCGTGTGTGTGCGTGTGTGCGTGTCATTGATTGTAATCATAATTGAAACAAAACAGCCTTAATCTCTCTCATCGCGCTCCAACATTGACAACATCATGTTTACATGATCTGTCGTTTTGGAATGGAACGGAAGCCATTTTTTTAAAAAAGGCTCTCATTGTTAGTCTGAAAAACACAATACAAAAACATTTGCGCCAAATGAAAGTCCAAGTCTTCTTTGCTTTGGATGTGTATGTTTTCTGTTTTTTTCCAAAAAACAAAACTGTGGCTGAAAAACATATTTTGTTAAAAACAGTCAACATAAAAGAAAAAGCGAAAAAAAACAACAGTGAGAAAGTGGCGATGGGTCTGCCACAGCTGTCAGAATGGCTCTGTCACAGTGGGGCTCAGCCTGCAGGCCCGACGAGGACAGGCATGGGAAGAATGCAGCTTGATTGAATGGGAGAGTGCAGGGACTGAGATAGGGGTTCTATTTTTAATTCGATTTAACCCCCATGTCGTGCTGCCCTGTTGGCCAGGTCACCCTTGCAACATGTGTTCTCTACATGGATAAATAAAGCTTGGAACAATCAACTTAAACTTAATTCTGCCCCCTCTACTGGGGAGCTTAGCTAGCCTGGGAGGCTAACAATCATATAGATCCTGCACAAATTGTAATGAAGTCTGTTGTTGTGGAGTTGTGTGTGTGTGTGTGTGTGTGTGTGTGTGTGTGTGTGTGTGTGTGTGTGTGTGTGTGTGTGTGTGTGTGTGTGTGTGGTGTGTGCTGTGTGTGTGTGTGTGTGTGAGACCTTAGTGTGATGCACAAATTATTAAAGAGATTCGCGTTTCCGCAGGTGTGGGCGCCTTTAAGTGGATGCAGTTAAAAGAGGGTGCGCAATGAAAAACGAGTTTTTTACTGCCATTGCCCATAGTAAAATGCTGCCGCATTATGCACATGGTGTTGATTGCATTGCACACGAGACTATTTTTTATCACGTTAATACTGAAACACATTAATGGATGATGGAGGAGGATTCCATTCTGGAATTAGCCAAGCAATCTGCCTTCTCTGTTTTATACCCCATTTCCTCTACAGAGAATGTAAAAAAATATGGGGAAAGGCAGGCAGCAGAGTGTAGCAAAACCATCATGGAGTCAGTCAGAGCAGCAAGACGCTCGACCAAACCAACCAACCACAGAAGCCACCGGCGACCAAAACCTTTTTCTCAACCATCTCTCATCTGAGAGTGGATGTTGTGGACTGTGATGAGGTGATGATGAAACTCAACACCACAACATCTAGTCAGTCCCCCTCTGGCGGGGAGAACAGACCGGAACGTGCACTCATGAATACTAAACCCTTTTAAAACACGATGCCTCAGGTGGAGGGTGGAGGAGGATTTGTGCAGGGAGAAGCTGCCCAAATCTGCCCAATCTGCCTTTCTCTTCCATGGTCGTTCATGGTAGTTAATTATCCACTGGAGACGGCGTTATGAAAACAGATAATGTCTCTTTGCCCCCACCCCGAGTATCTTATGCTGTGTGGGTGTCACCCATGTGTCTGTTCTCCTTAGTTGAGTCACAGTATCGGGGGTTTGTCTGGGAACATGGCGATATCAGTCTGAATACAAAGACACTCTGATATACAGTATGAACTTGGTAGGCCTAGTTTATGTTAGAATGTTTCATATTAAAACGATTTCAGAATTTCAGTTGATCACATAGCCAATTTTATCTACACCGATAATTGAATAACATATTATTAATTAATCTTATTTTAATAATTAAAGACGGATACAATCTCCACTGCGCAGTGCTAGAAATACCAATGTAATTTAAAAACAGACCCAAGAATTTAGCTCCCGGAGCAACACAGGCGGCATTTCAGGTTGTTCTTCAACAAGGGCGAGTCCAAAAGTGATTAATGTATTCCTTCCAGAAAGTCAGTCAGTCAGTCAGTCAGTCTGTCAGTTGGAGTTAAAATCCTTCACCACCACTGGCAGGTTTAAAAAGGACAGCCAGAAATGCCTCCCCATCGTGACTAATTTAGATTTAGATTTAGATTTAGGGCATTTGGCAGACGCTTTTATCCAAAGCGACTTACAAAGAGTACATTTGTTGAAGGAGAGGCAGCAATATATCACTGTGGTACCTGAAGATAAGAATAGAGCTGTTTTCGAGCATTCATATTGACGAGACGAATAGAACGAGTTTCATAATTGCCAAGTTGCCTGCATAAGTAGCTGGGCAGGCGTGCAATTCTAAGCATGATACAAATACTAATCACATATTACTCATGTATCCATATGCCGCGATGAAGCCACATCTCAGACACTCACAGCTCCGTGGCTCCGTGCTAAATGAAGAAACACACAAGTTTGTCTCGGAAAAAGAAAATCACCCTAAATACCCGAAATGGAAATTAACAAAAGGAATCCGAACCACAGCTGTAGTGGGGAGTGGAGCCGCCGTGAAGGAATTCAATGGAGAAATTCCATCATTGGCAAAAATATATGAATATGGGAATGGAAGGAATCTATTGGGG
This sequence comes from Coryphaenoides rupestris, assembly GCA_002895965.2. Taxonomy (NCBI): domain Eukaryota; kingdom Metazoa; phylum Chordata; class Actinopteri; order Gadiformes; family Macrouridae; genus Coryphaenoides; species Coryphaenoides rupestris. The sequence continues at coordinate 303,759 of PIJE02000423.1, forward strand.
AATATATTCGACCAGCAGCTCAGGCAGAAGAGTTCCCCTGGACTACCCCCCACCACCTCACCCACTCCCACTTACCCAATCCAGGGTTTGAATCTCATCCTCCTCTCTGATCCCTGACACTTACTTGTATGTTTTTGTACGTCCCGGGCACTTAAATAGCACTTAGCATTGTGTAGCATCCTATCATAACTATCTTGTTGTTTACCAGCAAGCTGTCAACCTAGCAATTATGACGTGTTCGAAACTTGTTCTAGTAACCTTGTAATTATGACGTGCTTGAAACTCATTCTATTCAAATCTTACAGTACCATCAGCGCTAAATTGTCGTTTCATTTAAAAGCGTCTGCCAAATGCCCTAAATGTAAATGTAAAGGTAAGCAGGTCAGCATCAAGGCAATGTGATAAAATGTTTGTTTTGCATAAGGCCAACCGCCATTCTGCTGTAAATGTGTGATGAAGACAGAGTGAAGAGATGAAGTCAATGCAGCATTGAGTACAGTCATTATTTGAGTCTTTGAGTTAATCAATAAGTGAATTAAAGAATGAATTGACTATCTTGACGCACATAAGGGGGGTTCTGTAGGGGCTGGAAGCGTGGAGAGAAGGGTCATATTGCAGGGCTTTTGACACTAATGCTTAACCTTCTATCCCCATAGAGTCTTGTAAATGCGAATAGATTATTCTAGTAGCCCCAGCATCAGTCAACATCACATAGTCTACTGCAATCGCCATGGTGTAATCAGAGCAGGCATACGCCCTGCTGAAACCGACAACGACCTTGGAAAAAATATAGACGAAATGATGAAAAACTAGTTTCCTTTTGGCCCAAAATTCATCCGTCTTGAAATGAGAAAATGTTGCATTTTGGCAAGCAGGGTATAGGGCTTTTGTAGTGTATGTATGGAGTGTATTAAACCCTGACAGGAGGAACTGACCGCTGGAGCAAAAGCTTTGGACCGGAGGAATCCTGTCAACTGTTAGACGCATGCTTATTTATGTATTCATGTCAATTTAAGGAATCAATCACTTTCAAAATGGACTACACTGTTTGGATTCGAGATGGTACGTGCATAGGGTTTCACCTCATGGAGATTCTTTTCAAACGGGCATTTCTAGAGGTTAGAAGTTATGTATTGAAGACATTATTCAGTATGCACCATCTTCTGGTTATTATTAGCTTTAGGCCTAGCTTTGGCAACTGGGTGCCAACAAGCCAATCTGTGTCAACAAATAAGAGTCTGGCTCCAGATGATATGATGCTAGTCAACCATAAACTATAAAATGGATGGGGAAAAACCCCAAAAACAAAGGCCCGCCTGGTGACAGAGCCAAAGGAAAATTCCCCGGTGCCAAACCACAACCCTGCAGCCACCACAGGAACATCTTGCAAAGCCAACATGTGGACGATAACACTACACAGTAGACAGTAGTGTTCAGGCACGAATCCAGGTGTAATAAAAGGTGACAGACACTCATAGGAATGGTTTGAAAAGGTCTCCAGTAGTATTCATCCAGTCAATCGAATCCCAGTGGCAATCAACCCACCAACCCACTAGATCACGCTGCATGCACCTGGGTGAGGCATGCCAGAACATCCCAGCCAGGATCAATTACAAATAGAAACGGGCGTGACTCTCCCCTGACAACACCCCCCCCCCCAAGACCTGAACTCTGGAGGATGCGTCACACGTGAGCGAGTGTTAGAGGACAAGGACGACCACAAGGGAGTGTGTGAGGGGGAGAGAGAGAGCGAGAGAGTGAGAGACAGAGAGAGAGAAGAAGACAGACAGAGAGAGAGAGAAAGAGAGAGAGAGAGAGAGAGAGAGAGAGACAGAGAGAGAGAGAGAGAGAGAGAGACAGAGAGAGAGAGAGAGAGAGAGAGAGAGAGAGAGAGAGAGAGAGAGAGAGAGAGAGAAGAGACAGAGAGAGAGAGAGAGAGAGAGAGACAAGAGAGAGAGACAGAGAGACAGAGAGAGACAAGAAGATAACGAGCAGTGTTCGATAAGTCCATAGAGCAAAAATAAATTACATTCTAAATTAGTTTGAATGAAATCTTTTTTTTTCCTTTTGTACAACACTAATGCTGCACACACACACAAACTAGAACATGTTGCCTAATAATGTCCTGTAATCCCCCCCATAATTAAAATAATGAAATTGTATGGCCACTCCCCTAATTACACTGTTGGGTTGGTGTTTGGTGGTTTCAAGTGGTGGTTTTCTTTTGTAAAATAAAATAGGCCATTATTTCTCATCCGGTGCTCTTAATCCAGAACAACCCACGTACATACATAACATAACACAACATAACATAACATAGCGTCTGACCCTCAGGCATAAACACCAACCAGTAGAGTCAGTCGACAGCTTGAGGAAAGCACTGTTTCGTAAGCATTTTGTCATGTAGGCTTGTTCTTCTATGTAGTTTATCATTTTTATTGTCTGTACTCGACTTCTGTGTTTGCGCCCTGGTTAATTTTACTGTGTTATTGATTCTATTGTCTTTCTATTGTTATTCCTGTTTTTTAACTTTCATTGTGTGCATTGTATAGCACCTTGTAACCGTATCCTGGTTTTGAAAGGCGCTTTATGAATAAAATGTTCATACTACATACTGACTTACTGACTTACTGTAGAGCCCTTCCCAATCAACCTGGGTTAGCCCTGCTGGGTTACAGGTAGCTACACCAGCAGCTGCCGCATTAGCAACCCGGCAGTGGTTTAAACGAGCAGATCAGGGGATCTATCTATCTATCTATCTATCTATCTTATCTCTTCGGCATCACCAAGGAGATCTTACCAGGGTCGGTCAATTATGTTTGGCGGGAAAAAAAGAGAGAAAAAAAGCAGATGGGGGTCACGTATCGTTACGATTCTGAAGGCATTAGCATTCTGTTGACGTTGATTAACTACAAGCCGACAGCAGCTCTCCAATATGGGAGCGGACACACTGGCGTGCATAACAACGGTCTTAATGTGGAGTGTGTGTCGTCATCGTATGTGTGTGTGTGTAGGGGTGAGAGAGAGAGAGAGAGAGAGAGAGAGAGGAGAGAGAGAGAGAGAGAGAGAGAGAGAGAGAGAGAGAGAGAGGTGGAGGGAAATTAATATGATGATATGCTAATTAGATATGGTGCATAAACATCATAGGAGATGATCAGGCGGCATTATTAATATGTACAGCGAGCAGGGGGCTCGGCAGGCAAAGAAAGACAATATTAGTCTCAATACAAATATGCAAATGAGAGGTGGGTACACGTCGGAAGCAGCCACCAGCCTAAATAGTAATATAGCGATACGTCCAGGTTCGCTATCCAAAAAAACAACAACAACAAGCAGCACACGGTCTCGTTCCTAGCTCCACACTCCTAGCTCGTGTGCTAACTCGCTTTCCCCATCCCCGCTGTCCCCATCGTCACTTCCTTGACCCCGCCCGCTGTAGCCCCTCAACCAATCACAGGAAGACCCATTTAAGCACAAATTAAACACAGGCAGCATACAGTCCCCCGCTAACTGATAGTCAACCCGACACAACATAACACACCACAACTTCATGAAAAGATGACACTAATGGAGGAGGAACTGATGCCAAGAGATTGGACGGTCTAGAGTCTAGAGCAACACCGGCCTCTCCCAAGAAGACGACGTGGAGACAAGACCCTGTCAGCATGGCGGGCTCCCTTTACTCCCCCCCCACCCGACCTGAGATGCTCTGGTTAATAAATAGCGACAGGCCCAGATGCCGCTCGGCTGAGGAGGCCAATCAATTTGCCTCTTTTGAGATTATCTTAAACTTCTTAGCTGTCCGCGGCACTGAACAAATCCAGGATGGTGGATGGACCACACTAGTGGCCAGTACTACTACTACTACTACTACTCCCACGACATCTGCTGCCTGCCACTCAAATAAATGTCCTTCCATCCTGGCTGGATGATCACTTGCTTAGAACAAACGAAGGAGGAGTCAGAACTCAAAATGGATAACCCGTTCATCTTGTGACTTTGGGAAGAACAAGAAGATGAAATAAAGAAGAAGATTGCAGCGACACCGTCATCCTTGTGATTAGCCATTGGAAGCCTTTTCACAATTGCCATGTGACTACCGTCCAGTAACATCACAAGTGGGAACGTCCACCTAGATGTATGCTGACTAGATCAGTTTACCTGTCAGTACAGTCCACTGGGTAGGCCGGTAGACTGATCTCATAATCATACATCTAGGTGGACATTCCCACTTGTGATGTCACTAGATGGTAGTCACATGCTTGCATGTGACACAGGCTTGCAATGGCTAATCACACTCACACCTGGTGGCATAATATGTCCTCTTTAATAATAACAACAACAACAATAATAATAATAATAATAATAATAATAGGCCAAACACTTTGATTATGCGCAAATTTAATTAACAATATACGGCAAGATAATAAGGTAATGAGGTGATCAGTATGTTAACAACTTGCTACTCCACAGCTTCCACAAGGCTTATCAAAGCTCATCTTAATTAGCAGAATACATTATCTGAATAATGAGCTGTTACTTGGGAGGCTAACCGTTTCAGAAAAAAGGTAATTAAGCAAAAGCTGAGTGTCAAAGATCAGACTGGATGACACAAGCACCTAGGAATCAATAAGTGGCCTAATGATGGAAGCATGTAAGCATTTTAAAGCACGCAACAAGAGACCTGTCTCCCAGTCATCACAGGACTGCATCCGGCTCAGCCCGTCAGTGTAGAGTAGGGTTTGCTGGGAGTTTCCCCATCAGAACATAATTGATCTCCGGATAATCTGGGGCCATGTTTTTGATCTCTCCCCCCTCCCCCTCTCGTTCTCTCCCCCCCTTCCCCGCCCGGGTCTTGCACACCCTCAGGGCAAGGATTAGGGTCATCAACCACATCCTGTTTGAGATGAGACTTCAAGTGGCACGGTCAGTGAGTCAGTCAGTCAGTCAGATAGTGTCGCTACTCGGGTGTTTGACTCTCCGGGCAGCATGTACTAGGTTCAATCCCTGTTGTCCACAGTCTACCAGCAGGCATCTTTACATTTACCATACATTTACATTTAGGGCATTTGGCAGACGCTTTTATCCAAAGCAACTTACAATAAGTACATTTGTTGAAAATCTTTGAACAAAGTGTCGACCCCCTACCTGAATCAGAATCAGGTTCATTGCCATCGTTTTTACAAACAAGGAATGCGCTTTTGTGAAATTGGTGAACAACATTGAACATTAAACAGAAAGTAATACTTTCTAAAAATAAATTGTTAAAAATATATATAAAAAATAAGCAATGATCTACGGCGAATACGAATCAGCAATGAATGCTATTCTGATCAATTGTATTGAAAAATCGCAACTAAAAGAAACACTTTGCTACGGTGCATTTGCTACAGTGCATTTGGTATGTTTGACTTGGCTGAGTTGTTGTTGTTGCTGTAAGTTCTCCGAGCAAAAAGCATCTAGAACATCTGCTGCTAAGAGGTCACTCCAAGGGCAAACTGGCTCAGAGGAAGGTGAGCGTTTCCTGGGATTTACACACACACACACACACACACACACACACACACACACACACACACACACACACACACACACACACACACACACACACACACACACACACACACACACACACACCCATTGATTTTCAACAGTCATGTTTGACTTGTTGCGTCAGGAGGCCTATTGGTGTCATCATGGCACTCAACGGAGACCATTCCAAAACCTTTCAACCGAGTACAGAGTGAGTGTACAACAACAGACCTGTTTTAAAAAAGGAAAAACTGACTGAAACATCCGTTTCCATGATGATATGTTTGAGTTGAGTTGCGGTGACTCAGGATTCAAGATCAAGATTCCTTTCTTGCCATATGTAACAAGTACAATGGAATGCTTACTCCCCATTCACTCCTGCAGTATTCTTCTAAACATCAATTTCAAAACAACTCTAAACAATTAGTAAGATAGTACCTAATAATTACGGTAAAAAGTAAAAAGTTACAAGTAAAGTAGCAATACTCGGGCTGTAGCTGCAAGTAGTAAGTGTAGTAGTAAGTGTCTGCGTGCAGTATAGTAATATTCTTATACTAGCATAAAAGGTTAGTATTAGTAACTAAATAATAACTAGTAGATAGTAGCATCAACCTAAACTATAAATGGCTGCATCTGGTCAGCATACGTTGCCCAGGTGTTGTGGGCATGATATTTCATGGTAAGTCTTAGAGTGGACAGGAAAGATTGATGCGTCTTTTAGCGTAGGTATTGCAGTATAGGGGCATTTGCAGTGATACAATTATTTGTGGAGAATGAGGGAAAAGTATGCTAAGTGTCCTGGAACTTCCAACTTTGGGGACATTCCATAAGCGGTGATGTAATTTCAACACAAGAGCTTTAACACACCATTAATGATGTCAATAAAGGCCCAGTTGTATGTGTGTGTGTGTGTGTGTGTGTGTGTGTGTGTGTGTATGCAGCAACGCAGTCAAAAGAACTTGTGACAGGATGACAAATGTGCCCGTCCTATTTAAGTGCCTTTTTTTTTTCCAACTTCAGGGTATCTGCAGTTTCAAGTTCAACCAGTTAAATTTAACTGACTTTTAATACCCTTTTTAATACTCCACTCCATATCTGCCAACCTTGAACACTCAGAAGAAGGGAGATTTTCCAAAACCACAGCATTGGGGGGGATCAAATAGATAAACATTTGACATTTATTTGTCTGAGCTTTATTATTTTTTTTATCTCCAAATAGTGGCAAATTATATTTATGACACTTTAAGGCCTTGAATTGACATTTTTGTCAATGTGTATCATTGACAAAAAACTTGTTTGTATCAAAGTTCAGGATACTGTGTGTATCCTGAACTTTGCAGCTGTCATCCAGAGAGAAGAGACACTCTCACACACACACGCGCTGGTGTTGCCACCGGTCTGCGGACTACCGGGATCCAGTAGGAATCCAGGTCTGATGACAGAATACAAATTCTGCTGCCAAGGAAGTGGGAGCCAGTCACCATGGCAACATACAGATGGAGGAGCCCAGCTCCTAATGTATGGGGAAAAGGCATAGGCCTACTGGTATGTATAGATGGAGGGACTGTCTGGTTTACAGGGTGTGCACAAAGACCTAACAATTTGACTGGAATGATCGAAGAAAAGTAGTTACTTTTGTTTGATCATTCCTTAAATTGTACCTCTTGGATTACCAAATTTACACTGACGGTTGTAATGCTCTTAGTGTGGTGAACGCTGTAATCACTTTGACCCCAAACATGTTTCTGGGAAGCCTGACTAGACAATGCTGAAAAAACCCCCACATCCGTGTTCCAATATTAATCCCAGATCCAGGAGTGTTTTAGATAACCTATATGGGCTTAGTGTGCCCAAACATTTACATTTACATTTAGGGCATTTGGCAGACGCTTTTATCCAAAGCGACTTACAAAGAGTACATTTGTTGAAGGAGAGGCAGCAATATATCACTGTGGTACCTGAAGATAAGAATAGAGCTGTTTTCCAGCATTCATATTACGAGACGAATAGAACGAGTTTCATAATTGCCAAGTTGCCTGCATAAGTAGCTGCAGGCAGATATAAGACAGATATAGACAAACCATTATACCCCGTTCTCTATATAACACAGACACACGCACGGACACACTCAAACGCACATGCACATGCACACGCACACGCTTGTGTGCATGTGAGTGAGAGACGGAGTTCAAATCTCTTACCGGGCTTACAGTAATGGGCTTTAGAGGGCTGAGAACAACAAGGCCTTTTAAGAGACCAAACAGACAATTCTGTCTGGATTAATACCACTGCTAATAATACTACCAGTACTTACTACTGCCATGGGCACGCACACAACAGCAACATCATGTGCAATATTACCTTTCAACATCATGTGCATTTTTATCAGTATTACGTGCAATATTAATGTTACTGCCCAATATCATGTACAATACTCTCAATATCATGTGCTATATTATTATTATTAATGTCATGTTATCTCTAAATATTACCTGTCCTACCTCTCATCTCCCCTCATCATCGTGTGCAATATTCTTAATGTCATGTGCAATACCTCTTCTACATTACCTTTCAACATTATGTGCAATATTCTTAATATTCTTTCTATCATGTGCAATACGTCCTCTTACCATTATTATTATCACAGCTGTATTACACTTCAATTATGCCAAATTGTTTTCAGCATCTGAACACCTTATCTTGCCTATATATTTTTATATTTTGACTGTACATTTGAAAATCTGTTAGTTTATTTGTATTATTCTGTTGATTTCTCTATTGTTTTATTGTATTGCTATGCAACCTGGCACAAGAATTTGCTTCGGGATTAATAAAGTTCTATCTTATCTTACAACAAAGAGATGGATGGGATGTAACCTAGCCTAGATGTTGCACAACGCTCCAGTGTTATGACCAGGGATGATATATATTTAGTTAGGCTACATGAATGGGTCCTCCTAACCCTAAGGTTCATTTACGGGCATCATCTGTTATTACAATGGTGTTGTATTTCTGTATCCTTTTCATCCTCCATCCAGACGAGATAAAAAATATGCATTAATTGGATGCCAGATGGGAAATGTAGCTGTCACACAAGCTAAACACAAAATACTTCAGTGTCTTTAACCTCCACCTCCAAAAAAAAAACCTTAAAAAAAAAATAAACACAACCTTTCAGAGTTCAGTACAGTTAATATGGCATTCCCGGTCAAAAGTCAAAGTTAAGAATAACACCCACTGTGATGTCTCATATCATCATCCAAACCACATGGGCTCTGATTTGATTGGACGGGATTGTCCAATTACAGCTCTGGCATCACTGCAGGTCATTCAAGCATAATTTGGCTAACTAAATATAGGCTTATTAAGCTAAACGCTTCCACGTCCCCATTCCAAATCTTGTGAAAGTGGGTCAGCTCAGGTCTGCCAGGAATGAGCACCAAGAGCTGAATAAGTTTTACTGTCTCATAATGTAATAAGACGAGAGAGATCATATGATCAAAAGGCCATTCAGTTTAAGCCAGAAACTTCATGGCTACCAAACCCCTCATTTAATAGCTATTCAAAGTATTCCAAGCACAGTAGGTCAAACTTTAAACTGTGGAGTTTCTTCTTCCGCCTTGTATTCATTCCATTGGCTCAAACGCCAACCATCCCGACTCAGTCTGATTGGACGTTCTTTTGTAAACCGTCCAATCTCACACATACAGCCTGAGACAATTGGCCCACGGGCCATGAAAAGACAGATGCAAGGAGAAGATAATGCACGTACCATCCTTTTCACTCGCCGGTATTCTCTGTTGCTGGCAGTGGCCAAGGAGCCGCATTGGTTGCAGCATTGTGCTGCTGGTGCCTGCTAGAGGAGTGGACAACACAGGGCCTCGGATGGCCCAAGAAGACCAGTCCTGCTGGTTCCTGGAGGGAGGATCTCCCCAGAGACAGGTCTTTTGAAATCCATGCAGGCTTCTCCCTCTGTCTCTCACACACACTGCTGGTGTCCGCTGACAAAGCTTCCATTCACCCGGTGCTGTACTTCCGCACATCTCCTTGCAAAATCGGGAGAAAGGCTCCCACTGGAGAGATGCTTGCAGCCTAGGCAGACCCGTTTAGAATCCCTAGCCTACCGTTTTACAAAAAGTGGAACTCTGACAAACAGTGGATTGGACAGCGGAAACCTGTGTGAACTTGGCTGTGTGTTGCTGCTACAGGCCCAAGTGGAAGGGGTCTGCTCTGCTTCAGCGGCGGTTCCTCTGTGGTTTATGCAACAGATCCTAACTTAATTGGGAGGGCAATGCTGTCAAGTCAATATCTTCCCAGCAGGTATTGGCACAAATGGGCTACAGCTGTGCCAATACCTGCTGGGAGATTACTCCTTCATTCTCCCTCATTCTCTCCCTCTCCCTTTCCCTTTCTATCCATCTCTCTTTGTCTCTCCGTTTCAGCGTTTGCTTCAATCTCTACTTCATTTTCCCGAGCAATCCCACACATATCTCTCGACCCAAGGAGGCTGAAATTCAATTACTGGAAAAAGGGTGTGTGGGGGGGGGAGGTGGGGTGAGGGGGTGTTGCACACACAGAAAGAACCAGGTAGAGAGCTTCAAGGAATTTGGCAAGAAAACGGCGACAAGAATATTATCGTCGCGGGGGTGAGACCGAAGCAGATCTTTATAGCCTAAAGTTTGACCATTAAGGATAAGGCTGGAGTGAAATAGAACACAGCAATGATGGGTTTTAATTAAACTGAAGATGGCGAGCCGTGACAGGAGAGCCAGAGCTCAGGGACCCCAGTGGGAGAGGATCTGCCATGATGAATGGGGAAATGGGAGACATGACGTGGCAGGGCCCCTCTTTACTTTGATCAGTTCTTTATGAGTTTTAATAATTCCTCAGTGGGAGAGTTGCCGTCTGAATCTCTTAGCAGTAAGGAACTGACGTTTCCCAGGCTACTGGGTGCGAGGTAGGCAGGCTACATCTGTATGGATATTATGCAGACATTAATATATATGTTTATTAATATATAAGTGGTGTCCTTGGTAGCATGAGCCCCTAGAATGCAGAAGTAAAATCTCGCCAAAGCAGTTTTTTTTTAATATATTGTTTGCAATATATCAGAAACGGTTTGACTCCTTGGATGTTTTAAACAGAGAATAACAACCTCTGCCCTCAAATAAGCGAGTTAAAGTACCTCCATGTAAACGCAACGTGCTGAAGAACTCTTTCATACATCAGTCTATCCTGCTGCTAAACCAAAACAAGGGAGCTGCTCAGTGACACCTGTAAATGTCTTGAACAGAGCTGCCTTAGGTTGCAAAATGAATTTCAGTGTGAACTGACAGCAAAGTTGTATCGTATTGCATCATATCATTTAGGTAATAAACAGCAATTTATAATTTGCCATTAGGTTGCTCTTAAATAAGTATAAGCAGAGTTCAAAATGTACTTTTAGAATCGTGTCTTTTTACCTGCCAGAGTAGAACAACCTACCCCGCCAAGCAAGTGTTTAATATGAAACCCTGGATTTTTTTCCTGTCAAGTTGTCAAGTCCATCCACCGTTGGCAGGCTTTCATTTTGGACGCTGGGCAGGCATGAGGCTAGACGGCAGACTGTGTGTTTAGCTGTGGTTAAGGTCAGGGGGGTAAGGGTCTGGGCAAGGCTTTCAGAACTGGGGCTTGGGGGAATTGTGGTTCATTCAGGCACTGTAACACTGGCCAACAGTAATGGTGGAACATTATGTTGCTCCAGGTGTCACGCTCGATCACAGGCAATCTTCAGTCCTCCCCCCCCACCCAAACCAGACCCAGACCAAGACATCCATCTCCTTCCTCACGGCCTAATTACTGCGAGCCACTGTAGATGTGACGTGTGACTTGTTAAACCCCACATGAATGACCTACAGAATATTTTTCACAGCAAGACAGATTGAATATTGATGGTATTTACCGAAAGGAGGACAGCGAAGGTGAAGCCAACCCACCGTCAGGATGTAGCTTCCTGCTAACAAAAAGGCTCCGCAGGAAGTGGATTATCCCCCAGACGTCATGCTGCCGAACGACTTTGACAAATTAATTAGCTTTTCTTTTTGGAATCTCAATGAGAAATTCATAATTCATTGAGCAGGGCTGCAGCTGTGGCGGAGCTGCAGTGTATATATATAGGGCCTGGGCCTCCTGGATCTCGTGAGGATTGCAGTCTGAAGTTGTCTTTCACAGAGGAACATCAGAGGGAGAGTGGGGGGACGGGGGGATGCGAGCCACGCAACAGAAACACTGCCATACCTGACATTCAGCATCGAGAGGTACAAACCCTCCACTGGGAATCCTATCATATCAAAGCCAGGCAAGGCAAGGCAATGCAAGAGGACCAACCCACATAGTAACAATAGGCCTACTTGACAGACGATTGAAAGGGCTTATTGTATACCCTCACCTCCCCCCACCCTCTTCCTTTCTTGTGATTGACACGCACACATTGACACACACGGCAGAGTCAACTGGCAGATCCTATTGAAGAACATGAGAAGAGAAGAGAAAAAAAAAAGATCCACTCATCTCGGTTACCATAGTAACATAGTAGTACATCATCAAAATCAAACAAGGCTTTTAAAAGTGGCAGTGGACCTTGCGTGCAAACATGTAAACCACTGCATTTATGAAATATATCTATTCTATTTGGCTCCGTTTGTGCTTTGAGTTGATTCATGGGCTTCCAGAGGTAATTCGAGCTCTGGTTTGTAGTCTGTATCCTGGGAAACTCTCCACCCACAAGGTTTTAATATTTGAGTATCTCTGCACCAGGAATAGTTTTCCTCTGTTAAAAAGATAAATTGTGACAGTTATGAAATGCAAACGGAAGCGTGGGTTTACGCATCGTCAGACTCGGGGATGAAGAGTAGATCATATTTCGGCAGCAGTATGGGGGGGGTGGGTGTTATTGATTATGTTTCATGGCAAATCAAAATTGATCGATAAGGAGAACAAATGGGCCTACCGCTTGTGGGAATTAAAAGGGAAATTGTGCCGTGCCCTTAGAAACATAGCTCATTATTTCACACAACATGTCAGCAAGACATCGTGTCAACCTGACCATGCTCACGTCAGTCAGTACATTTCTCACATCTCAGGAGTGGAGCCCAAAAACCCATCCTATTTCCCTCCACATAGCGGACAGCAGATCCCACAACCAAACCCTGTCCAGGTCCCTCACTGCAGACAGGAGTCACATGCTGCTGCTGCTGCTGCGGCTGCTGCAGGCATTCCTGTCCGGCCCGACAAACCCGTGAAATGATCCAATTGGATTGTGGATTGTGGACATGAATTCTGCAGTTCCGCCACAGCAATCATGTCACAGAGAGAATGAAATGCCATATGGAAGCGTGTTGAGTATGTTGCTCTGTGTATTGTTTTTTGTGTTATGGTACCGTGTTAATTAGTAGAATATTCTGTTTTTCATTCTGTATATTCCTGGGGGTCATTAACTGTGAAATAAACCCACTGAGGATGTTGTAGTCCCCATGTAGCTGTCACCGCGAAATATGTGGTCACACAGGATGAGTTTAATACACGGGACTCCTCCCGCAGCCCATGAGAAATGGTGGGCTTGGTGGTCACAGTTCATCTAAGAAATTGTGTGACGGAGAAGCCATTTCGGCAATCGACAAATGCGATACAGTACAAAGCTCCAATCCTATATTCAGTGCACAACATTTGTGACGACCGTATTGTAGCAGTCGCAGCTGTTCCGTATCTGTATCAGAATGTCATCTGGCAGACAATTCTTTGTTTTTTGCTGTGATGATATCATAGTGACTTCCACCCCGTTCCATGCCCCTGGCGATACGAAACAAAAATACCCATCTTGTCTGCGGCGGCGTGGGGACGGGGACGGGGGGTGAGAAAACTGGGTCAATCAGCACTCAAGGAAGCAAAAAGGCTAATAATCCCTCAAAATATTCCGTCATGTTTGGCACGTCCCCGGTCGCTGTCGCACGCCGACATGAAAGCCTGTGAGGTGCAGAGATGGGTAAAGCGTAAAGGAAAATGAGCATAAAGGAATGAGCAGATTCCAAGAGGAGAAGACAGAAAACTCTGCTGCAGCAGCACTGATAGCAGGCTCCTCTGAAACACTCCTCTCCCCCCCCACCCCCCCTGCTCCTCGTTGCGTCGCCATGGCAACCCGCTCCTGGTAGGCAAGCAACGAGGAAAGTCGTGGTGCTGGCGTGCGTGCGTGGCATTTAGTCAAACTAGCTTGTCCTAGCCCGACACAAAAGCTTGACAGGGGCAGGGTGTGGTGTGGTGTGGTGTGGTGTGCACACACACTACACCGAGACTGCACACCTGAGAAGTGTTCGCTCAGTGGATGATCTCGGGCTACACCTCCGAGAGAATCAGATTGCAAATCGAGGTGGGGATTAGAAATATGATCAGAGATTTAATCAAGAGGGATGATTGGCACCCTATTTATTCCACTTGCTGCCATACTCATCATCATCAAATGTCCACCTCCTCACCTTATATATATATTAGTAGTATGCAATTATGTGCAATAGCCTACACTCTGGAGGATGGATGAAATGCCTGCCAGAACGACTCGCAAGGAAAACTGCTAATCTGTGGACCAGAGGAGAATTCTGGCCTGGATAATAGAGCACGCACCCCATTTAACTTCCAAAAAGTGAACAGAATGAAATATGCAGGCCTAGTAGACTATAGAGGCAGGGCGAGCGATCCCGGTCCTCCTGCCTAAATCAGCGATGGTCTGCAAACACATTCCCCCAGTCAACACAGGAAATTAAACACGAGAGGGGCCCTCTGTGTGTCTGTTCTCCATCGTTAACAGACCCTTCTTTCACTGCATGGCGTCAAAGCCAAAGTATGTCCTGGGGGAGGGGAGGGGACGGTTGCCATGGTCACAATCTCACCGCAACTCTTTCACTCTAGTCGAAAGTTGGGCTAACGGCGGCATCCATCTTATCCTAATCAACTTAGAGCTTTGGGAATTATAATTGGTACGCGTGAAAGAGGAGAGGGCAACAAGGGCAGTTAAGACGCCTTATCTTAACGCTGCATTCCCCTTCAGTCGCATTGGGAAAATGGCAGGACAGAGCTGGCTGGATATTACGATAATAGGATTTATGGATACGGACGCCAGCATATTCCCCCCCTCTTGCTGGCAATAACAGACCATTTACCATGCTGCTGTGCCGACGGTGGAGCATAAAAATAGAAAGAAAATCAATGGTTAATCATGCTCTCTGCCTGAATGATTCTGCCTCCGCTATCTCTGACAGTTCACCGCCCCTGCAGCAGTTGGACCGAAGTGAGGAAGATCAGAACCGCTGCATCCACCACCACCAGCACTGTGGTGCTCCAAGCCTAGCAGGATTTTAACGTCATAATCTCTCAGAGATGTTCATGTAGGCCCGTCTGTTAAGTAACTATATCGCCGAATGAGGCAACACAAGGGTGATTGAGGCCATGGCCCCACAGACAAAATGAAAGCCCTTGCATTTGCAGTATTATGAATGCTACAAACCGGATGTCTGAATGTCAAAACAAACAAAGATAAATCTGGTGGAATGAGCTTGCGGCTGACGTCAGGACGGCAGAGTCGCTCGCGAGCTTCTGCAAGACCCTCAAGACCCACCTGTTCAGAGTTCACCTGGACTCTGTATAAACGCCCCCTTCCCTCTCCTAACCTGTGTTTGTATGTCTTGGCAGTAAGTAATAGTACTTGGCACTGTTGAGCATAATGTTGGTTCTTAGATGTTGGTAATGCACTCAGAATGGCACTTCTGCTCTTATCCCAGCTATTATGCAGGCAAATATGAATGCTTGAAACCTGCTCTATTCTTATCTTTATGTACCACCGAGAGATACATTGCTAACTCTAACCCTATTACTTTGTAAGTCACTTTGGATAAAAGCGTCTGCCAAATGCCCTAAATGTAAATGTAAATGTATTCTTCCAAATTCTTCCAGATCGCCACTTTTAACTTCAATGTACTTCTCCAAACCAAGATCTCCCTCCACATCTTGGAGCTCTGGCTCCTATTAATCACCACAGCCAAGCAGAAAGCCACACATGCAGGGTTTCCACAGCCTCCCAAAACAAAACAGATACTCCAGCGGTCTGGAACCCGATCCGAGGGCACAGGCTGTGAATTTTTCATTGCTGTGAGCCGAGGAAGTGGATGGGAAAGACAGCTGAGTATTCCCATGGGTACCAGACAGTATTATTCCCATACACTTGCGGGGGGGGGGCGCTTGCCAAGCAGTTTCCATTGTAGGCCTAATACTTCTGGTTATATACTTCTAATACTACTGGTTATATTTTTTTAATTTGTGAAAAAAATACAAATTGAAATGTCTTTAAATACACATTAACATGAATCCAACATATTGTAGCGAACAGATAAATGGAGGCAGAAGACGTTATCTTTCAGTCAGCAATGCACACATTCAGCGACACACAGGAGCTCTCTGAAGCTGGGCAGCGGTTCACTCACAGAGACCAGCCTAGACCTGTCCCTCCAAGCCTCCTGTACACAAAGAGGAGGACCTGCCCCTATCGCTGCTGTGCCAATCATGAGGCCGCATGTTACACGCTGGCTCTGTCAGGTTCCCCGTGATTGGCCGAGAGCCTATTCAGTCTCCAGGTGACTAAGATCCCAAGGACGCACGCTGCAATATTATTGAAAAGAAGATACCTTTGTAAAAAAAAATAGAACAAATAACTAATAAAAAAACGACGACATTTAGTTCACCCACGAATCCCTTTGCAATCTTTTTTTTTTGCAAGTGGCAAGGCCACTTGCATGTTCCCTGGTGGTCTCTGAGGTGGAGGGTATCTCTCTTGTGCTTGTGGAGTTTTTTGGTCGAGTTACAAAGGTATCTTCTTTTCAATAATATTGCAGCGTGCGTCCTTGTGTCTGGGATCTTAGTCAGCTGGGGACTGAATAGGCTCTCGGCCAATCATCTTCTCTCGTTTGCGCTTACCCTTATCAGCTGCTACATCAGCAGCTGATAAGGGTAAGCGCAAACGAGCGAAGACCCGAAAATATACAGATAATTATCTGAAGTTTGGATTTACCTTCAAGGAGACAGATGTCATTGAATTACCAATGTTACCTGTGCTGTCAAACAAATCTATGAAGCCATCAAAGCTGCAGCGTCACTTGGAGACAACCCACAGCCACATAAAAGACAAACCTGTTAAATACTTCCAAACTAGTCTCAAATCCCTCCAAGGTCAACAGACATTGATGAGAAAATCAGCCAAAGTTGGTGAGCTAGCTTTGAAATGCTCTTATCAAGTTGCTCTTCGGATTGCCCAGAAGAAACAGCTATACACACTTGGAGAGGATGGCTGGTTTAATAAATGGACTAATTGCGCTTGTAAGGGATGGCTCTGTCACACCTGGTGTGAGCATGATTAGCCATTCCAAGCGGTTTCAATGGAATGGCCCCCACTTGACATCACAAGTGGAAGTGTCCACCTTTAAGTATGCTGGATAGATCAGCCTACCAGCCTGCCGAGTGGACTGTAGCAACTAGTAGGATCTATCCACCATACATCTGGGTTGAAACTCCCACTTGTCAAGTGGGGCCATTCCAACCAATTGGGTTTAAAACTGCTTGGAATGGCGAATCTCGCTCACAACTGGTGCTATAATAGGAATCCTTTCATGGTAGCTTATTAATACAGCCAACTACGCCTAACCGGCCTACAGATTACACCCCCTGGTAATAACAGGGTTTGGAAAAATAAGTCAGGAGTGGACCATTTAAAAAAATACTCGAAACAAGTGTAAAAAAATGTCAAATGATGTCATTGTGCCCATGTGCAGATTCCCATGGAGGGTCAGCTGAAGTGCGGTGACCTTGTGGTCCGTGAGTGCCGTGTGTCTGGGCGGTGGGAGTGCTGCTGACCTCAGACCTGCTGATGGTACGCTTGACACGTGTGCTCCAGAGCCAGAAAGGCCAACATGGTTCGCTCCACACACCGTCACGTAAAGGGCCCGGTAGCAACATGTTCTGTACACCGCCGCACAGAACATTACTGTTGCCCTATGTGCCATGAATATAATATACAATGAATGAGTTTTTATGGCCTATACATAGATTTGATACCAAGGATAGAAGGCCTATATCAAACTGCATAACTTTTCATTAATAAAAAAAGAACATTCAAATAACTATAAACTGCTACTACTATACTCTCCAAGTTCCAACATTTAAAGTAACAGGCTATTAGAGCAGTTGGTATTATGTAAACTAAATTGCAATAATTTTTTCGTATTCAGAATCAGTGTTGCGAGTTTTAAAAGACAAAACACAGAAGCTGCTAACGTAACAAAAAAACAAAAACAAACAAACAAACAAATAAAACGCGTGTTTCAAATTGGTGATTCAGTCATGGTCCAGAAGGGGTTTGTCCAGGTGAGACACCATTCAGCTCGCCCTACACGTTGTGTTCCAAGTGCCAGCAGCACCAGAGTCTGGTTCGGGTTATTGTCGTCGTGTCTTGCTGAAGAATCGTTGAAATAACTCCACGGTTTGTAGCGATGCCGCTTACGAGACAACTGAAAGAAGCTCTTCATCATGTTTCCACATTAAGTCGGAAGCTCATTACCAGTCCACTGACAACAACAAGGCGGTGCAGGAGACGCTTACGCCCATAATTGCTTTCCATTTCACTGGATGCCTGACAGCAAATGGGGAATGAGTGAGCATTGAGGTGATGAGATGTTGCTGTGAGAGCTCGGCCCCTTGTAAAAATACAAGACTTCTTTCAGCATGGGTGGTCCTTTCTGTCATGGGTTCCCTGGTTACATATTCCTGCCGTAAATGGGTGGCTGGGTTGGGGGGGGGGGGGGGTGAGAATTAATAGACTGAAATACCATAGCTGGTCAACTGGAGAGCAAATCTTTAGTGAACTGAAATGGGTCAAATAGTGAGGGTTCAGAAAATCACGCACAATTCTGCCCTAATATTTACTATTAAGCCAGTAGCCTATAACCAGAATCAGAATCAGAAACACCTTTATAGCCTTAGTTTTTGCAAACAAGGAATGTGCTTTTGTGCAATTGGTGTATAATATTGAACATTAAACCGAGAGAAATATAAAAAAATATATATATATACAAAAAATAAGCAATGATCATGTGAAAAGATGTGCATTAATGTAACGCAATAGTGTCCATGGGGGGTGGGAGTCAGTGTGGGTCAGTAATTGCCTTTTCACCATCACTCTCATCAGATACTTGCATGTGGTGAGCCATTCTGGCAATGGCTGTAGAAAGATCTGTGCCCTGTTACAATTGCCTGTTCATCATAGTACTGTGTGGATAAATGCGATAAACGATGACCTTCTCAGCAAGGTTGGTGGGGGGGGGGGGCGAGCATATATTATGGCTCGATGTCATGCAGTATAAGTGGAAGAGTGCAGTCCACTAGCAAGCCAGTGGATTGACGGGAAAATGTCTGAAACCTGGGCGTACGAGGAACACCCCCATTGTTGGTTAATGGTTTACGTATGAACACGAAAAGACTTGCAGATCACCTGTAATCAGAGCTACTTATACACATTTGGAACATCAAGTCCTACAAAGACAACGACATTATCGAGAGCACATTTTGTACCGCATTCCATGTGTCAGTAGTCGGACTGAAGAAACTCCACCAGGTCCATTCAAAACTGAAATCTTAATCCTCCCATTCAAGTGGTCGGATACACAGCAGCCAGCGGCCACCACCATTGCGGATGTGGATGTAAAGCTGTTGCCAAGGCAGAGGAAGAGCATTGGGGAGGGTTGGGAGAAAATACAGTCACCACCGTAAACAAACTTCCAGCGCATCTTCCAGTACACTGGAGAGCTATAACTGTGAGATATACATGGCGTTGCATTGTGGCAGTAGCTCAGGTAAAAGCGGTTGTCTGGCATCAGGAAGGTTGCTGGTTCGATCCCCGGGCTCCTCCTCCTAGCTAAGTGTTGAGGTGTCCCCGAGCAAGACACCACCTAACCCTAACTGCTCCTGACGTGTTGGTTGTTACCTTGCATGGTTGGCACCGCCGTCAGTGTATGAATGGGTGAATGTCAGGCAACTGTAAATCGCTTTGGATAAAAGCGCGATATAAATGTAATTCATTCTAGTGTGCCAAGTTTCATCACAGGGTATTTTGCAATCGACACGAGTAGAGACCCTTGGTCATCATCGTGGCTAAGCAAAATAAATAGCTAGTGTTTACCAGCCAGGTGAAATGCAGGGTGTTGTCTGAAGTCATTCTATTATCATTCATTCATGTCATCCATTATATTCTTCTGATGTTACTGCTGCAAGACAACAAGTGTGGCCATAAATATATTCAGGGTCTGACTGTGAATCTCAGATTTCGTGGAGAGTGCAATAAAGATCAAGTAGAAAAGAAGAAGGTAAAAGTATTTGAAAATAGGCAGTGCATGAAATAGCCCGTATTTTGGATTATGTTCTGTGTGCATGTGTCTGTGAGTGCCTGTGTGTGTGTGTGCGCATGCCCAAATCTGAAATCCAACACAATGTTCCACCCACAAGACCGCCAGTGCTCCAGCGCCACCACTAGCAATGAGGCCAGGCTGTCTCCACGGGGGAACACAACAGAGAGCGACCCTTCCTTCTGTCCAGGGCAGGGCGGCTGGACAAAAGAGCTTCCTTGTCACCACTCTCACAGCGTATACTGCCACAGCATCCCAGCAACCAAACTTCAACCACGCCTACATATACTACTGCAGTGCTAGACACATGCGGACACATGGCACGTCCTTCACCTCAACTACGAGGGTCTTTCAGGAGGGTAGAGGGGTGGGGGTCATGGTCATGGCCAAACACTATCACCACCGCCACCACCACGACCTGCCTCGCAGTGTTTTGCATGAAGCAGGGGTCATGTGATCAGACAGAGACGGCCCGGGCCCGGGTGTTTTTTGGTCCGACCCGACTGTGCCGAGCGTTACGACAGAAGGAGGGCAGTGTACTGTGTTCACAGCCAGCCAGCCAGCTCAGTGCTCGCTAAGTAGGCCACGGGCCGTGGTATCTGACCCACGAGATGGTCCCCTTTTTTGTGTTTCTTCACCATCTGATACCCAGCCTGATACCCAGCTACATATAACCTCCACAAACCAGAGGAACAGGAGCTCCCGCCTCTTGTGTCAGCTGCGGGCGCAGGATTAGCCTAGACTTTGTTTTTACCCTTGCAGGGAAATGCAAAACACTTCCCACGTCAAGTCTATAAAAAGGTGCCATTCCTGTCTGATGTGAAATAATAGGGCATCCATGCAACCATGGTGCTTTGCCCTGTCGTCAGAGCCAATTGGGACATCCCAGGGTTCTTTTGACTTAATAGGCAATCTCAGCTGAATCAGTGGTCACTTATACATATCCCCAGTGCATGCATACACATTCCCTTCGTTATCTATTAAGTAGGGGCATGTCCACCTGAACCAGGTCAAAATACTTCATATTCACCACCTAGGCCCCATGTGCCTTTACTAGGATTATACAGGAGATTGTGCCGCGTTTTTCACATTTGTATGCATTCTCATTTGATCGCCATGCAGTCAACTCCCTGGCTCATGTGTTGCAATTCCTAATTTCTGCATTCTCCATCTTCTGTGGACTGTGGAAGACTCAGCGTGACAACCAGGACAGGGGCGTTCCCCTTACTGTGCCGCTCACAAATTAAACGTAATATCGGACGATTTAGCAATACGCCGCTTCGTCAACATGGAGACTTGATTTAGCAGATCTTTTTGGGAGATTAATGTACAAATCTCAGTCATTCGGCTGATAGTTTTTTGTCATCTCCCATTTTTGCGATGCGATGATGATAAACACTGGGATCTGAATTAGACAAGGTCCATGGGCTGCAGTCTGGGGCACGGAGCGGGGATGAAGACGTGATGAAAACGACACAAGACAAATTGAGGGAAACGTCTGTTTGCATTGTTACTGTTCACAAGAGAGCCTTTTTTTTTACCACAACAACAGGGGAAATAGCCTTCACAAAAGAACACCCTCTGGGCCTGGCAGAACAATACCAAAGCTCCTGACGACATCTCTATGTCCAGCGCTGAGGCAACTGTAAAGGGACACTGAAAGCGTGTTAAATTGAGCGTTGATGAAATCTTTGTGTTAGTACGCCTGACCCCCCCCCCCCCCCCCACCTCCACCAACACACCCACCCACCCCCACCACCAACACCACCTCCACCAGACCACCTCCTCCTCCTCCTCTCAGCTCAGTCCAGTCACGGAAGGCAGAGAGAGTTCCACCACGTCACAGCAAGCGAGGATAAGTCCCTGTGACAGTGTTAAGTCCATAGAAGAAAGGCCGGCCCGGCCACAGCGAGAATAAACATGCTATGTTTTTTCCCCTCAAACTCCAAAACATAATAAGGCATTTCGTAGGACTGGCAAACCCAACCCACAGTGGAGTAAACATAGTATATATCCCCCCCCCCCCCCCCCCCCCAACCCACACTTGCGTTGCGTTGGAAAAATGTCATTTATTTTCACACTCACCGTGCCAAAAATGAGTGAGATGTGGGAGGCATGGCGGCGGCAGGCTTAGTTGTTAGTCATCGTCTACTGAAGCATGTGAGCGGTGCCGTCGTGTGGATAACGGACTAATGCCGCGAGAGTCCCAGCAAAAATAAAAACACTGTTTAGTAAACAAACGAAAAGCCAAATTATTATTTATACCACTCCTCGCTCGTCATCCCAAAAGACCCAAAACAACAGCAACATTAGCCAGATAAACCGATCGACACTAAATGAGGCCTAGCACCCCCCCCACGCCCCACCGTAGACCAAATGATACTTTATGTTTGCAAATAAATGCCTCATCTGAAACACCCCCCACTCCATCCCCCCATCCCCTCACTGCCTCCCACCACACAGGGAGGGACCGGCAAAGCCAGACACCAGCTAAATGGAGAGATAATAGATACTTCATGAATCCCGAAGGAAATTTTAGGTCCAGCACCAAACCAGACCACCACCCACAACCACCGACGACGACGGCGACACCGAAACCACACAAGCTCTCATTTTCTCCAGCGATTTCTCCTTCTCTCATCACAAGTCAATCTCCCTCCCTTTTAAGTGGGGAGGGTTGTGGTCATGCAGAGGGTGTTGCAACCTCATCAATCTCAGAGAAATAAATGGTGATGTTTTTCCCCTCTCGATCTGAACGCCGTGATTGTGCTGCTAAATCGAGGGCGTTAGAATATACCTTAGTGAAATACCACAGGTTCACGAGGAGAGCTCATGTGTTTGTGACTTTATGTGTGTGTGTATGTGTGTTTGTGACTTGACTCTGTCTGTCTGTCTGTCTGTGTGTGTGTGTGTGTGACTTGACTCTGTGTGTGTCCTGTGTGTGACTTGACTCTGTCTGTCCTGTCTGTCTGTCTGTCTGTGTCTATGTGTGTGTGTGTGTGTGTGTGTGTGTGTGTGTTTGTGTGTGCGTGTGGTGCGTGTGTGCGCGTGTGTGCGCGTGTGTGTACTTGCTCTTTTGCTGTTGCTCTGTGTTTTAGCATTCAGGTACAATTCACTCAAAATCCATTCATCACGCATAAATAATTCATCTCGACACCGACTGAGGCATTTACATAAGCTAGGAAAGGGCATTTCTAATGGAATTGTGAGAAAGACAAAAAACCTGCAATATTATACAGAAACAGATAACAAAGTGCAATTTGAATGTCAGCGTAGACCAATTAAAGTGATCAAAAATATAAAAGAATTGCATGTTTTTTCAATGCAACAGTGTGACAATTGCAGAACATCCCTAGTTACCATTAAGTCGAGGGACAGAGTCAAATGTTCCCGAGCAGACAAAGAAAGAAGATGCAAAAGATGTGAGAGAAAATGGAAGATCACAAAAACGCTAGCCATCGACAATATTCAATCGCACACACACGATAACCCCAATGGATGAATCGTTACACATCGAAGTCCCAACATTTCCCCATCACCGGTCTTGCTCTCATTCATTACATTTTTTTATTTTTCCACATTACTCTGTTGCCATGCCAACCTGTTACCAGGTTAACAGTGGACCGCAAAAAGACCCCAAAAAAAATTGTCTATGTGTGTGTGTGTGTGTGTGTGTGTGTGTCTTCCCCCCCCCAATAACGAAGGTGGATCCATTTTCGGACTCCATTAGCGCATTCTGTTGTCAAGAGATGTGGGCGGGACTAGGTGGGAGATGCGGGCGGGACTAGGCGGGAGATGTGGGCGGGATTAGGCTGGAGATGTGGGTGGGAATAGGCTGGGAAATGTGGGCGGGACTAGGCTGGGAAATGTGGGCGGGACTAGGTGGGAGATGTGGGCGGGACTAGGTGGGAGATGTGGGCGAGACAAGGCTGGGAGATGTGGGTGGGACTAGGCTGGGAGATGTGGGTGGGACTAGGCGGGAGATGTGGGCGGGACTAGCCTGGTAGATGTGGGCGGGACTAGGTGGGAGATGTGGGCGGGACTAGCCGGGAGATGTGGGCGGGATTAGGCGGGAGATGTGGGTGGGACTAGGTGGGAGATGTGGGCGGGACTAGGCGGCAGATATGGGTGGGACTCACCGAGACGTCGAAGAGCTCCTCCGAGTCGTCCAGCATGCGGACACGCACGGTCACCTCGCGCCCGGGGGGCATGGCGGCCGGCCGGTGTCCGGGGTCCAGGGTGCTGATCCCCAGGGTCTCTGGTGCGCCCAGCCGTGGCCCCGTGGCCGACACCCTGGTCTCCTGCTCCACCATGATGCCTCACCTACAGGAAGGAAGCAGGCTGTGTTAGCGGTCTTGTAATCGGGTCAGCCGAGTCAGTGATCTCCTTTAAATCCCTTCTTCGAACATACTTTTAATCGGAGAGCCTTCCCTGATTTTACCTGACTTTTAATTTCTATGATCCGTCTTTATTTGATTTCTCTATTGGTTTTATACACCACATTTTTAACGGCCTTTTTTTAAAACGTTATATGACTTGTCAGACAGACACACAATTAGCTCAGTTGGTAGAGCAAGGCATTAACAGTCAAAGGTTAGATTCCAGACCATGCCGAGACTGTACGCTGGTGCTTCTGATGAAAGTGTTGAGCGAACGGGGCACACGCCGGTCCACGCGGCCCTCACCTCAGCAGCTGCCAGCTCTGGTTTTATTAAAACGCGGGCGAGCGAGACGTGGCATCACAGTGCCCGTTACGATCAGAGGTACTCGGCATCACAGGCAATGAATAGCTTGGGCTTCTCAACTCTAGTAGTAATGTCCCACCAGGTGCCTGATTGAAAAATAAGTATTTACACTGTAGGGCTAACGACTGATAATTGCAGCCCGTGGGAGCGCCAATTAGTCCCTGAACATGTCCCACGTCATCGGTTGTGTTGTTGTCGTTATTGTGTTATTATTTCAAAGCCCATTTTAACAAATCAGCCAATGAATCACAAGAGGCGAGTCGGTCTGTCTGTCGATGTGTGTCTGTGTGTGTCTGTCTTCTAGTCGCCACCCAACAATTTGGAAGACATTGTGTGGCATTTAGAACCGCGTAGCGGAACACAACGTCCCATGTGTTGTTTTAATTGTTCGACTGAACAGCGACGTTTAAAAGTGGCTCCGATAATTCAAATGACGCTAATGCAGTGAATGCAGTGTAGCCATTGCTGTGAGGACAGGGGTGGGGTGGGGCGGGGGCAGTGATGGTGCAGTCTGGTCCGAGCTGCTCTTCATTTCCTCTCCATCATGATGACACATCCCATTCCAGCCAGTCAATGTCATTTCAATTCCAAGAACTCGGCATTAAATAGCATCGACTTTTACTAGTGAAGGCACAGGTGGACCGCAGTGGCCACATGGAAATGTGCCTCAGGAGGTTGTTTTTAGACCAGGAAGTGGCCAGGCATGGACAAGCGGAATTGGAATTAGTAACAGACAGCCTTCATCTTTAAGAGGACTCCTATTTCACCACCAGGTGTGAACGAGATTAGCCATTCCAAGTGGTTTCAAAAACAGGTTGGAATAGCCCCACTTGACATCACAAGTGGGAGTGTCCACCCAGATGAATGGTGGATAGATCAGCCAGTTGCTACAGTCCACTGGGTAGGCTGGTAGGCTGATCTATCCAGCACACTTCTAGGTGGACGCGACAAGTGGGGCCATTCCAACCGTTTTTTGAAACCGCTTGGAATGGCTAATCACACTCACACCTGGTGGTGTAATAGGTCTCCTTTAACAGTTATTCAACAGTTATCTTATAGTTCCAGGCAGTCCAGTTCCTAATGCAGTGTATCAGTGGCTGTTGCTGTAATCGTGTCCAATAAAGTAAGTGAGTATGTGTGTGTGTGTGTGTGTGTGTGTGTGTGTGTGTGTGTGTCATCACTTTGAACCTGTCATCACAGAGAGAATTGGGCGTGAGAGTAAACCGGTTTCACATTTCCATCTGAGGGATTAGGACGAGGAAAACAGGATCGGTTTGTCTGGACTCCAGGAGACCGATGTCTGGGATCAAACTGCCACATAGGTTGTCCGATACTTAATCATAAATCCTTCGTTATTTATGAGCATCATGCTCAGACTCAAACTAGCGTCCCTCCAGCAGGTCATGTTCTATGACCCCCACACACACATCAGATACTGTACACACACAGAGTAACTAAACACTTTTACGCAACAAAAGAACAAGGAAAATGAAAGGTTAGATGACATTGCCGTTATCACAGCCAACTCATATCCTCTCCTACTGCCCCTAAAACCCATGAATCACTGAAGTCGCTGGTTTGAGGCAATATAGCCAACCAAATATTTAACCCTAACCCAGCAACTAAATAAATACAGCAGAAACCATCTAGGTTTACAAATGCAACCGTGTTTATGAGAACAACCAATTACTCTGTTGCCATGCCAACCTGTTACCAGGTTAACAGTGGACTGCAAAAAGACCCCCAAAAAAATTGTCTATGTGTGTGTGTGTGTGTGTGTGTGTGTGTGTGTGTGTGTGTCTTCCCCCCCCCCCCCCCAATAACGAAGGTGGATCCCTTTTCGGATCGGTACCAAAAGGCACGTTGAGGGCGGTTGTGTTTTGAGGTCGTTGTAGACACAAATTCCCCCTCCTTTTGAACTTGTTTGCCTGAAATTCCCCACCAGCGTGTAAGTGTATAACACGGTGGAGGGAGGCTGTGTGGCTACTTGCTGTGTGAGTGTCTGGGCAACAGCGACAACAGCGGGTCCTCTGTGTGCACGGACAACAGAGCTCCCTTCACTGGAGCCCGACACACCACACCACCCACCACCACCACCATCACGGCACAGTCACCACACGCTCTGCAGCTACACAGCTGGATGCCATTACTGACAGCTGGACGGCCACAGAGGGACGGGATCGGGGGATGGGGGGG
This sequence comes from Coryphaenoides rupestris, assembly GCA_002895965.2. Lineage (NCBI taxonomy): Eukaryota > Metazoa > Chordata > Actinopteri > Gadiformes > Macrouridae > Coryphaenoides > Coryphaenoides rupestris. The sequence continues at coordinate 330,703 of PIJE02000423.1, forward strand.
GGAGAGGCTCGCTCTGTGTCTACCTGGAACGAGAAAATACTTCGACTTTGGATTTACGTGCAACATGCATTTTGCAACAGCTCCCCGTCTATTATGTTCCTGGGACACACGGGGCGGGGTGTGGCTCATGATGGATCAGTATGCATGCATTCCCTTTGAAGTGACGGCAGGCAGGCAGTGTAGCAGCTGCTGGAGGGGGAAAAGATGAATTACCAAATATGACTTGAATTCACACAGAGCAGACTGCATTAACATGTAGCCTGCCATGTCTTCCAATAGCATATAGTATAGTAGTATAGTATCATAGCGATGTAACATAGTTAGAAATAGCCTTATGAATTTCGACATTAGGGAAGTATTAAGGACAGTCTAATAGACGGCAGGTTAGCCTCTCATCTGGTCAAGTTTAGCCCATGAATGAAATGCAGGTTAAACGAGCGGGAGGGATTATTTACAATGTGACACTAAATGTAATGCAAAGCAGCCACATATAAAAACTAATATGCAAAAAAAAAATTGCAAAATGTGTGCCAATCCATTGCTTGAAAACCCATGCAATTCACTTAATGTCAACCTGCATGCATGTCAATGCATTATTTCACCAAACCGGTTTGGATCATCAGGGGGAGCGCAATGTGTCTCCGCTTGCTCGCACTGACTGGTAGTAGTCATAATACGTGTGCTGGTGGGCACACACACTATTCCTGATTCTTTTTGAGTCAAGTTGACTTCCTTCACGCACACACTGTGTGTGTGTGTGTGTGTGTAAATGGCAATGTTTCTCTTACCTCGTCTTTGCTTGCAACACGGGGGGAACCAACCAACCAATCAATGGATATCCCGGTATTTCCCAGCTGGTCGATTGTATTTTGTAATATTACATCCACATTCGCAGCTGCCGATCCCGACTGACGGACTCGTCTAGGCGCTGGTCGCGGCAGTGGATCCCGTGAAATCCCGTCTCATGTTCGCCATGGCGGACGACCTGAACGCGCAGTGACGGGAGAGGAGAGAGCACTGGGATTACTACTCCACTCTGGTGAGTTTTACTACTCAGACAATGAAGGAGGCGCAAGGCAATGCCGACACACTGTTTCTAAGGGGGAGCGCACTGAGGACTGCAGCACCCCCTGGCGGCGGGGATAAAGGGTGCAGGTCACCATGGACATCAGGCTTGGATGGACAGTTTTGGGGACTGCTGGTGATGATGGATGATGGATCTTCTTACACATGATTGCTTCACTACATACTATATCAGCACTAGTTACGTCATTCATGAACATTTTATCATCGCAGAGATCTCTCGCTCACTCTTTTTGGATTTTGCACAAAAACTACATTGACTTCATGAATTTTCCTTCTTCATCTTCCATTGTCCTGCTTCTCAGCTATACATGTCATTAAACTCAATGATATGTCACCACCATAAATTGTCTCTATCTAAAACGGGCCTAGCTTCAAGAACACTGTCGTCTTACCGTATGTGTTCTCAATAGGGCAAAATAACAAGACACTAATTATGCAACAGTACGGAGAGAGGAGCAGGGGCAGCTTCCAGAGATTTTGGGCCCATATAGGGCCCCACCACGGGCGAGCGAAAACAATGTCACATAATTTCACAAAAAAACTGCATTTTAACGCCATTTGGACCATCATTCTCATATATTACTGTGATACTTTTACTATGTGGCTAAATTAGGTTTGATTCGAGTATCATGCTTAAGAGAACATTCTTTTCTTAATGTTTGTTTAAGTACACCATAAAGCCTGCCCTGCTTGGGACTACGCTACTGGACATGCAGGTGGATGCTCCACTAGTGGCCTGTATTACTAACTACCTCACTGGTTGGCCACAGTATGTGAGGCTGCAGAGCAACATTTCGGACACTATTGTGAGCAACACGGGAGCACCTCAGGGGACAGTCCAGTCTCCCTTCCTGTTCACACTCTACACCTCAGACTTCAGATACAGCTCACAGTCCTGCCACCTGCAGAAGTTTTCGGTGACTCTGCCATTGTGGGCTGCATCAGGAAGGGGCAGAGGCAGCCGACGCCAACAGACTCAATAAGCTCATCAGGAAAGCGGGTTCTGTCCTAGGAGTGGAATTGGAGTCTTTGGTAGAGGTCTCTGAGAGGAGGATGCTGGGTAAACTACTCTGTATTATGGACAATGCCTCCCATCCCCTTCACGCCACACTGGAGTCATACCAGAGCACCTTCAGCCGTAGACTGAGATTACCGAGGTGCACCACAGAACACCACAGGAGGTCCTTTCTGCCTGTGGCCATCAAACTCTATAACTCCTCCCTATAACTCCCCCCTACAAGACAATGAACACAGCAATGTATTAAGACACAGTTCGTAAACTACACTTCGTTATACAAGACACTTCCACTTATGATGTCATTGACATATAATTTGTACCCCAAAAACAATTTCTTTTTTTCTCCCAAATGTTTTTTTATGGGGCGGATACAGCGTGATCTTTACTCCTTTCTTGTAATTGGGCCATTAGAACAAGAAAGGAGAAGTTCATCAAGTCGTACCCAGTAACAAAGGACTCAGTCTCTGATAAGAATCACTATGTGGTCAGAGTAACCGACTCCTAAGTTACACTCTATCAGGTATAACGATTGATTGATTGTGTGATTATAGAATAATCAAATGAGGGAGTGTGGTGGAAAAATACCATATTGGTCATTTACAGGCAACTTGCCCTCATCTGCATATCATTGAGGGGACCCCTGCTGTGAACAGTCACTGGCATATTCTTAATTCTTAATGTCATGTCCAATAATATTTCACTTAATTTATGCCAAATTGTTTTCGCCGTCGGAATATCTTCTTTTACCTGCATATTTGCATATACGTTAGTTATTTTATCAATCTGTGGCTTTTGTACTGTGTCGCTATGCAACCTGGCACAAGAATTTTTTTCGGGATTAATAAAGTTTGATTCTATTCTATTTCTATTCTATTCTAAGTAGCCTATTTATCATTCCCAAGGTATGAGACAAAGCTAAAAACACACCATCTTAGTTTCCAACCCCGACATTGAGAAAATGCTTACTATACCTACTACACCATAAAACACAACTGAACAAGTCTTCAGTCGTGTCATATTTTTTCCAATCTTGTTTTTGCTTTACGTTGCTTCTGCGCCTGTGTTTCAGGTCCTCAGTGTTGCTCAGTGAGCGCTGGTTGCAAAACAAGGGAACCATCAGCAGCTAAATATATTAACACGTTAGCCAATTACGTTAGTAATTAATTACTCAAATAAATGAACAATTTTCTGGCCTGGAATGGATTTGCATTTAAATGTATGAATTTGACTTTTTGTCTTGCTGTATTTATTATTGTACACCGTATTATTTATTATTACTATCAAAATATGGAATGTAATGAGTCCTATATGGGGTAAAGGAAATTCTGTAAGAAATTGTAGTATAGCACCAATCCAAATCCAACAAAAACACTTTCTGTATTGCTGCAGGGGAAACAGTCAAACATCAGTATCACTGAGGGAATGTAATTTACAGAATGAAGAGACATCTGATTACTGAATAGTGTGATGAGCAAGAAAATGATGTCAATCATTGCCACGGCCATCATTGCCACCAGTCACCTACAACGCAACTCACTCAGCAGCGGGCATCATCGTGAGTGAGCTTATGACACACACTTCTATGTCAATGTGAGGCGATTCATACAATGAGCCACATGTGTATTTAGGCTGACATGGTCCTTAAATAGGTGGATACAGATAGAGAGAGACTTTGAGTTCTGTGTCAGGTGACAGAGTTTTTGTGATGCCTTTTGATATTTACGTCTTTGATTTGCTCTTAGCCTGGGACCACTTTGTCTTGGCAGGGCCTACCAGGGGCGATTGCCCCGGACAACACAGCTCACAGGGTCATCGGGGACACAAACCCCCCCACCGCGATAAGGTGGCAATTCTTTGGGGGAGAAAAAAATAACCAGTTGATATGTAATGTTATTATGCATTATGCCACCAGGTGTGGGCTAGTAATGACTAACCATGCTCACACCTGGCTCACACCAGGGCTGCAAGAACAAAATGACAAAATTTTGTTCTCGCAGCCCTGGTTCGGGAGTTCTCGCAGCTTGTTCTCGACATGCCATATGGCATATGGCATGTAATAGCAGAAATATATACGTAAGATAAGATAAGATAAGTGTATTTAAATATAGTGTTATGTAGGCTCAGATAAAATGAGATATAATATTAATAATATTAATATTTATAAGATACAAATATGAGTGTAGCAGTTGTTTTCAGTAGTTTTCGTGGTGACTTTAGTAGAGCAGAGAGCGGTGGATCCGGAGACTGTCGACTGAACGGACCTTGCGGAGCACCGAGCTGCTGACACTGCCACTGTGTGTGCTTGTGTAGCATGTGTATAAAATGGATATATGGACCAGAAATCCGTTTTTGTGATTTTATTATTATAGTCTATTACTTTTGTAAACGTTTTCTGATATTTATAATATATTGTTAATAGTTTTGGGAGTTTTATTTTATTTTGGAAAGATTTTGATTCCAAAAGTTGTTATAAGTGTACATAAACATTGGTTTTGAATAGATAATAGTTTAATAGAGTTAGAGAAGTGCCCTTGTAATATTTAGTGTTGCGTGAAGGGAGTAATGTTTGTATGTTAGCCGCAGCTAGTTGGCTATCGTGGTGCTGGTCCTGACTCCGCCCAGGTCTGACGTCTGTGTGAGCAGCTGACTTCACTATTGATCCTTTTTATTCTTTATTTCTCTATTGTAGCTCCCTTTCTATGTGCATTTTGCTTTCATTTGATGTTCGAGAATTCGTGAATTATAAAAGCTGGTGACTTATATTAATGATACATTATCAATGATACATACATTTTAGAAATGTATTTATTTGTTTGGTTATAAAATTGGAATGTATGCAGTCTATGCCATGCGTTGAAAGAGGTCTGAATGCATGACCAGCCGGCTAACTTCACTATTGTTGCTTTTTATTCTGCCACAGAGAATAAATATCGTCAACCAGCGAGAAGTCATCCTGTCTCTCCTTCAGCATCGCATTGGCAGATTACACAACGCAGAAAACTATACAGTACAAGACCAGACCACTCACACGTGCACGGACCTCGCCATGTGAATATAGAGCCACTAACGTGGTTAGAATATAGAGCCACTGACGTGGTTAGAATATAGAGCCACTGAGGTGGTCAGTCTCCAGCCTTCCCCAGAGCAGTCTATGGACTCCTTACTGTCCCTCACGTCGCAGTACAATCCTCCCACGGCACCTTCTTCAATACGGACATTCCATTCCCAAACAAGCTCCAACTGGTACCATTGCTTTAAGTTTAGTATAAGATTCTACTAAAGATAATTTATTAATTGTTAGTGTATGTCGTTTGTTCATTGTTTCATGGTTGAGTTTCATGTTTAAAGCCATCAGGGCTGCCTGGTGATGGTGTCCAGCCCCTAATTAGCTGAATTCTAATTAAGTTAAACCCAAAAGCAGGGGTGTAAAGTACTTGAGTAATTGTACTTCGTTACAATACTTAAGTACTGTTTTTGGGGGATTTGTACTTTACTCGAGTATTATTAGGTTTGTATACTTGTACTTTTACTCAATTACATTTCAGAGAAAAAAACCATACTTTTTACTCCTTACATTTAAAATGCAGACCTACAAAGTACAAAGTACAAATCTCGCAGGTCCAACAATTTTAATTAGTATATTTGTTTCTCTGGCCGAACTAACGTTAACGTTATTAATCCTGCGGCCGCACTTTATTTAAAAACAGCCAATCAAATCCCCATCAATGGAAAACTAACCCGCCCATCCCCATGCTGATTGGTCCTTGTGCAAGACTAGACAGCGGGGATCTTTGATTAAACACCTGCTATCAGAAGAATAGACAGTCAGAGTGACAAGCTACAGAAGATGACTACAAACGATAGTACGAGTGATGAAGAGGACGAAACGGTCGGCGTGGACGGACAAGACGAGCACCCATGGCCTTGCAATAAAAAAAAGTTTTTACTTTTACTTTTTAGTACATTTAAAAGTAGAAACTTTTTGACTTTTACTCAAGTGTGTTTTTAGCCAGATACTCTGACTTTTACTTGAGTACGATTTTGAGACGGTACCCATACTTTCACTTAAGTATAATTTCTGGGTACTTTTTACACCCCTGACCAAAAGTTAGACCGCCACACCGAATAATAAGACTCCTGTTGTGATGGGAGGAGCGCTACACTCCAGGCCCGCCCTCAACGATCTGCCCTCTGCCAATCACACTTTGACCCAGCTGTCATGTGGTTAGAGGAGAGGAATTGAGCTGTAGTGGTGCTTCAGTCCGGAGTAGTGATGGGCAAAACAGTTCATTTCAGTGACTCGAATCACTAGAATCAGTTCATTAAAAAGATTTGTTCAAAAGATTCGTTCACCGAATCGTTCAGTGGGCGGACCTCCGACTGCGTACTACGTAGTCCGAATCACAAACTGTAGACCAGTGACTTTCAACCACTGTGCCGCGGCACACTAGTGTGCCGTGAGAGATCGTCAGGTGTGCCGTCGGAAATGATCCAATTTCACTTACAGTAATTGGTCAAAAAAATATTATTTAGTTACTGCAAATAATTAGCCATGGTTGAGCGTCTGTGACCCGAAAAAAAGTGATTTGCGGCTGGTATTTTGTCGTAATTTTTTTTCCGGGTTCGGTTCTGGGGAAACAAAGAAGATGCGGGTTGGATCGTGTGTTTTATATCATAGTTATTATAGGATATGTGGGTTTGGGTCGGGCTGCAGGTCAAGTGCCGTCGGGTCGGGTTATATGTGCAGATGGCGGGTTCGGTATTACACGTCACGGGTGTCGGGGGGCGGGAGCGGGTCTTGAATATCAGACCCGTGCAGGAATGAATTTTCAGTTAAATGTGTTACAATAAAAAAGTTGGATTGCACATGCTGAGTTGTAAGCCTTTGCCAAACGAATTGATTATAATTGCTGACACCGAATGAGACATTTTGAATGTTTTGTGTTATTTACATAATATAATAAGCCGTTACTTTATTTTTTGAACAGCCCTTCTGTCTGCTTGTCGTGTGTGTGCGCGTGTGTGTGATGAAGTCATCGACTTTTTTGATAGAAAGGTTGACTTGAAAAAATCAGTAGTCGTGCAGCCCCAGTAGGTAGACCAATAATGACCTTGTTAATTGAAGACAATAGAATTAGCGATGCGTGTGAGAGGTGTCGCTATTAGGCTACAATGTCATTTTGTACCATTTTTGGTTGGTGGTGTGCCATGGGATTTTTTTTATGTAAAGCATGTGCCTTGGCTCAAAAAAGTTTGAAAAACACTGGTGTAGACATACACTGTTGCAAGCAAATGTCCTGCATTGAGATGTTACAAGAACAAAAATATTAGCGTAAAAACTAGGGCCGGGACTTTAACACGTTAATTACAATTAATTAAATAACACGTTAAAATAATTAACGCATTTTAATCGCGCTTTATTTTTGCACTCCAAACACCATGGAACGTTTCTCAGTGGACAAATTGTCAGCTCAAATATGGGCGGACTGGAAGAGATCGCGTTTGGACCGGAAGAGATCGCCTTTGACCGGTTTATTATTATTTTTTTGTTACCATTTTAGATGGTAGAAATGGTAGAGATGGCACTTTATGTTAAACTATTGGTCTGTGTAGCTAAAATAAACAGGATTTTGCTGCTTAAACGTATGTATATGTGACAAGTGCTGGTAATTTGGGTCTGTTGTCAGGATTCTCATTTTTCTCTAGAGGCAAAACAAGATGGTTTTTTTTGTGTGACTTTGTTCCTTTTTTTATATATTACGAAAGTTAAAGTGTCGAACAACTGACTCAATTAAATAAACAACATGTTTAGGATCAGTAAATACTCGTAATTTGTCAGCAAAGTCGGCTTGTTTTAAGCGCTATTGCGCCTACATTTCGGGGGCGTGGTGTTTGAAGTGTTTGATTCGCATATTCGGTTTCATTGGCTTTCGTCACCACACACGTCACATCCGCTGGCCTCCCCGCAGCTACAAGAACTACATTTCCCAGCTACATTTCTTGAAAGTCTCGAAGTGAACACATCACAAATGTGCTATTTAAAAAAAAAATTAATACACATTTTACTGTAATACATGAGGCTTAAAAGCCTAATGTAGCTGAACCAGCAGCTGGTTGGGGGTGGAGTTAACGAGTTGTTCCCGCCCATTGTTCTGAAGGTGAATGTGTGAAAAGCTTCAAAATCTTTCAAGGGGTTTTTCTCTGCTTGTGGAGTCCAGGTGTACAAACATTAAAATAGGCAGATCTTCTTCAACTATTTTCATATTTCAAAGTATGACACATCAGTTGAAAGCTTACAATCTGCACTTTCATAATCTGTAAAAAACTGAAAAATGACTTTCCCCCCTTCGTCCCCAAATTACCAGCACGTGTCACATATGTCTATTCATTGATTCACTCGTATACCAAAATCCATTTGAATTGGAAAATGTTGCTTCTCGTGTCAAATATTGATATGCGATTAAAATGCGATTAATTACGATTCATTAATTACAAAGCCTCGAATTAATTAGATAATTTTTTTTAATCGAGTCCCACCACTAGTAAAAACATAATTAAAGTATCAAAAGTAAAAGTACTCATTATGCAGAATAGCCTATTTCACAATAATATATACATTATTGGATGATGTTTTAATTGCTTTAATGGTAAACGTGAAGCTAATATTTGTTTATATATATTTTATATACTGTTTTACTGCATAATTATTGTACACTACTGCATACTTTATTTATTGATTGTAATTTGTACTGCTAATTCGTAACTAAAGTAAATGTACTTTACACCTCTGGTTTACCATTAGTTTACCAATAGTTGGTTATGTGAGAATGAATTCTGGATATGTGGTTTTTCTGTGATGCTCCCCTTTCACCTTTAGATTTCATTGGCCCAAGCCTTGTACATAATGTAACATAATGTCTCAAATAAATACATTACACTCATATCTTACATTCAAAATTTGTATTTTGTTCAACTTAACAAATTAAAACAACAAAACATTGTACAGCATTTATGGTGGTGTCCGATGATAAGTGGTGGACTGCCCCTTACATTAGATTAGTGTTGTGTCATTCGTGAACGATTCGTTCAAAAGACCGAATCTTTTGGGTGAATGAACTGCACAGCAGAACTGGTTCGCAGGGGACGAATCACGTTCGCTCGCGGCAGTCCCTCCCTGCACGCTCACTGCTGATCAGATCCGTCCGATAGTGATGGCAAAACAGTTCATTTCAGTGATTCGAATCACTAGAATCAGTTCATTAAAAAGATTCGTTCACCGAATCGTTCAGTGGGCGGAGCTCCGACTGCGTACTGCGTAGTCCGACTCACACACTGTAGACATACAGCAAGCAAATGTCCTGCATTGAGATGTTACAAGAACAAAAGTATTAGCATAAAAACATCATTAATATGTCGCGGAAAAAACACCCAATCTGGCAACACCAGCCACCAGTGTCGCACTGCCGCCTGCGTCATCAAAACAAAGCGTTAAAGCAACAATGGGGGAATGCTGTCCCCTCAATGTTAATGTAAACCCCTCAATGTTAATGGTTGGATAAGGATTCAAAATTGGATATGAAGATGAAATCTGACGCATAGTTTCAGTGTTAAAACTGATAAAATAATTGCTGTCTGTGGTTCTATATGGGCTGTGGCAATAATTTTGAAAAAATAATAGCTCGCAGCAACATATTGAAAAAATGAACTATGAACTAGTTCATTTTTGGAACTGTGAACTTAGTTCAAAATTTTTAATTATGAACTATGAACTGAACTAGTTCATTTTAAAATTGGTGAACTGAACTTTGAACTAGTTCATGTAGAAAGTGAACTTTCCCAACACTGCCTGGCACTAACATGTGTTTTCTGTGATCAGATTGCAATTAGATCACCCAAAACGCATGTTAACGCCAGGTGTAAATTAAAGCAGGCTAACGTGGTCAAGCACTATCCAATTGCAATCTGATCACAGAAAACGCATGTTAGTGCCAGGTGTAAATGGCCTCACACAGACTCATGAACTGCACAATACCAGCATTGCTTTCACAGCTGGTAATAAACTTGCATGAAGACAAACCTGTGAAAGACGATGTTTTTCTCTTGCAGTCAACACAATCGCAGTAGCTTGTCTGGTCAGATCCTTTAAAAAAAGAACAATCAATATCAGAAGTGTGCGTGAGTGTCTGTGTGTTAATTAAGTAACTTTTTATACCTCACTGAACACAATATTCAGTTTAAGTGTAAACCAATAGCATGTTGGTTTACACTTAAATCCAACATGCTAAAAAGTGGTATCGGTGCATCCCTATCCTCAACTGTTATGTACAGAAGGCTCAATGAATTCAGTGATGAGCTCAGGGTCTTGCCCCTAACACTGTAATTTCTGTTCCAGCTGCTAATATTGATGATGAGTTGCTTCAATCCCTCTCCCGGGATGAGGTCAGCGAACTTTTTCCAGGGCCTTAAAACTTCCTGCAGCGGCGGGCTGTATGGCAGCTGGTGACCGGAGACAAAAGGGTAAGTTCTTTTAGTATTATACTGTAACAAATCTGATGGGCCTCTCTGGCGATGGGTATCTCTAAAAAATACTGCATGTTCATTTAATCAACACGTAAAAGCACACACTACGATAAAACGGCATCCCATGAAATATCTCAGAGTAAATGTGTTTTAGGCAAAGACTGCTGCACATGGACAACTACAACGGTCAACCAGTGAAGGAAGTGGCCTTTCAGAAGACGACCCCAACATTTCTAAGTTTGTGACCATGTCCGGCCCATCATACATTGTCTACACTGACGGTGAACTTGAACGGGCGAGAAGTGCCTACTTTGAGCAGAAGCGGCTGGGGACCGAGCACAGCATGTTATCTAAGGAGCTCTTCTGCCGACTAAAAAGACACACCATGACAAACATGGTTTCAATTCAGTGGCCGACGACTCCAGGTACCCCAGTCGATTTTTGAGGTCGATGCAATGGCCAAGAGATTGGTGGAGTACTATGCAATGTTGAGTTGTGGTGACTGTTCGTGGGTAAGTAGCTTTTGTAACAATTACTTGTATTTGTTAATGGGCCTTTTTCACAGCAGCCATTTAAAAGGCAGGATAAACACAGGTGCAACCAAAACATTAATGAGGTTAAAATACAATACAGCAATACTATGCTGTATTGATTCCCCCCCCACCCCTACTATTTGTACCCGGCAGGAGCATGTAACTAAAAAGCTAATGAAGAGACTAGCGAATGTGAAAAGTCCAAGGAAGGCTACGAAGAGACCACGACAGACTGAGGATGCTGCAACAACAAGCGACTATGATGGAGATTCCAGTTCATCGACGATTATTCTTGAGAGGTCATCACCTCCTAGACAGCACCCCGGTGCAACGCTGGTATCTGCTGCCAGCACCCCAGTGCGACGCCGGGATAGCAGTGATAAAAGGTGTATGTAATAAGCATGTATGCAGTCGTTGGTATTTTGGTGACTAACAGTTTGGAAGCCTAGGATTCCCCCCCCCACCCCCCATCCCCATATATATATATATACAAGATATATACAAGTATATCTATCCTTTTTTTTATGCTCCCCTACAGCCCGGCCACCCCAGTGGTGAGGCCGGGATAGCTGTGATAAAAGATGTATCATACCCTGTATGCAGTTTTTGGTATTTGATTTTATATATATATGTATGTCATCTCCAGCCAAACACCCTGTGCAACCCCAGCCCCCTGCAGCAAGCACCAGCACCCCAGTGCAACGCCGGGATAGCAGTGATAAAAGATGTATGTATTATTGCATTTAATACACTGTATGCATCTGAGTATTTGGTAGACAAAACTTTGGAAGAAAGAGAAGTTACACGCATGAATAATGATCATGTGTGAATCCTGTTACTTTTCAGAGTTCCTCCTCAGTAATGGTTTGAAAACTTGAGATTCCCCCCTCAATCTTTTTTCATTTTTTGTCACCTGCAGCCGGCACCCCACTGCAATGCCAGTCACCCGAAGCCGGCACCCCAGTGCAACGCCAGTCACCCGAAGCCGGCACCTCAGTGCAACGCCGGGATAACGCTGATGAAAGATGTATGTATTTTTTAATACTCTGTATGCAATATTGGGGATTTTTCTCCCCAATTGTACTTGGCCAATCCCCTGCTATCCCGGTCATTGCAATGGGTTTTTCTTTCTTTCATTTTTTTGCATTTATCTCATTGAATGTATATTTCAGGTCCTGGATGAGTTGAGGAGAATTATAAATCCAACCAATCCTCGGTACATCGCGGAGGTGATGGAGAGATGGGACACCTTCTTCACGAATGTCCAGTTCTATGGCATCCAGAAGAAGGTCATAAAGCGTCCAAAGACGTTGAACGGAGGTGAGCTCACAATACCTTCTTTCTCCCAAGGCTATATTTGGAGATCTCATGAGTGTTTATTTATAGCTGTGGTTCCAAACCTTTTTTGTCTTATGTACCCCTTGAGCTGTTTTGCCATGCCAATAGTACCCCCTCACTCATGCGTCTTGATGATTCTACTATAATTTGTTCTATTAAACTTTTAGTATCTAACACAACTGTTTATTAAATGAAAATCATTTGAATGACTCCCCTTTAATACAAAGATATTTAGCCTCTGCTTATTTATTTATTTCTGAGTAAAAATTTTTTTTTTCTGAATAATGTGTGTAGCCTGATGCATCTCAAGTAAACGGGGGTGAACATTTAAGCAGCCCGATGCAAACACCACCCCGTCGGGAAACGATAGGGCATGTGACCAAGTGTCACCGAAATAAGCGTCCTTTCCGCTCCTGACTGACTGCATGACTCACCCCAAAGTGCCTTCTCTTGACCACGCGTTGTGTACGTGGTAAAAATAGAGTCCACACTCCACACACAGACTAGGTCATCAGTTTGATAATGTTTGGATCACTAAGGACCTGAGAATGAAATCATCCTTAGTGACAGAAAATACAATTTAAACTGACTGTGAGCAAGTCAATACAGTGTATTTTTAGGTTGCTTGTGCTGCACCTGTCCCAGACTTGAGGTTCATGCTCTTTCAGTGACTGCCATATGTTGCCTTTTCTGTCAAACCAGTGGAGCATTTCATATCTGTGTTTGGAGCCCTGCCACAGCTCTTCCCATCCTCCACCACACCCCCGAAGAAACTAGGTGCCAGCGAGGCCCTGTTCCATGTCCTTACGGTGAGACTTGTGCAGTATATTATTGGATACTGTATGTTGCAGTTATTCATGCCTACATTATACGTTCATTTTCATTCATTCATTTTCATTTTCACAATGACATAAGGAGAAGTGATCAGCCAGCCGTGATTTGTTTTAGGAGTAGCTTTATTTGGGGTTCCCACGGTCATGAAATTCCTGGAAAAGTTGGAATTTGGAAAACTGTTTTCCAGGCCTGGAAAAGGTTTGGAATTAACAGTGTGTTTTGGCTTTTGTTTAAAAATATGTTTATAAAAAATCCCAGAAATGTCTTAACATGTTTTTTGTATTACTAATTTAAAGTCTAGACCTGCGCTGCACAGGTTGACACTTCACTATCATGTGATATTCATAATATTCCCATGTTCTGGAGTTCACTGCATGTCTGAAAGGGGCTTTGGGGTGAAGGGCATGGTGCTACAATGTACATTTTATCTACTTAAAGGTTGTGAATGGTCATGGAAATTATATTCTGGGTCCTTAAAGTCATGGAAAAGTTTTGGAATTTTGTCTGAAAAAGTGTGGGAACCCTGTTTATTGAAAGTTGCTGTGGTGTGGTGGTTTCATTTGGTCAGCAATGAATGTATACAA
>PIJE02000424.1:0-77677 GCA_002895965.2 Coryphaenoides rupestris
AGAGAGAGATCACACACACACACACACACAAACACACACCACACACACACACACACACACCCCACACACACACACACACACACACACACACACACACACACACACACACACAACACACACAGCTGTGGTGGGATCAAAGCATACCTGAATGGGACGTTCTTCTCCTTCTCCTCCTCTCTTTCCTCTCCTCCTCTCTCTCTCCTCTCCTCCTTCCTCCTCCTCTCGTCGTCCTAGTCCTCTCACCTCTACTCTACCTCTACCTCTACCTCCACCTCTACCTCCACCTCTACCTCCTCGACTGCAGAGCTCCTCTGTGCTCCTCCTGTGGTGGGACGGGTCTCTCCAGAGACAGACAGCTCCTCGTTACTCCAGCCGCGCCCTGAGGGAGTCTGATAGACAGACCACCTCACAGAGAGGGAGATAAGAAGTTAGCTAGGAGTCCCACCTGCTTTATAAGTGTGGCTAGGACACTGGATGTGAGCTGGAAGGTGTGGATGTGTGGATGAGGAGCCTCCTCCATGTGGGGACACCCTGTATAAAAACAGAGTGCCAGCAGGCCAGTCAATGCACTCCTACTCTGTTGGAGCCAGAGGGGCGGAGACGGATGTCTGTTGGACTACCGTTGTACCAGACAATGAAACAAGCATCACCACAATAAAGAGTCCAGGACTTATTGTTCCATCCTCTCCTTGTGATTCCTCTATGTCACTCCTACATCAACCCCTCCTTCCCACTCTATCTCCCAGTAACAGCGGCCAGTCAGACTCTCTCTACACAATACCTGGTGCTGGTCGTCAAATCTCTCTGGGTGATCAGGATACGACTGCTCCTCTTTAATCACCACCACCTTTCTGTGGTCCTCAGACAGAGAGAGTTCTCTGTGGGCTGTGTTTTGGGTCCAGAGTGAGTTCAGCAGGCATCTGACGGGAGAACAAGACACGAATAGGCTGCTAAATACACCGATTACATTGTTCATTTAGATAATGTAAAGATGTACTAGTATGTAGTGTAGAGTATGTTTGCTTTAGTAGGGCTGTCTTAATAGTAATAATCTAAAATGCAAATAAAATTACTATCATCATAGAATTTTGGTTGGTTAGTCTCTTGGGGACTTTCCATCTAAAGAGTTAGTGTGTGTTTTGATGACTAAAACACAATACTTACACATCTTTAGACCTGGTTTCAGCCTCCACACTCCACCGTGCTCCACACTGGGGGCATCACGTTGCCTCGTCATCTCCATGTTCAGTGCTTCCTTCAGCTGATCCAGGGATCTCCTCACGGCCTCTACGTATGACAGAGCTTGGACCTCCACCCCCATCCAGTCCCTGGTGGGTGGAGGGTTATTCAGGGATCTGAAGGTCTGGAGGAAGTGGAGGTGGTCTTCAGTGTGTGAGAGCTGCTTTATCTCTGAGTTTCTAGTGGTCAGATCTTCTATTTCCTGATCCAGCTCTTTGAGGAGGCCTTCAGCTTGTTTCTGTGTGGATTCTAGTTCCTCTTTAACCGTTTGGTTGAGATCATCCCGGCACTTTTCAATGTGGCGCGTCAGAGCAGTGAGGACCAGCTCACCATCGGCTATGTCTCTGTCTGCGACTGCTTGGCTGAGGTCTACTGCATCTTTGATCTCCTGGATCTTTCGTCGTCTCTCCTGGATCTCATGCTGAACTTTATTCTCTAACTTCCCAAGCTGGGGCGCCTTCACATCATATTCCTCCTTTAGAGGAACGACAGGATGAGACTTGTGGTCCCCTTCTGTGCATAACTGACATACACCCACCTGTTCAGTCCGGCAGAAGAGCTCCAGAAGTTGGCCGTGTTTCTGACACATCCTGTCTTCCAGACGGTCCAGAGGCTCGACCAGCCGATGTCTCTTCAGAACTGTGACTCTCATGTGTGGCTCCAGGTGGGTGTGGCAGTAAGAGGTAAGACACACGAGGCAAGACTTTGCGGCCTTCAGCTGGGTCCCGGTACAGACGCTACAGGGAACATCTCCTGGTCCAACACAAGTCTGCTCTTTTCCTCGTACAGACCTTCTAAACTGACGAACCATCTCTGATAAGAGGGTATTGACCTGTAAATCAGATTGGTTGACGTATTAAGAAAATCTTGTCACAATACGTTTCATTAATTCAGGAGATTACATTTAAAAATTGTCAAGTGAATAAAATTGTCATGGTGACATCACAAGTGGGAGTGTCCACCCAGATGTATGATGACTAGATCACTTGGTACAGTATGTCTAATCACGCTCACACCAGGGCCCTGTTAGAAGGAGCTGGATTTCCGGGTGAACTCGATAAGTTAAGTCAGAATTGGGGTAATGCCGGAATTTTGGGTTTCAGAAACCAAGCTTAGACTGACCTGAGTTCAGTTACCGTGGCGACTCATGCTGTGAGCCTAGCCTGGCGCAAACCTGCTATATAGCAAGTGTAGGTCCTATGGTTGGTTATCAGCTTATAATTAACTATTATTACATTATTATTAACCTGAATGAATAATATCGGTAAACGGGAGATCGTGGACCAATAGCCGGACAGTGGATTAGGTCTCATAAAATATACTAAACTGAATTGTGACTGTGATTAATCATTAGTTAATAATTATAATCCAAATGACCATTAACAGTTAGTAAGGATGGAAGAGTTCAGAGTTCTTTCTGCAACAGAGGCTGGCTTCAACACAATATAGAAGCAAAGGCCACTAGGAGGACTTGTACTTCCAACACAAGATGTTCAAGGTCCCACAAGGCGGTGGTTGAGGTCCATGTGTGAGGGAGTGATAGCAAAGAGATGTACGGAATGAGAGGAATCACTTGTAACACTAATATCAACACACTAACACGGGATGAAGCACTTGGTGAGTAAAAGAGGACACAATACAAGGGAGAGAAGCACACATGTGACGACAATGGATGGGAATCCACTCGGACTTGAGACAATCATTGTAGCGGACTGATGGTCTAATGGTCTTTATTTGTTTTCTTCATAGACCAAGAAGAGCTCAACACAAACTAAACTAACAGACGACAAAGTCACGCATTAGACTCTGTTAACAGCACAACGTTAGCAAATAGGCTGGAAAAATAAAGGACATTATGAGACACAAATAAATGCAATGAACGAACCTTGTTGCGTCTCTGGACTGGAGCTAAACTGTTGATAACAAACACGTGACTCCCCGTTGATCTGGATCGTTCTTCTCTCTCCGGACTCTTACGGTTGTTGCGTCGATTCCTTCCTTTTGTCTGCGCTCCGTTTCCGCACAGTGTCTTTTCAAAATAAAGGTACTTCCGGTTTCACGGTTAACGTCAAAAGAAGAACAAAACATACGAATTGTGCATGTTTGAACCTCACTGTGCATTGTGGTTATTTACACTCCCACCAAATTATTATTGTATTGTTATTGTGGTTTTTATGTCAATGAATGTTGTCTTACTGTCATCATCTATTACTTTCACTTTGTGGTAATAAATTAATCTGGAAGGCACTAAATATATTCTGTAATATTTATATTCCAGTGACGTGCATATTCCCTTCTTAGTCCTTACATCTTGGTGTTTTCTAACTATTTCAGCCCTATTTTCAACTGTATCACATGAAGCCAGAGGTCATTCTGAATGCCACTAGGTCATCTGCATGTATTTATTCTGAAGCTGTGTCTGTGACCATGGTTGTAATGGGTGTGTATTGGACCCAATTGCAGCACAACCACAGAAAACAGTTTTGAATGCTCTTTAATTAATCTCTTGGTCGAGATACAGGGAATAAGAAGCAATAAAGTAGAACACGGGGCGTTTCTCAATATGCGTTCTTTTCTGTACTCGTGTTCTTGTGGAGCCCAAATAAAGAGTTGTACATAGAGTGGTCATATGCAGGTAAGATGTTATTTAGACTTAAGGTGACACACTAAGGCTTATAATGGTGGTCAGATCAATGCCTTCTTCTTAATATTACATTGCTGCATAGTTGGATAATAATAATAATACATAGGACTTATATAGCGCTTTTCTAGTTACTCAAAGCCGCTTCACAATAAACAAATAAACATAACAAACGTACACAGATACAGAAAGATATAAATATAGAGGTTACAGAGTGAAAGAGAATGGTGGAGGTGGAAGTCAGGTATTGTAGGCTTTCTTGAAAAGGTGGGTTTTGAGTTGGTTTTTAAAAGAAGTGAGTGTTAGAGTTTCGGATAATAGGAGGCAGGGAATTCCAGAGGGTTGGAGCAGCGACGGCAAAGGCTCTGACCCCCAAGGTGCGGTACTTGGTCTTGGTGATGGGGGTCAGGGGTGAGAAGGTTGGCATCGGCAGATCGGAGGTGCTGTATTGGAAGCCAGTGAAGGTGTTGGAGGATGGGTGTGATGTGTTCTCTGGAGCGGGAGTGGGTGAGTAACCGGGCAGCTGAGTTTTGAACATATTGCAATTTCTGAAGGGCAGTGGAAGGTAAACCATAAAGAATGCTGTTGCAGTAGTCTAATCTGGAGGTGATGAAGGCATGGATGAGTGTTTCTGCAGGTGAGGAGGAGAGGGTGGGGCGGAGTCGTGCAATATTACGGAGGTGGAAGAAGGATGTTTTGGTGATGTTGCTGATGTGTGACGAAGGAGAGGGTGGGATCCACGATAATGCCGAGGTTACGGACAAGGGGGGAGGGTGTGACTGTGAGTCCGTCGATGGAGAGTGAGAAGTTCTGGGAGGAGGGGAGGAGAGATTTTGGGCCGATGATTTCCGATTTATTGCCGTTGAGTTTGAGGAAGTTATTTCAGTTTTTATTTCAGTGAGGCAGTCCGTGAGAGTGGAGAGAATGGCAGGAGTGATGGTTTTGGTGGAGATGTAAAGCTGGGTGTCGTCGGCGTAGCAGTGAAATTGTAGTCCATGGCGGCGAATGATGTGACCAAGGGGGAGCATGAAGAGGAGGGGACCAAGCACCAAGCCTTGAGGGACTCCATGAATGTATCACTCTTGATCCATGAATGGATCAACTCTTGTGACTTTACTTGGAGACAGCCATCACATTTGGCAGATTTCTTTCTGATCAGAATAGTTGGTGATGAATAGATGCGTTTTCCACTTTCCGAGGTATGTTTTAAAAAAAAAAACAAATGTACTTTTTTTTTTAATTCATCAGAAAAACAATATTGATTATGCAGTTATTTTATACTGTTGGCTCGTGATGTACAGAACATTATTGTCTCAAGACACGTATTCCGCAACACCCAAAAGAAAACGCATCGTATGAAAGTGAACGTTCTCCCGAAATACACAAGTCAGTCTTTTGCATTCTTGGTCTTGAGAAACGCCCTGTATCTTCGCTTTCACATGCAAAACCTCCCAGATTGAGGACCCATTACTGACCCTGACTGTCCTGGACCATCCTCTGCCTGCTCCTACAATATTTATTTACATAACAAGCACAATAACACACATACAGAACTATTTCTATCATGTACGGTCTCTCACACACACACTTTACTGATGATTTTTACACTGGTGTGACTTCAGATGACCAGATTGAGTAAAGCTTTCCCCACACTGCTGACAACAGTACGGTCTCTCTCCTGTGTGAATGCGCTGGTGTGCCTTCAGAATACCAGATTGATTAAAGGTTTTCCCACACTGCTGACAACGGTACGGTCTCTCTCCTGTGTGAATGCGTTGGTGTGTCTTCAGATTACCAGATTCATTAAAGGTTTCCCCACACTGCTGACAACGGTACGGTCTCTCTCCTGTGTGAATGCGCTGGTGTTTCTTCAGAATACCAGAGTGTTGAAAGGTTTTCCCACACTGCTGACAACGGTACGGTCTCTCTCCTGTGTGAATGCGCAGGTGTCTCTGCAGATAAGACTGATTAAAGGTTTTCCCACAATGTTCACAACAGTGGCGTCTGGCTCCGTCAGCTGGAATCCTGGTTCCTGGGGAGGCTCTGATTGGCTCTTGAGAGGAGGCTGCATCCAATGGGAGGACACTAGTCTCAGGACAGGGGAATACCTGCGCTGGTGTCAGCTGGGATTCCACTTCTAGGAGAGAGATTCATTTATACGTTAGCCTATACTGTAATATTTGAATTGATTAGTTTTAAAAATTGAACAGACAAATTACACAGCATAACTATCTGTATATTTTGAGCAAGGGAGGAAAAGGGGAGAAAGAGAATGTCACACACACACACACACGCAAGCACGCACGCACACACGTGGCTGTGGTGGGATCAAAGCATACCTGATGGGACGTTCTCCTCCTCCTCCTCCTCCTCGTCCTCCTCGTCCTCCTCGTCCTCCTCGTCCTCCTCCTCCACCTCGTCCACCTCGTCCACCTCCACTGCAGAGCTCCTCTGTGCTCCTCCTGTGGTGGGACGGGTCTCTCCAGAGACAGACAGCTCCTCGTTACTCCAGCCCCGCCCTGAGGGAGTCTGATAGACAGACCAGCCCACGGAGAGGGAGATAAGAAGTTAGCTAGGAGTCCCACCTGCTTTATAAGTGTGGCTAGGACACTCCTCACACAGGGAGGAGGTCCTCCTGGGTGGATGTGAGCTGGAAGGTGTGGATGTGTGGATGAGGAGCCTCCTCCATGTGGGGACACCCTGTATAAAAACAGAGTGCCAGCAGGCCGGTCCACATTCACTCCTACTCTGTTGGAGCCAGAGGGGCGGAGACGGATGTCTGTTGGACTACCGTTGTACCAGACAATGAAACAAGCATCACCACAATAAAGAGTCCAGGACTTATTGTTCCATCCTCTCCTTGTGATTCCTCTATGTCACTCCTACATCAACACCTCCTTCCCACTCTACCTCCCAGTAACAGCGGCCAGTCAGACTCTCTCTACACAATACCTGGTGCTGGTCGTCAAATCTCTCTGGGTGATCAGGATACGACTGCTCCTCTTTAACCACCACCACCTTTCTGTGGTCCTCAGACAGAGAGAGTTCTCTGTGGGCTGTGTTTGGGTCCAGAGTGAGTTCACAGGCATCTGACGGGAGAACAATTCAATTCATTTTTCAATTCAATTTTATTTGTATAGCCCTGAATCACAAGACAGTCTCAAAGGGCTTTACAGGCCAGATTGTTATGGGCCAAACGTGATTTATGACACGCCCCTAGCCCCGCCCCCCTAAGGGCAAGAAACGGCTCCCTTAATTAACAAGGAAGAAATCTCGAGGAGGAACCTCAGAGTGGGGGATCCCTCCTTCCAGGGATGGTTCAGAGTGCAATGGGTGTCATATGGGCATTTAAAAACAGGGGTAACAAAGCATGACAAAATGTAAATGACAAAATACAAGACACGAATAGGCTGCTAAATACACAGATTACATTGTTCATGTAGATAATGTAAAGATGTACTAGTATGTAGTGTAGAGTATGTTTGCTTTAGTCGGGCTGTCTTAATAGTAATAATCTAAAATGCAGATATAATTACTATCATCATATAATTTTGGTTGGTTAGTCTCTTGGGGACTTTCCACCTAAAGAGTTAGTGTGTGTTTTGATGATAAAACAATACTGACACTTCTTTAGACCTGGTTTCAGCCTCCACACCCCACCGTGCTCCACACTGGGGGCATCACGTTGCCTCATCATCTCCATGTTCAGTGCTTCCTTCAGCTGATCCAGGGATCTCCTCACGGCCTCTACGTATGACAGAGCTTGGACATCCACCCCCATCCAGTCCCTGGTGGGTGGAGGGTTCTTCAGGGATCTGAAGGTCTGGAGGAAGTGGAGGTGGTCTTCAGTGTGTGAGAGCTGTTTCACCTCTGAGCTTCTAGTGGTCAGATCTTCTATTTCCTGCTCCAGCTCTTTGAGGAGGCCTTCAGCTTGTTTCTGTGTGGATTCCAGTTCCTCTTTAACCGTTTGGTTGATATCATCCCGGCACTTTTCAATGTGGCGCGTCAGAGCAGTGAGGACCAGCTCACCATCGGCTATGTCTCTGTCTGCGACTGCTTGGCTGAGGTCTACTGCGTCTTTGATCTCCTGGATCTTTCGTCGTCTCTCCTGGATCTTGTGCTGAACTTTATTCTCCAACTTCCCGAGCTGGGGTGCCTTCACATCATATTCCTCCTTTAGAGGGACGACAGGATGGGACTTGTGGTCCCCTTCTGTGCAGAACTGACACACACCCACCTGTTCAGTCCGGCAGAAGAGCTCCAGAAGTCGGCCGTGTTTCTGACACATCCTGTCTTCCAGACGGTCCAGAGGCTCGACCAGCCGATGTCTCTTCAGAACTGTGACTCTCAGATGTGGCTCCAGGTGGGTGTGGCAGTAAGAGGTAAGACACACTAGGCAAGACTTCGCGGCCTTCAGCTGGGTCCCGGTACAGACGTTACAGGGAACATCTCCTGGTGCAACACAAGTCTGCTCTTTTCCTCGTACAGACCTTCTCAACTGACGGACCATCTCTGATAAGAGGGTATTGACCTGTAAATCAGATTGGTTGATGCATTAAGAAAATCTTGTCACAATACGTTTCATGAATTGAAGAGATTACATTTCAAAATTGTCAAATGACTAAAATCACAAGTGGGAGTGTTCACTCAGATGTATGATGACTAGATCACTTGGTACAGTATGTCTAATCACGCTCACACCAGGGCCCTGTTTCAAGGAGCTGGATTTCCAGGTTAACCCTATAAGTTAAGTCAGAATTTGGGTAATGCCGGAATTTTGGGTTTCAGAAACCAAGCTTAGACTGACCTTGGTTCAGTTACCATGGCGACTCATGCTGTGAGCCTAGCCTGGAGCAAACCTGCTATATAGCAAGTGTAGGTCCTATGGTTGGTTATCAGCTTATAATGAACTATTATTACATTATTATTAATCTGAATGAATAATATCGGTCAACGGGAGATCGATGTACGGAATGAGAGGAATCACTTGTAACACTAATATCAACACACTAACACGGGATGAAGCACTTGGTGAGTAAAAGAGGACACAATACAAGGGAGAGAAGCACACATGTGACGACAATGGATGGGAATCCACTCGGACTTGAGACAATCATTGTAGCGGACTGATGGTCTAATGGTCTTTATTTGTTTTCTTCATCGACCAAGAAGAGCTCAACACAAACTAAACTAACAGACGACAAAGTCACGCATTAGACTCTGTTAACAGCACAACGTTAGCAAATAGGCTGGAAAAATAAAGGACATTATGAGACACAAATAAATGCAATGAACGAACCTTGTTGCGTCTCTGGACTGGAGCTAAACTGTTGATAACAAACACGTGACTCCCCGTTGATCTGGATCGTTCTTCTCTCTCCGGACTCTTACGGTTGTTGCGTCGATTCCCTCCTTTTGTCTGCGCTCCGTTTCCGCAGTCTTTTCAAAATAAAAGTACTTCCGGTTTCACGGTTAACTTCAAAATAAGAACAAAAAATACGAATTGTACATGTTTGAACCTCACTGTGCATTGTGGTCATTTACACTCCCACCAAATTATTATTGTATTGTTATTGTGGTTTTCATGTAAATGAATGTTGTCTTACTGTCATCTATTACTTTCACTTTGTGGTAATACATTCATCTGGAAGGCACAAAATAATCTGTAATATTTATATTCCAGTGATGTGCATATTCCCTTCTTAGTCCTTACATCTGTTGGTGTTTTCTAACTATTTCAGTCCTATTTTCAACTGTATCACATGAAGCCAGAGGTCATTCTGAATGCCACTAGTAATATTACATTGCTGCATAGTTGGATCACTTGTGACTTTACTTGGAGACAGCCATCACATTTGGCAGATTTCTTTCTAACCAGAATAGTTGGTGATAAATAGATGTGTTTTCGCTTTCACAGGCAAGACTTCCCGGATTGAGGACCCATTACCGACCCTGGCTGTCCCGGACCATCCTCTGCCTGCTCTGTGGTAGAAATATAGCATACTGGCCATTTACAGGCAACATGCCTTCATCTGCATATCATTGAGGGGATCCCTGCTGTGAACAGTCACTGGCATAAAGTACTGGGATGGGAGGTTAATTGACCTGTTGACGCCAATACAGGATACAGGGAGACCTTTTTGGTGTCAGTTACAAAGGATCTGGTAATGACAATGGAGGAAACTCTGAGGTGATCAGATCAGGGTGTCTGTCCCAAGTAACCCCTGGTGTGTTGATGTCATTTAGAATGTCTGTCACAAGTAATCTCGGTGTGTGCCCTGTTGTCACTGTAAGGGGAAACCTTAGAAACTAATATGATTAAGGCGTCTGGAAGACAACATGAGAGGGGGCTAAGTGTTCCTCCTTTTGTCAAGCCAGGAATCTCATGCTGTGAAAATTGTGCTTAAAACTGTCATGTGAAGGTTGGTCTGCACTCACTCTGCTAGAGAGGAGTCTGGTGGATGCATCCATAAAACACCCTTAATTCTTACAAGTATTTTGTCTGCTTTAGACTCATTCGCCTTGGACGCAATTATTATTAGATAATTGCCACAACAGCTCCTACAACATTTATTTAAAAAATAAAAATCCACAATAACACACGTACAGAACTATTTCTATCATATACGGTCTCTCACACACACACTCACACTTCACTGATGATTTTTATGCTGGTGTCTCTTCAGACGCTCAGAGCGATTAAAGGTTTCCCCACACTGCTGACAACGGTGCAGTCTCTCTCCTGTGTGAATGCGCTGGTGTGTCTTCAGATTACAAGATTGATTAAAGGTTTTCCCACACTGCTGACACTGGTACGGTCTGTCTCCTGTGTGAATGCGCTGGTGTCTCTTCAGATGACCAGATCGATTAAAGGTTTTCCCACACTGCTGACAACGGTACGGTCTCTCTCCTGTGTGAATGCGCTGGTGTGTCTTCAGATTACCAGAGTGATTAAAGGTTTTCCCACAATGTTCACAAGAGTGGCGTTTGGCACCGTCTGCTGGAATCTGGAATCTCGTGTTTTGGACTGTTCCTGGGGCGGCTCTGATTGGCTCTTGAGAGGAGGCTGCATCCAATGGGAGGACACTAGTCTCAGGACAGGGGAATACCTGCGCTGGTGTCAGCTGGGATTCCACTTCTAGGAGAGAGATTCATTTGTACGTTAGCCTATCCAGGGATTCCCAAAGTGTGGTGCGCGAGCTGCCTCTACGGGGTGCGCGAGAGGAAAAATGTAATGGTGGTCTCATGGTGTAATAATAAAAAAAAAAAATGTAAGTGGGATTTTTCACAAAATAAAAACATGAATTATAAAAATTCCCTTTGTAAGATTTACATTTTAAATTAAAAACTTACAATTTAATCAATAAATGTACCCGAAATGCACTTAAGCTCCTGCCGCCAGATTGTCTTTTACGTACACACTCGCTCCCACACACTCCCTCTCTCTCTTGCTGTAGGCTGAGCCACCTGCGCTGCACCTGAAGATCCTCAAACGGACTCCTCCTTGTTTATTCATGTCTGTTTCTGAGCCTATGCATGTGCCACTCTTTGTTCATTACGTGGTGGATCGTGATGTGTAACTTTATTGTAATTTGATTCAGATGAATGGTGTTCTAATTTCCGTAAACGCTATGTATGTGTAATATTCACTGTTTCTATCTGGATTATTGAATCGGTGAAACCAGTGTAATAAGGTAAGTCCATTTATTCATTTCCACCTGGGCATCCACATCCATCATTCTAAATCCGGTACTCGATCTACACGTCATATCCTGGCAGATCACGTCGTGTGATTGGCTATAAGAATACTACAGTATGGTTAATTGTAAATTAAACGTGATGCAATCTGCCTCTGAGCCTGTGCGTGTGTCCTCGCCATTCCTTATTGCGCTTTAAAGTGACGCCTTGTGTAACTGACATTTATTGAAACTTTGTTGCTGTGTTTCAGTTTCATTCGAATGTGAGAGCGCATTGTTGTGATCTCTTGATTATTTAGTTCCGTGTGTTCTGATCATGTGTTCATGATTAAAGATGATGCATTTAATGCGGCTATAAATAGGCTCTGTTGCGTTTTGTTTTTTTTGAAGGTGTGGGGGATTGGGGGTGCGTGAACCCGGTCGGGATGTAGAAGGGTGCGTGGCCTAAAAAGTTTGGGAACCGCTGGCCTATACTGTAATATTTGAATTGATTAGTTTTAGACATTGAACAAACTACACAGCATAACTATGAGGGGTCGACCGATATGGTTTGTTCTGGGCCGATACCGATTATTAGTAATTAGGGGTTGATAATCGGCTGATAATCGGATCTGATATTCATAATTTTTCCGATTATTGGAATCGTTATTTTGTATGATCTGATTGCCGATTAAATGAAATGAAATGCGCTCCTTGCGGCAAAAGGCACTCCTTGCAGGCGGCTCTGATGCAGTCGCCTCTCTCTGGCTCAATGTCCCGCCGGCAGCATTAGGGATTGGCCAAAGCCAATCGGTCTGCAGTGTTTTGGCTTGACACGCCCATTTATAGTATAAATGACCGTGTCCATTTATAGTATAAATTGCTGTGTCCATTTATACTATAAATGGCCGTGTCAAGCCAAAACACTGCAGACCGATTGGCGACCTCTTTCCCACGTGTCTCCCACAACTACAGAGTACAGATTGGCTATTTTTTACCCGTGATGTATAGCCAATCAATAATGCTGCCGGTGGGACATTGAACCAGAGAGAGGCGACTGCATGAGAGCCCATTTTCATTTTTTTTCTCATTTAAATCAGCAATCAGATCATACAAAATAACGATTCCAATAATCGGAAAAATTATGAATATCGGTCGACCCCTAATAACTATCTGTATATTTTGAGAAAGGGAGGAAAAGGGGAGAAAGAGAATCTCTCTCTCTCTCTCTCTCACACACACACACACACACACACACACACACACACACACACACACACACACACACACACACACACACACACACACACACACACACACACACACACACACACACACCACACACACACACACACACACACACACACACACACACTTAGTGGGGACCACCTGCAGGGCCATCATTTCCGGGGACACCACTTTCCAGTGGTCCCACAGGCCTGAAAAAAAAATCAGGCAAGTTAAAATAAAATTTGTTAACACAAATATCACCTCAAGTTCCAGATTGGATGAAGTAATGTCCCACACCTGTCCTGAACGTGTGTCTTGGGGACTGACAGGAATCCATTGTTCATGGGGACTGCATTTGCATACACACAGAATGCATACTGTATGTTCACTACATTTTACTGTATTTTATTACTTGTCATTCTCTTTAAAATATGATGATCATTTTGTTGCACTGGTAGGTCATTTTCCAAAATATCCTGGGCCTTACAATTGCCAGCACACTAAATGCACTGAGGGATGTTTGTATGTAGACAAATGTCATTTACCCCTTTTTCCATTAATTAAACAATTCAGACAATGTTTTTTTGATGTGCTTAATTCAAGAATTAGTCTCCTCAGTTCAAAATAGCAAGATTTATTGGTCCATAACGTAGGGCAATCAAAGTCCAACTTGTGCAATATGCTACAGACCTATGGCAAGAACATCTAGATTTTCTCTTAAGGGCAGTAATACAAGAACAACAAGAACTTAAGTGCAGTAATACAAGAACATCTAGATTTCAGTAATACAAGAACATCTAGATTTTTCTCTGAAGTGCAGTAATACGGTTATGAATGTAGAATTTTATAGACATCCAATCCCTGTCTTTTAGTGCCAAAGGCTCAGCTTTCAAACATTTTTGACACTCCACCTTTCTTGGGACACGCAATGAGTGGATAAACCTAATCATGTGCCTCTCCACTGCTTGGACCTCTTTGGTCTCCCACCTCCTCTTTTTGGCAGCTTTGCGGCCTGAATATGAAATGGAATACAAATCATTCACAGAAGAATGCAAATACAGATAATATGTATCATTCTACTACTGTGCAGTTATTAATTTGCTGAGTCTGCTGACTCACCTTCAGAGGACTGCCTTGAGGGCGTCACCATCACCCCTCTGGGTGGTGACATCACTTCACTCTCCAGCATCTCTTCTGTAACTGGGTTCTCTACAGGAATTGTAAAGTAATTAGCCTTAAACTCATTGTTAACATGCATAAAATATGTCTCCTCCTCCCTCCTCATCTCTACACCCCTACCCTCCCATCTCATCTCTCCTCCTCCCTCATCTCTACACCCCTACGCTCCCATCTCATCTCCTCTTTCTCCTCATCTCTACACCCCTACCCTCCCATCTCATCACCTCCCTACACCCCTACCCTCCCATCTCCTCTTCATCTCTACACCCCTACCCTCCCATCTCCTCTCTCCTTATCTCTACACCCCTACCCTCTCATCTCATCTTTCTCCTCCTCATCCCTACACCCCTACCCTCCCATCTCCTCTTTCTCCTCCTCCCTCCTCATCTCTACACCCCTACCCTCCCATCTCCTCCCTCATCTCTACCCTCCCATCTCATCTCCTTTCTCCTCCCTCCTCATCTCTACATCCCTACCCTCCCATCCTCATCTCTACACCCCTACCCTCCCATCTCCTCTTTCTCCCCTCTACACCCCTACCCTCCCATCTCCTCTTTCTCCCCTCTACTCCACCCTCCTCATCTCTACACCCCATACCCTCCCATCTCCTCTTTCTCCTCTCTCCTCCTCCCTCCTCATCTCTACACCCCTACCCTCCCATCTCATCTTTCTCCTCTCTCCTCATCTCCACACCCCTACCCTCCCATCTCATCTCCTCCTTCTGTTCTCTCCCCTTCTCATGTCTACACCCCAAACCCTAATTTTAATTTCATTTAAATTTATTCAAATGTTTTCTTTCTTCTTGAGTCAACTCTTTTTGGTTTCAAGTGAATAGATCAGTGTACTCTGAAATTCCCTTACAGGTAAACAGGTAAGTAGGCTATGCTTTCAATTTCTTTTACAGGGAAAAAAATAATAATAATAAACTTAAATTACTTCACAGGAGAAACACCATCAAGGTTTACCGTTTAAATCAAAAACATCAATAAATCAATGCATCAAAATAACAGTATCTCTTTTTCTTGTTTGTTCAGGTTCAGATCAGTTCTCAGTTCATATAATCCCACTGCACTGGGAGGCAGCAGAGAAGGGGGACATTGAAGGGGAAATCAAGTTCAACTTAAAAAGGGGATGTCAAATGATTTTGTATTTATTTTGTTCATCATTACGATGAACTATTATTTAACAAATGAATTCTCTTTATGGCTCGAAGTACTTATGTAGTTATGTATCTATTTATTAATAAAGTATTTGTTATTTATCTATGTATTTCTCTATTTATTGCTCCATTTTAACCCTTACAAATTGCCAAGCCTTAAACTCATGGTTAGCATGCATAAAATTAGGCTTGCATCTCTGAAATTGAGTGCATACCTGCCAGTCCTGATGTAGTGGGATTTTTCTTCTCATCTCTCCATTCATCGTCATCACTGTGTGCCAGGACTTTCTCTACAGAGGAAATAATAAACGTGTCAATACCCTTTTCCTTGACTATTTCTCAATGGCTGGGTTGGTTTTACAGCCCACCGCCCCAAAACTGAAGGCTTAGTTTCACATGAGAGACGGTCATTAAACTTTCTATAAAGCAACATACAGTTGCAATGTTACAGTATACATGTCATTATGTGTGTGAATCTGAGTTATGAGCCAAACCTTGAGGATCTATCTCGATCTGGTCCAGGTTCTTTCCTTTAAAGTCCCCCAATCTCCCTTGTTCTAGCGCCATTAGGACTTTGCTTATTTTGGCAAGTTGCAGGGTCGCTTCAGGCAGGCGATAATGTTGCCGATGGATTCGAAAATCATGCCCCATGAAGTTCGCAAGCTGGTCCATTTCTGTTTCATTCATGTTCAGGACTGTAGAGAGTGTTGCTATATGTTTGCGCAACTTTGTGGATGACAAGGCAGCAGGGTTCTTCGCTCCACAAGCTTTCACAAAGGTGCGAAGGCAGTCCGAACCTCTGTAGTGAGACATGTATGATGGCCTGGCAAACACGTACACGTTGTCTTTTAGGACTCCACACTCTTCCCTCTTTTGCACTAGAAGCTCCAGTGCACTTGACATTTTTGGAGTCAGCAGGATGGGAACCTTTCGTCCTCTTTTTCCCCTTGTCTCAATCCGTGAGAAGTGTCTGCATAGTTTTTTCTCCACCTCAGAGAGAGCCCAGTCTACATCTTCATGAGGATCAGAGGTGTCTCTGGACAAATATGCAGTTAAGGGCATACTTGATACCTCCCCTTCCCTTCGACGGTTGAAAAGAATGATTTCAGCCAGAGACACTTTTGCAAGGTAGGACCAGTTTAGAGCATTGGGCTCAGCTGTCAACTGTTGGATGTACTCCTGCTGCTTTTGATCCAGGCATGAATGCAGTGCTTGCACATCCTGTGTGAAGGGCAAGATTGTGGGCATGTTCCACTTCTCCTCCTCGATGTTCCGCAAGGCAGCTGCAGATATTAACTCATTCCACCGAGTTGCATGGACTTGTTGGAAGCTCAAGGCTTTCTCAACTACATCTTTGCATTCTGCAATCCTTCCATTGCTCTCAACAAGTTTGGCAATTTTACTCAAGCTGTGTGCCAGTTTATTTGTTTTGAAAGTTTCCATTTTGCTGTTGTATCCACATGTAAGCTGGATGGCTTTCACTGTAGCCCGGTAGAGCTTAGGGTCAATGAGATCCTTCATTTGTTTGATTTCCTTTGGACTGACTTTCTTCGCAGTTATGAGGAGTCTTCCAAGTTCGCGCAACTTCTGTCTGACATGTTCATGCCTCTTCGGATTGGACCCACATTTGTTCAGCATATACTCTCCCATCTGGAGGATACACTTGTCATTTTTGACAGCAAGAGTAATCTCATCCGGATGCATGTTGTTGATGAGCTGCCCTAGCGTTTTACTGACCTGTGGTGAAGCAGGTTCCATGAATGCACACAGGGACTGGACATGAGTTTTTCCAGGTTTTGGAGTTCCATCTGAAGGGCGTAATTTACAGTTTCTCATGTGACGCCACAGTACGTTTCTGATTAATAGTCCCTGGCAGTAGACACAATGCATGTAGTCTTTGCCCTGAGACTGTTGAGCTGGTCGTTTCTTAGGAACAAGCTCCCCTTTGCCAGTCTTCAATACATCAGCATTGTGAGCATAGTTCCCTCTGTTGCGAAGATGGTTCAGATGTGTTCTCCTCTCTTTGGAACCCTTTGGATGCATGCATGCCTGTACTACCGCCCTCTCATTTGAATGTACGTGATCCAGATGTCTTGCCATTTTGCTAAAAGGCTTAAAGCAGAACAGGCAGTAATGTTTTTTGTTGTAGACACGGGCGCCATCCCTCTTTTTGGTGACGGCATTGATGATTACTGTGGCTGTGTCATCAACTTCCATGCTCACAGCTCCAGTGCTTGCTCTTTCTTCATCAGCAGTATTCACAGAACATGTTCTGGACATTTCACTTTCTGCCATATTCTCAACAGTGGTACCAGTTCCTTCCTCAAATTCCATGGTGATATCGGTGATGCTATCAGGTAAATGGTGAATGTATGTAGACAAATCAGGTACCCTATGAGGCAGTTTTCTTGTATGCAGAATCTCTGTAGAGCCACTACAGTCTGAACTACTGCTCTCACTGGATTTTGGGACATATTCCTCTCCACTGTCTGGAGTTGAATCAAAGAGTTCATCAGAGTCATCTGGAATAATCTTGTTCATCTGGGGAAAAACAAAAACAAAAACATTAAAACACTAAGTTCTACCAGTTACGTTGGCTTGATTCAAGAAAACCAAATGAACTCACTTGCAGTGCAAAGATAATCATTAAGATGCAGTATAATGTTGACTGAATAATGCTTATATGGTATGTTGTATGCAGTGTAAGCATGTTTCTTGAAACTTTTCACATAACATTATGCTTACTATAAGGCTTTTGGTCCTACTCAACCGCGGTAAAAGAACATCCTCTTGTTCATGGTCTTCAGATGAACTGAACGGATACCTTGAGCTCTAAAATGGTAAGCACAGCTTTTTGGAGTCAGTTGAGTCAGTGAACTCTTTGGTTTCAGGTGAACAGATAAATGTACTCTGAAATTCCTGTTCAGGTAAACAGGTAAGTAGACTATGCCTTCAATTTTCTTTACAGGACAAAATAGACATACATGTCGTACATGTCAATTACTTTACAGGAGTAACACAATGAAGGTTCACTATTCAGATAAAAAAAGGCATTACTAAACATCTCAGAAAATGGAATTGTAATTAGAAGTAAAGTTAAAGGCTTCCTTGCTACACAGCATCAGCCCACTGCTGTCATTGGAGTATAATATTTTGCTTTACGAGTTTTCCTTTACTAGTCCTTTACTGTATTTGTACTTCGTAGTTCTTGCCCTTTTACTTTAGCACTAGGTTAGGCTGTTAGGCATTTGTTTAGCAAGAGATGCACTGATATAAAGGGATCTTGTCACGCGTCAGCTGTAGCAGGTTGGCTGGTGCTTCTCAGGAGTAGGACGTATAGTAGCAAACTGAGTGAGGAGTCGCTGGAGCACTCGGCTATTTAAGCCTTTTATTTAAGGTGGGGAATACAATGAGAACGTTTTCAATGTCGGTGGTACATCTGGGGTACAAGTGGGAAAGGCATGCTGCTTTGCTGTCCTGTCATCACACAAGTGACTGTCTGAAAACCTCTCCACCAACCTCTCTAGAGCACAACTACAAGGATTTGGATTTCATTTTCATGTCCTTACTACAACCTGCTTGTGTTTAAATTTTTATCTCACTTTGAATGTACAGATGTAAGTCATGTTTGAGAACGTGTCCTCACCTTAGTCTGCCATGGCCAGTCAGAGTTTCCATAGTTGTAGTTCAATTCTTCACCTGTTAAGATGTCTCTCGCAGCAAAGAGACAAAGGTGAGGTTTGCCCTCTAGGGTAATGACTCTCAATTTGGTTCACAAGCAGTAACTGAACTGTGTGGCACATGTTACAACACTAGGTAATTCTAGCTAAACATTAATATCCAGTTCTAGTTCCATGTGCTAGGTGCTGTCTGAAGCTAGTTCATTTGGTGAATAGCCAAGTTAGTTAGCCTAGTTAGCCAGCTAGGCTAGACTACTATTAGGCTAGACTACTAGCAAACAGTGCTCCATCAAATTCTAGTTTATCCAGCTCCAATTCTATAGACATATTTTTCATTCAAATGGTTTACAAAGCAAGTAAAAGTATTCCATAAGTAAACAATAACCACATTGCTACATATTTACCATTGACAGGGGTGATCTTGTGTCCTTCAATGTGTCGATGTGCACCACTCAACATGTGCTCAGTTGATCAATCTTAGCTAGTTTTCTCTTCTTCATTTACTGCTAGCTTAGTCTAGATGGGTGAGGAAGTCACACACCTTGTTTGGTATTTATGTAAATCTCTGACCTGTGATTGGCTAGTAGTGTGTGTGTGGGAGACTGCAGTACTAACTATCGTCTGATGGGGGCAGTACAGGCATAGTCCCCATTAGTCAACACAGACACCCATCCCGTCATGTTTGCATGTATTAGAGGACAAGCTCAAAATTTTGCCACCAGACATATCAGCGACCTCTCCCCCACCCACTGAATGATTTGTGTTATGGGAACGTACAAATTTGTCCCCATACTGTTTCAGGTCCCCTGTGCGTGACTGTATAAACAGGTTTGTGTCCCCATTAGTATAGAAACACACACACACACACACACACACACACACACACACACACACACACACACACACACACACACACACACACACACACACACACACACACACACACACACACACACACACACACACACACACACACACACAGAGACAGAGAGAGGCTGTGGTGGGATCAAAGCATACCTGATGGGACGTCCTCCTCGACTGCAGAGCTTCTCTGTGCTCCTCCTGTGGTGGGACGGGTCTCTCCAGAGACAGACAGCTCCTCGTTACTCCAGCCCCGCCCTGAGGGAGTCTGATAGACAGACCACCCCACGGAGAGGGAGATAAGTAGTTAGCTAGGAGTCCCACCTGCTTTATAAGTGTGGCTAGGACACTCCTTACACAGGGAGGAGGTCCTCCTGGGTGGATGTGAGCTGGAAGGTGTGGATGTGTGTCAGTGTGTCTGAGGAGCCTCCTCCATGTGGGGACACCCTGTAGAAGGACAGAGTGCCAGCAGGCCGGTCCACATACACTCCTACTCTGTTGGAGCCGGAGGGGCGGAGACGGATGTCTGTTGGACTACCGTTGTACCAGACAATGTAACAAGCATCACCACAATAAAGACTCCAGGACTTGTTGTTCCATCCAAGCCTGCTTTCAACACCCCCTCCTCTCCTTGTGATTCCTCTGTATGTCACTCCTACATCAACCCTTCCTTCCCACTCTACCTCCCAGTAACAGCGGCCAGTCAGACTCTCTCTACACAATACCTGGTGCTGGTCGTCAAATCTCTCTGGGTGATCAGGATACGACTGCTCCTCTTTAACCACCACCACCTTTCTGTGGTCCTCAGACAGAGAGAGTTCTCTGTGGGCTGTGTTTGGGTCCAGAGTGAGTTCACAGGCATCTGACGGGAGAACAAGACACGAATAGGATGCTAAATACACAGATTACATTGTTCATTTAGATAATGTAAAGATGTACTAGTATGTAGTGTAGAGTATGTTTGCTTTAGTAGGGCTGTCTTAATAGTAATAATCTAAAATACGGATATAATTACTATCATTATTATCATCATATAAATTTGGTTGGTTAGTCTCTTGGGGACTTTCCATCTGAAGAGTTAGTGTGTGTTTTGATGACTAAAACACAATACTTACACTTCTTTAGACCTGGTTTCAGCCTCCACACTCCACCGTGCTCCACACTGGGGTCATCACGTTGCCTCGTCATCTCCATGTTCAGTGCTTCCTTCAGCTGATCCAGGGATCTCCTCACGGCCTCTACGTATGACGGAGCTTGGACCTCCACCCCCATCCAGTCCCTGGTGGGTGGAGGGTTCTTCAGGGATCTGAAGGTCTGGAGGAAGTGGAGGTGGTCTTCAGTGTGTGAGAGCTGCTTCACCTCTGAGCTTCTAGTGGTCAGATCTTCTATTTCCTGCTCCAGCTCTTTGAGGAGGCCTTCAGCTTGTTTCTGTGTGGATTCCAGTTCCTCTTTAACCGTTTGGTTGAGATCATCCCGGCACTTTTCAATGTGGCGCGTCAGAGCAGTGAGGACCAGCTCACCATCGGCTATGTCTCTGTCTGCGACTGCTTGGCTGAGGTCTACTGCGTCTTTGATCTCCTGGATCTTTCGTCGTCTCTCCTGGATCTCGTGCTGAACTTTATTCTCTAACTTCCCGAGCTGGGGCGCCTTCACATCATATTCCTCCTTTAGAGGTACGACAGGATGGGACTTGTGGTCCCCTTCTGTGCAGAACTGACACACACCCACCTGTTCAGTCCGGCAGAAGAGCTCCAGAAGTCGGCCGTGTTTCTGACACATCCTGTCTTCCAGACGGTCCAGAGGCTCGACCAGCCGATGTCTCTTCAGAACTGTGACTCTCAGATGTGGCTCCAGGTGGGTGTGGCAGTAAGAGGTAAGACACACTAGGCAAGACTTCGCGGCCTTCAGCTGGGTCCCGGTACAGACGTTACAGGGAACATCTCCTGGTGCCAACACAAGGCTGCTCTTTTCCTCGTACAGACCTTCTCAACTGACGAACCATCTCTGATAAGAGGGTATTGACCTGTAAATCAGATTGGTTGACATATTAAGAAAATCTTGTCACAATACATTTCATGAATTCAAGAGATTACATTTCAAAATTGTCAAGTGAATAAAATTGTCATAGTGACATCACAAGTGGGAGTGTCCACCCAGATGTATGATGACTAGATCACTTGGTACAGTATGTCTAATCACGCTCACACCAGGGCCCTGTTTCAAGGAGCTGGATTTCCGGGTTAACCCTATAAGTTAAGTCAGAATTGGGGTAATGCCGGAATTTTGGGTTTCAGAAACCAAGCTTAGACTGACCTTGGTTCAGTTACCGTGGCGACTCATGCTGTGAGCCTAGCCTGGAGCAAACCTGCTATATAGCAAGTGTAGGTCCTATGGTTGGTTATCAGCTTATAATTAACTATTATTACATTATTATTAATCTGAATGAATAATATCGGTCAACGGGAGATCGTGGACCAATAGCCGGACAGTGGATTAGGTCTCATAAAATATACTAAACTGAATTGTGACTGTGATTAATCATTAGTTAATAATTATAATCCAAATGACCATGAACAGTTAGTAAGGATTGAAGAGTTCAGAGTTGTTTCTGCAACAGAGGCTGGCTTCAACACAATATAGAAGCAAAGGCCACTAGGAGGACTTGTACTTCCAACACAAGATGTTCAAGGTCCCACAAGGCGGTGGTTGAGGTCCATGTGTGAGGGAGTGATAGCAAAGAGATGTACGGAATGAGAGGAATCACTTGTAACACTAATATCAACACACTAACACGGGATGAAGCACTTGGTGAGTAAAAGAGGACACAATACAAGGGAGAGAAGCACACATGTGACGACAATGGATGGGAATCCACTCGGACTTGAGACAATCATTGTAGCGGACTGATGGTCTAATGGTCTTTATTTGTTTTCTTCATCGACCAAGAAGAGCTCAACACAAACTAAACTAACAGACGACAAAGTCACGCATTAGACTCTGTTAACAGCACAACGTTAGCAAATAGGCTGGAAAAATAAAGGACATTATGAGACACAAATAAATGCAATGAACGAACCTTGTTGCGTCTCTGGACTGGAGCTAAACTGTTGATAACAAACACGTGACTCCCCGTTGATCTGGATCGTTCTTCTCTCTCCGGACTCTTACGGTTGTTGCGTCGATTCCCTCCTTTTGTCTGCGCTCCGTTTCCGCACAGTGTCTTTTCAAAATAAAAGTACTTCCTGTTTCACGGTTAACTTCAAAATAAGAACAAAAAATACGAATTGTACATGTTTGAACCTCACTGTGCATTGTGGTCATTTACACTCCCACCAAATTATTATTGTATTGTTATTGTGGTTTTTATGTCAATGAATGTTGTCTTACTGTCATCATCTACTACTTTCATGTTGTGGTAATAAATTCATCTGGAAGGCATAAAATATATTCTGTAATATTTATATTCCAGTGACGTGCATATTCCCTTCTTAGTCCTTACATCTGTTGGTGTTTTCTAACTATTTCAGTCCTATTTTCAACTGTATCACATGAAGCCAGAGGTCATTCTGAATGCCACTAGGTCATCTGCATGTATTTATTCTGAAGCTGTGTCTGTGACCATGGTTGTAACGGGTGTGTATTGGACCCAATT
Organism: Coryphaenoides rupestris; assembly: GCA_002895965.2. Taxonomy (NCBI): domain Eukaryota; kingdom Metazoa; phylum Chordata; class Actinopteri; order Gadiformes; family Macrouridae; genus Coryphaenoides; species Coryphaenoides rupestris. The sequence continues at coordinate 23,318 of PIJE02000424.1, forward strand.
GCAGCACAACCACAGAAAACAGTTTTGAATGCTCTTTAATGAATCTCTTGGTCGAGATACAGGGAATAAGAAGCAATAAAGTAGAACACGGGGCGTTTCTCAATATGCGTTCTTTTCTGTTCTTGTGAACACAAGTACAGTGGGTGCAGACAGCGTGGGGGAATGGTGAACTTTTCCATAAACGACCCACATTGAAATGATACAAAGAACAAATGAGACGAGACAGTTTGCCCTTTCTGAAGCTTTTTTTAATACAATGCTGCCACCTACTGGAGGTAAAAAAAATATCACGGTAACCCCCCCCCCCTCCCTCAAACACTTTATACAGAGAAGAAAATATAACATTCACACATTCTAAAAATAATCAGCTCGTATACGAACCACAAAACAAACTATTTACAAGTCTCTCCGTTCAGGTAAACTCATTCTTTCTTCTCACAAATTGTTGCCAGGCGACTCTGGAGAAGGAAGGAAGAGAGACAAATGGTTAATAGTCGTCTCCTAGGGTTAGACAGTAGTCAGCTCTACCAATAGTCGTCTCCTCAGGTTAAACAGTAGTCAGCTCTACCAATAGTCGTCTCCTGTGTGTACCTGCAGGTGTCTGATGCTCTGGAGAGCAGTCTCATCCAGGGACGACAGGTCCACACTGTCCATCTGGCTGGCCAGCAGCTGGATGCTCTGCAAACACACAGTTTGAGCTTACGTCAAAGTACCGGTCCATTAAATATGTAAATACTAAAATCACACCAGCCATGGCTATTTAAATATTTTAAAAGAAAGAACGATTTTGAACAGATCCTTCTGGCGATGGCCGTTCAACAGTACATTTAAGGAAGCAGATTTTAAGCAAATAGGACACACGTGGCATTGAGGGACTTCAGTGAATTAAGATAGTTAATTTAAGGGGAACTTCTCAGTTTTATCTGCATCGATCCACATTAGGGACCATGTATGCAGTCCCTGACTCATTGGGTTATTGTCACTCAGAATCAGTGTTTGTGTTAAAACAAGAATCTAAGCAGTGTCTACTACGAAGCCTCACCTCTCCGTTGCCGAGGGGAACGCTGATGACGAGGTCCCGGGCACTGGACTGGATGGGGGAGCCATTGACCGAGATGCTGTAAACCCTCTCTTTGTGGCGCGGGACCCTCACCGCTGGGGTCTTGGGGAGCCTGCGACAACACACACACACACACCTGGTCAGACCGCCTGCTGGCCCCACTGTGACTGGGCTCGGAGTCCAGTCCAGACGGCCAATCAGAAACCATCTCAACATCTCCCGGTCAAAACTTTTTGAAGGTTTCAACAGGTGCCTCTCACCTGGGGTCGAAGCGGGGCGTGACCAGAGGCGTGGCCCCCATCAGCAGAGAAGAGTCCAGCATGTTCCGGTCCGGAGTGAACAAAGGCTTCTTGTTGGACCTGAGGAACGCGCACACACACACACACGTTAGCATAATGCTACAGTTGGAACAGCGGAGCCCAGTCGAGACACTGAAACGTGTGTGTAGCTCGTCAAGTTAATCTCCGGTTAGTGAATTGCTTCCTGAGATAAATGCATCTCCTCCTGGCTGTCATTTGAGGCGTACGATTAAGGCATTACGATGGATCTTGTATTCACAATGGGACTCGCTTGGTTAAATAAAAGGTTTTATAAAAAATAAAAAAGTCTCAACATTCAACCGTTCCAGTGTAGAACACGGACGCCTTACTTCCTGGCGGAGGCGGGTTGAGCTCTGGTCTTCTTGGAGGTGGGGGGAGGCCTCTTGGTAGCCCTGGCCTGGAGGAGGGGAGAAGAAGAACCAGAGAATCAGACCCTCCCCTTAGACTACATCCTCTTTCCTGCGTGTGATGCCAACCACTTCCTGTGACCACCTGACCCAAGTCTTCCAGTGTGTTCTGAGTGACACATCTACCCCCCCCCCCCCAATCACTCTCTCCCCAATAGGATTGGATGAGTCCATCCCTCTAATCCAATGAGAACGGATGTGCCTTCTCCCCCTGTCCAATATGAGCGTGAGCAGGGGAAGCTCTGCCTACCTTCTTGGCCGTGCTCTGAGGCACCACGTCTTCTGAACTCGACATGGCCCCGCCCTCCTTCTTCGACGCTATTGGACAGACGGAAGGGATGATGTCATCAACAGACCCGAGCACTACACACACACACACCTTTATGAAACACAACAGGTCATGGAGTCAACATACTCTTCGGGAGCGGTTTAGCAGCGGCTGCCTGGTCCTCGGCCAGAAGGTTCTTCAGCTCAGCAACCTCCTCGCTCTAAAGGCCGAGAGACGACGACAACAACAACCACCACCACAGTGTTACTGGTGGTGAGAGAACATCGGTCGCCACCTTCAGCCGTGATTCCACAGTAAAGATGATATTGTGATGTTGTTTAGAGCAGGGTGAGCATACCTTTGAGTTGTTGTCCACTTCTGGTGACTTGGGTTCCTCTGAGTCTGAGGGGGACAAGAGTAGAGACATATTGTTGCAACAGCTCATCTACAGAGAATAAGGTAAGGATTGCATTTATACAGCACTTTTATCCAAATCACTTTCCAGTATTGCCTCACATTCACCCATTCATCCACCGACAGCAGTGCCAACCATGCAAGGTAACAACCAACACTTCAGGAGCAGTTAGGGTTAGGTGGTGTCTTGCTCAGGGACACCTCCACACAGGAGGCGGAGCCCAGGGATCGAACCAGCAAACTTCCTGTTGCCAGACAACCGTTCTTACCTCCTGAGCTACTGCCACCTGTACTGTAACATATTTTTAAAAGGCCAATCAACATCACACCTGGTGGTGACATAGGGTCCCCTTCAACAACACTACCTACAAACACCATCTCTACCCAGCTCCTAACCCCCCCCCCACACACACACCATAACCCCTGCATGTGGGCGTGTCCTTACTGTAGTAGAGCAGCCAGTTCATCTTGCGGAGGGCCTTGGGCAGCTTGATGAGCGCCATGCCGTAGTGGTTGTCCACCTCCTTCAGCAGCTGCTTCTGCTGCTCCCGCAGTTGCAGGACCCTGGACTTGGCTGGGGGGGGGGGGCGACATACCAGACAGTTTTACATAAATCATTGACTGTACATTTGTAAATCTGTTAGTTTATTTTTATTATTCTGTTGATTTCCCTATTGTACCATATTGCTATGCAACCTGGCACACAAATGTACTTCCTTTAATAAAGTTCTATCTTATCTTACACTTTGCATTCATTTCAAATGTGGATTGTGGGCGCCACAGCAAAAAGTACAGGAAGATGCAATAAATAAATAAAAAACACCGGAAATAAATCCAATGCACACAATAAGATAAGATAGAACTTTATTAATCCCGAAGGAAATTCTTGTGCCAGGTTGCATAGCAATAGAATAAAACAATAGAGAATTAAACAGTAGAAAAATAAAATAACAGATTGACACATTTACAGTAAGTCAGTAAGGAGAAGTATAAAAATATAGGTGTATATGCATACAGTATATGTACACAATGTATATGTATACGTACACAATGTAGACCAGGGATGTCAAACTCATGTGAGGTTGAGGGCCACAACAGACATGCTACTTAGCGGGGGCCGGACTGCTACAAATGTATTTAATAGGTTAAACCCCTTAAGATAAACCATCTCGTTTTTGAGGGGGGGGGGGGGCTAACAAAGAACATTTTATTTGATTTCAAGATGTGTTCTCTGGGCACTATACCGCTTTGAAATGTCTCATTACCTTAATAAATAAAACTGAAATGAGGACGAGACACAAGGCTAGAGTTTGAGATATTTAGGTCGTTCAACGAGTTGAATTGTTTTCTAATCTTGCTTCCCCTGTAACTTCATGAAGTTGGGACCTGAGTTATGACTCATAACTGGAAATTACTGTTCACATACACGTACAGTATACACACTGTATGTAGAACCAAACATTGATAGGATTATTGAGGCAAACTATTCCACTGGATAGTTTGATCCAAAATCAATAAGAAATCAATCCATTTGATCAAATTGCCTGCCGGGCCGGATCGGACCGGGCTCGGGGGCCAGCCGCATGTTTGACACCCATGATGTAGACAATAGAAGTGGCATTTAAAATCAGTCACCATTGCCGATAAGGGGCCCCTCTAGATAGACAAAAAATAAATGAATACATTTACATTTAAATTAAAATGTACATTTAGGGGCATTTGGCAGACTTTTAGCATTAATCCAGAGCCACTTACAAAGTGAATATTAAGAGTACATGTGTCGAAAGAGACAGTAACACGTCGCTGTGGTGCATAAATATAAAGATAAGAATAGAATATAGCAGATCTATAAGAGTTTATAATGAATGAATAAAACCTTCCGCGTCGAAGTCGTCCAGCAGAGCGGCCAGTTTGGCTTGTCTCGGGTCGCTCTTCGGCTGCCTGGTCTTCCTCTTGGCGGGAGCCATGGCTGGATGTGTTCAAAAAATAACAATCCAATATAAAAATATATAAAAATATAAAAATATAGCACGCCAAAAATTACAAATGTACACGTATTTATCGCTAGCTTAAAGCTACAGCGGTAACGGTAGAGGCGGTGGCGGTGGCGGTCGTCGTCGGAGCACGAATTTCAAAAACTCGCGTTGTGATTGGCCGAGCGCGAGCCACTGCTGGGCGGCAGGGAGGCGGGATATCCGCTTCGTGCGACCCGTCGACCAATTGGGAACGACGACATCCGGACTCCACTCACCACCACCACCAGCAGCAGCAGAAAGCAACGTGAGCTCAATGTTATGTTATTATTATAACTTATAACTTATAATCTATTGTATTATTATACACATAAACACGATTATTCAGTGCATAATACTGTTGTTAATCACCCTCATGAAATAAAGTAGAGGCCATTTCACAGATCAGTAGCAGCAGGGTAAAGTAACTCCCTGTTCCTGTAGTTCTAACATTAGGTGGCTTTTTATTTGTTATTATATACATACTAATAATAATAATAATATTTATGAATAAGAATGATATTTATTAATAATTATTATAATAATAATTAATATTAATCATCATCGTAATATTTATTATTATTTTTATTTATTGTCTTTTATTTATGGCAGCACCAGCATCACTGTATCAATGTGTATTAACTTGTATTATATTATTAGTTGTGTCTATCTATACTGGTGCACTGCCACACCTAAACCCAACAGACCCATCATTCATGTCATGAGCTAGTCCACATTTACATTGCATTTACATTTAGATTTACATTTAGATTTACATTTAGGGCATTTGGCAGATGCTTTTATCCACAAAAGTGACCTACAAAGGGTACATTTGTTGAAGGAGACAGCAATATTCTATACCTTATCTTGCCTATATATTTTTAGATTTTGACTGTACATTTGTAAATCTGTTAGTTTATTTTTATTATTCTGTTGATTTCTCTATTGTTTTATTCTATTGCTATGCAACCTGGCACAAGAATTTCCTTCGGGATTAATAAAGTTCTATCTTATCTTATCTTATATCGCTGTATAAAGATAAGGATAGAGCTGTTGTCGAGCATTCATGGGAATTCATAAGAGCAGACCTGTGATACTGAGCACGTTACCAACATCTAAGCACATATAATATGTGTTTTTCCTTGCCGTGAACAGGGTCTACATCCCATGGGTGAATGTCCCGTGTGAGATGTCCATGTTGACGTCTTCGTCATCAGCGATCCACCAAGCTCTGAGGAAAGGCTTCCAGCACCTGGAGAGCAACCAGAAGACGTGGCGCTCCGTGTTGGCCGAGTGTACGCCGCTGGTGGGCACCGTGGGGAACCTGGCCCAGCAGCTGCGGCTCTGGCCGGCATGCGGATCGCTGACACGCCGCTCAGAGACTTCCCCGACCTGCAGGCACGGCTGCACTTCAAGCTGCTCCAGGCCCTGGACGCGGCGCTGGAGAAACTCAACGACAAGCTGTAAGAGCTGTTGTGACGTTGACATAATAATGATGGGGGTGAGAGCGGTTGTCTTGCAACAGGAAGTTTGCTGGTTCGATCCCCGGGCTCCTCCTAGCTAAGTGTCGAGGTGTCCCTGAGCAAGACACTACCTAACCCTACCTGCTCCTGACGTTTTGGTTGTTACCTTGCATGGTTGGCACTGCTGTTGGTGTATGAATGGGTGAATGTGAGGCAATACTGTAAAGCACTTTGGATAAAAGTGCTGTATAAATGCAATCCATTTACCATTTACCAAATACATACATCTCCTAATTCCTACTCGTAACTGTCATGTGCTGTCTGCTGTGACACATTTCTTGACTGGGATTAATAAAGCAAATCAGATTTGATTTTTCCCCACCATTCACCATTCTTGTCTTCTACTCTTCATTGTCTAACATGGACGCCGTCCCCCACACGCATCAGAGTTCTGCTCCAGTCGGTACGAGACTCCACCGGCGGTCATGTGACGGCAGCCGTCCAGCTATACGAGCGAGATGCCGGCGGGGGGGGTCTGGATCTGCACGCTTGCACCCAGAGGTCTCCCGCCGCCCCGTCCCTCACTGACATGCTGGAGTGGCTGCAGAACGCCGAGCTGTACTACAAACAGCAGTATCCTTTGTGTTTAACGCCTGTTTCCTCATTGAATACTGCTTGTGTGTGTCTGGTTTGTTGTCGTTATAGTAGCATAACATTGGACTCATTGTGCAATCCATTGACCATTTCTGATTGTACACAGAGAAGGCTATTATGATTTGGAGAAATATAAAATGTAACAAGACATATTTTTTTGTTTCTGGTTGTATATTTTGATCTTTAAATCTATATTTAGACACTTTTATCCAAGACTGAGAACCATCAACATGTACAACAATCAAGATTGGAGTTGAACTATTAAAACCACTTTCTGTAAAAACTACTGAGAAGCTTTGGGAGTCATAGGAAGGGCTTACCTGTAGGAGGAGTTCTTCCTCCATGTCAATGGTGGCAATTGATATCAAGTCATGATCCCTAATCCGTGTGTTCAGATATCTGAAGAGGAAGACTTTGTTACACACGCTGAGGCCCGACGATCTCTCTCTCCTGGAATCAACTCCCAAGAGATGGGAATCTCTGGAGACAACTTGTGGCGAGGAATATATCACAGGTAAACCATACTCTTATTGTTGCACAGGCAAACAGTATAAACAGTGTTAACAGGATCACAGTCTGCATTGATTTCAGTTCTTTATTGAAAGCAAAAGGGGTGAGTGTGTGTGTGGAGGCTAATGATTCATATTTTATTTATCTATTATTTATCTATTATCTATTATTTATATTTCAGATATTCTTTTCCGGGTCTCTTTCTTTGTGGAGTCACAAAAAGGAGAGTAAAAAGAAGGGGTCACCTGGGATGCAAAGTCGGATGTTTACACACGTTTACACTGGTCCAAATCAGATGTGGGATTGGATTCGGATCAAAGATGGACTTTTGTATAAAAGGATGGACAAACACGCCATTGGACTCTCGGACTCTTGCCAGTCGGCGTGAAAAGCGGGAGAACCGTTTATTAAACGGCGCAGTAATAATTCCATGGCTGGAATAAAGTTTTGTAGTCGGGAACAGTTTTGTGTTGTTGTCGCTTTATTGTGCGCTTGTTGGAAACAGATCCGCAACATCATTGTGTATTTATGTGAGGAAACCCAAGAACACACACACACACACACACCAGGATTGAAGTGGAACAAATCAAGTATTAATGCACGCAATGGGAATCCCGTTTTAAATTCACAAGTGTAATTTATTCCAAACCAAAGTTCATAAAGGAACTGAATATGAATATGAGACAAACGGAGGGGATCAGGGAAATGTGTTTGTCCTCATCAAATGTTCAGACACAATGGTGGATATCAACAGTGAGGAAGAAGAAACAGTTTGAATAAATATATAAAAGTTATTAAGCACAACATACAGAAAACCAGAAACCCTCTTTTTTTTTCTTAAATTTAGAACCCACGTTTCCAGTCACCCCATCCTCCCCCTTCTACTCCTCCCCTCCCCCTAATTCTCCTCCCCCTCCTCCTCCCTGTGCCCCCGCTTGCTCTAAGCGTCTACACATACTCCTTCATGGGCATGATGTAGTTGTTGACGACGGGCTTGGGCGGATCTGCCGCGGTCATCATGGCGGGTGTGTTGGCGAAGCTCCGGCTGATGTAGCCGCCGCGGCGATAGCCCCCGCCCCCGCCGCCACCGACGTGCTCCATGTGGGGGCAGGTGCTGCTCAGCACGGCGCCGCTGATCATCAGGATGACGGCGGCCGCCCAGCCTAGGTAGATGGCCTGGCCCAGCTCCCGCTTGTGCATGGTGGGCACATTGGGGTTGTAGAAGTCCTGCACCACCGTGTTGGCCATCCACGACACGGGCACCAGCACGCACAGCCCCGTGACGATGAAGAGGATGCCGCCGGACAGCGCGATGCCCGCCTTGGCGCGGCGGTCGTCGCCGGCGCACGTCGTGCACTTCATGCCACAGCAGGACACGGTGCAGGAGAGCCAGCCCATGAAGATGGCGACGCACATGAGCGCCCGCGCTGCCTGGATGTCGGGCGGCAGCGCCAGCATGGAGTCGTAGGTCTTGCACTGCATGTGGCCGGTGGTCTGGTACACACAGTTCATCCAGATGCCCTCCCACTTAATCTCCGAGGTGAGGATGTTGCTGCCGATGAACGCCGTCACCTTCCACTGGGGCAGGGCCGTCACGGCGATGGCCATGATCCAGCCCGTCACTGCGCAGGTGAAGCTGATGAGCTGCATGCCCGTGTTCACCATGTTGGCGCACCGCGCTCCGTCGCGGGCCAGTGGAGGAGGCACCTTGGCTGACTGGTCTCTCTCTCGCTGGTCCCCGGGCTGCTGGTTTTCTGCTGCTCTGTTCTGGGTTGGGTTAGGTTGGTGGGTTCCTCCAGAAGATGTTTCTGGGATCTGTGGCCTTCTCACCGCGGTCTAAAGTTGTACTTCTTACAAACGACAAACCTACAAGAGTGCTGACCTGTCCCGAAAGTATTTACACTCTGGGGGGGGGGCAGGGGGGTCAGGCACGTGAGGTCAGTTTTTCTAGTCTGTACTTTGTGCCTTTTGTATTTGTGGTCTCCCCTCCACAGGTAGTAATCCTCCTGTTTTCCTGTATCACCCCCCCTCTCTCTCCCCCCGGAGGCTGTGGCCTCTCGTCTCCACCACTTTCTCCTCCCGCTCGCCCCTCAAAACAGTTCGGCAAATTGTTCAATAACGTTGGCGGTGAATTATTGATTTGCAGTGAATTATTGATCAGGCAAAATAGCTGTCTCTGTTCACAGCAACAACGTCCACGGTCCAGCGAGTCCAGTGGTCCCACTTCAGAGACCTCGGGGTGGTGCGTCTGCAGGCCCGATGCTGCTGCGCGGTTTGCGGTTGAAACCGATCTTGTGCCATCCTCCTGTCATCAGACCACGGCGCCCCATAACCTTCCTGGAAGCCATCACAGCCTGCCGTGCTCACCTGCCATGTCCCCAGCAGGTGTAGGCTTACCTGGAGAGAGAGAGAGAGAGAGAGAGAGAGAGATAGCACGCCGCGATATCACCTGATACTGAACTCTTGGCGGATGCCAGGCCGGGGGGATGATGCACTCTCAGGAAGTTCCAATATTTCTCCACAAGTTGTTGTTTATTTCGGGTTAAATAATAAATAACACACGCAGCGGTTGCTTACAGAGCCACTCGGGTAAAATAAATCAAAGCGCAAATGTTCCAACGAGGCACAGAAAGCATCAAGCACCCAGTCCCTTAAGTCCTTTGTTTAATTCCTCATCACTCACTGAATCCGTTTCCACGCGATCAAAAGAGTACTCAAGGAAAACGACGTCAACCTTGTCGTCCTGTTGTTTAATTCACAGTAATCCCAGAGAGTTTGTTGGTTTGTTGCTGGTCTCGTTGGTGTCTGTCTGTGTGTCTGTATGTCAGATTCAGTCTTCCAGGGATGAGGATGATGAGGATCTGTGTCCACACAGCTACAGTTACAGCTGCTGCTGCTGCCTCTCAGACACAACAAGCACAAATGGCGCCCAAGCCGTGGTGGTGGAGGAGGTGGTGATGGTGGTGTAAGGCCACTTGAGTGAGGCTTGAGCCCAGGCAGTCTGCACGCACACAAACACCCCCCACCTCTCTCTCTCTCTCCACACGGCACTACACTCGGTCCGAGCCGCTAGGAGACTTGAAAGTGGAGGCCGTCACGAGGGCACGCCACACACACACACGCGCGCGCGCGCGCGACACGAGTGGTCTTGCCTTGCCGAGTGTCGGGTCCTGAGATCCAACGTCTGGGCGGGAAAATGGAATGACACTGACGACTGACAGACTACAATGACGACGACGTTGGTTCTACGTCGGCCATCTTCAGAACCCCCTGCTGTCATGATGGTGTACATGTTTCTGTGAGTCAACCTGTGTGTTGTGCACCTCCCCGGCAGGGGATTGAGAGGGCGGAGTAGCGGAGAGAGAGGGAGAGAGGGAGGGAGAGAGAGGGGGTGAGGTGACAATGGAGAGATGGAGAGGGGAGGGGAGGGCAGGAGAGGGATGGAGAGGAGTCAATTAACACAAAGATCGCCGGTGAGGGGGGGGAGGAGGGGGGTGCGGCCCAACAATGAGGCTGAGCGGTGCTCATTCATCCAGTACCAAAAAAGATCACGGCCTCTACATGGAAAAGCCAAAATCCAGCTTTCCACTCACATCCCATTGTTTATGTGCCGGCTAGAGTGAAAAGGGAGAAAGTATGCGGTGGACTGGACGGGGTCTGTCTGTTTGTTGGCATTTTTCTTTTGGTTTGTCCGCCCCCCCACTGCCCCGAACCGAGCCATTGTACGTGACACAAATGTATTGTGTTGTCGGATGAAATGCGCAATAAGGCTCTGAAACCTAACAATGTTTCACGTTTAACGTTCCCGTTTAATGACTTATTTTACAGTTTGATTTACAATTGTGCTTACCTTGTGAAATAAAAGTCACAACACAATCTATAAATGTTTACTATAAAGCATAAAAGGGTGAATGAAAATCGTGTGTTTACTATAAATGTATACAAATCTGTTATAAACTAAATGCAAGTATACATTGGACTATGAGGTACACTATTGTGAGTATTCCTCTTCTGGGCTAGACTGTGTGAGGGAGGCCGGTCTCGTTGGCGTGGCGATGAATTAAATATTACCGCCACGAGATCCACGGTTCAGCTTTCGCTTCTGATATCGCCTCCCCTCTCCATGGCAACGGTCGTCGTGACAACGGACCGACCGACCAACCGACCCCGGATACAGGAAACGGGAAACGGGAGAGGAGAAGGGGGCGACGGATTAAAAGGGACATCGAGAGGTGTCGCATACCCAAGATGGCTGCCAGTGTCAACAAATAAACATGATTTATACCCGTTTGTTTGTTTTGTGGCTTGGGGGAAAGCTTTTTATATGACATTTTCACCTGTAGGTCCCCGTTGTTACAAATAAACCTTCTAGTACCAGATGTATGGAGATTGGGTAGCATTGTGTTTTATCACATATTGTCCACACATGTGACAGGTTATGTGCTTGTAAAATTCAACATCCCATGCAATGCCAAGAGTAATTTAATTGACATTCAGAATATACACCTCAATGTGCACCTATATACATCCTCAAAAATATCCAAAATGTTTCATATTGCAAATATTGTATGACATTCTGAGTAAAATTAAGAGCAAAACCATGCATGAAGAAAAATAGAATTTGATGTTGAAACTCAGGTTAAATTGGACCCATGATGTGTTACAGCATGACTACCACTAGGGGCCGCTGTTACTTCACTGACCGCATGTTCATGTGTCTGCAGTTTGGTTGTTCTGTTGGGTTCAGAATACAAATAGCTCAGAATCCCTTAGTAGTACTTTATATAAATACAATATAAATGTGAGTTCATAGATAGTTTTTTTTTTTACTTTTTATACTTAAAAAAAATCTACTTTGGCAGTGTGAATGTTTATTTCCCACGCCAATAAAGATTTTTTGAATTGAATTGAGAAAATGAAGCATCAAGTCCGTTTTGATATGGGCATAAAATATCAATTTATTACTTTGCACATTAACACAAGTATTCCCTGCAGGCTAAAAAAAAAAGGAAAAAAAAAGTATATAACATCACATAATAGCAATAATAACAGCAAAAATGATTAGGCACCCTTGTAGGAGGGGCCAGAGGAAGTCCCGCCCCTTCAAAACTTTTTAAAAAGGGTTCCATTCTATAGAATCGGAGCAGACGTCCCGACTCTATTTGTTCTATTGCTATGAGACAATCACACAGCGAAGAGACCACTAGCTAGGAAACAAAAACACGGTAGCTACAACACACCCCGAACAAGGAACCAAAAATAAGAAAAAAAACCAAAATTAAATTACACAATACACAATGTCAAATTACAAATCCATTAAGATATACTCATATATATCAAAGTCATAGGAATTACAAAATTAAACCATGCTCTCTTTCTTTCAATAAGGGCCCGAAAGAAGGTATGGATCCATCTTGTGTTCTGTTATAAAGGTTATAAAGAGGTAATCCTGGAGGTGCTGCTAAGGTTCTCTAAACCTCACCACCGCCACACAAAGAGTAAGTGCATTTGTGTGAGGATGGCCTATAGGTGCCGAGGACACAGGACAGGACGGGGTGGGAGGGGCCTAAAAGGGGGTGGGAGGGGCCTAAAAGGGTCTCCTCCCCCTTCCTGGGTGGGGGGGGGGGGGGGGGGGAGCGGGTGGGGGAGAGTAGGGGTGAGGAGGGCGAGATCTTTACCAGGTCCATGTTTTGAAGAAAGGTTACCTCGTTTGAATGTGGACACTGCGCAAAGAACTGCCCACCCCACCCCCTCACCCTCCCCGGAGAACCTAGCCACGCCCACTAAATAACCCACGTGTGTGTCTCTGTGTGGTAGTATAGGAATCTTTAAAATACGGTGTTTTACGTGAGAGAGAGAGAGAGAGAGAGAGAGAGAGAGAGAGAGAGAGAGAGAGAGAGAGAGAGAGAGAGAGAGAGAGAGAGAGAGAGAGAGAGAGAGAGAGAGAGAGAGAGAGAGAGAGAGAGAGAGAGAGAGAGAGAGAGACACAAATTCTTCTAGGCTAAAAACAGTCCCCCACTTTTAAAATTGAAAAATCAACATTTACCAAAAGAAAATAATATTTTTTTCTCCTCGTCATACTAAACATGTTTTTTTTTTCCTATTTTTATACATTTTTATAAGAAAAAAAAGGACAAAACTCTGGCATGCAGGCGGGTGTTAAAAACCAAACGTTTGGGTCAACAGAACCGAACCGTTTCACTAAATGCACATCCCCACGGGTTGATTGATACAAGCAAGAAGAACAGATACAAATAAAAAAAATAATAGTACACACAAAAAAACTACAAAAAAAACAACAACGATAGCCGACCAAGAGAGCCACAGAGGAGACAATAATTATAGCTTGATTTCTACGCCCTCATCTGAGAAAACCACATACTGGAATAGTATTGCTTTGCAATGTCGAGCTGAACGCGGGCGGGGAGTGATTGCTGATCCTATGTCACGTGAAGCCTTTTTAAAAACAACATTTCGTGTCAGCTCGCTCACTCGGCCAGTCAAACTAGTGCACGTTTGAAAACAACAAATTCAAAACTAAAACTCGACTGTACTGGAACCGCCCCCCAACGACCCCTTAGATAAATTTATTGCATGCAATGCCTGGACAACACACACACATCCTCACACACACACACACACACACACACACACACACAGCAACACGACTCCCCGACACGGGCCCCTCCCCCCGCTCCTTGCCGCTCTCCCATTGGCCGAGGGCCGAGCGCACACGCCCCCCGACAGGCGGATGCTCAAACTCATTCATAGTAAACCTGCTGCTTTACGGGTTTGGTTTATTACAAAATGGTTTCCCGTCGAGCTGACCTCCTGGCGAGGCGTGCGCGCCGACCCCCTTAGCCCCGCCCTCCTACTCCCCCTGCCCACAACGAAGAAGGGGAGGAGCCACGTAGTGTAGCTGCTGCTATGGTTACCACTGGCGTGCCAAGAATCGGTTAGTGAAGTGTTTGTATTGAAGAGGGGAGGGGCGAGAGTGAGGGGAAGTGGGAAGTGGGAAGGGTCAGTGCTAATGCTTATTGTCAATTTATTAAATATACACGGGTAAAAATGCATAAATGTACAAAAATGAAAAGAAACTGGAACAAACACGTTTTTAAGAGAGCCTTCTAGATCGGTATAGTCGCTCCGAGAACAGACACAAACTAGAAGAGCAAGAACCGTTGGGTTTTTCGTAGGTTTTAAGTTAAAAAAAAAATGTATTAACTCGTTGTTACCGCGCTTATCGTAGTTTTGTTTCTCTTTAAAAAGTTCGACTGACAGCTCAGATTGTCTGTCTCCACGACAACACGCTGACCAATCAGCTTCTGCCTCAACCGTGGCCATCTTGAAAACGAGCAGAGGCCCAAAACTTGACTCGCAATGGAAGCTACAAAAAGAAGAAGGGAGTATAAAACGAAGCCTCCTGCAGCCCCTCCCACCCCCCAGCTCATCCTCCTCCTCTCTCCCCATTGGCCAGAATGCTACCATTAAAAGGTTCCTATTCTACCACCAGGTGTGAGTGTGATTAGCCATTCCAAGCGGTTTCAGAGAATCTACATCTTGTGACATCACAAGTGGGAGCATCCACCAAGATGTATGCTGGATAGATCAGCCTACCAGCCCACTACCCAGTGGACTGCATAGCAACTGGTAGGCTGATCTATCCACCATACATCTGGGTGGACAACACTCCCACTTGTGACGTCATCAGCAGGAGATTCTGAAACGGCTCGGAATGGCTAATCACGCTCACACCGGGTGGTGTAATAGGGGCCCTTGTAATACGTTTTCCCCAACACAACGCTGGACCCCGCTCGCAGGCTTAGCAGGCCTTCTCGAAAAGTCACGATATATCAAAAACTACACGACTGGGTTTGCTACCAAGCTTAAAATGTCATCACCATAGTAACAAGAACGACGATAACAACGACGACAACACCACCAAGAACAACAACAACAACATTGACGGTCATCTACCGGTTTCAAAACGACAATATTTTTTATTCATATCCACAAAAACGTCTTATATTATTATTAAAAACTTTTTTAAGAAATCTGCTTTGTGTTGATTCTTATGTATAAATGCATAAAAGGTTGGGTGAGTTCAGAGTGCACTCCAATTAATAATTTTCCCCCCCAGTGTCCTAGGTCAGGATTAGGGAAGGGGAACCACACATACACGCACACACATGCGCACACAACACGCACACAGTCACACTCCAAAAATACACCTAAAAACCGAACCGTGTCCAGCCCATCAATACAAGATGGCTAGCACCTTTATCGAAGGGAAAAGAGTGTCGAAATAAACGTTAAAATCCTCGTTTGACAGTGTATGAACAATGGTCTACTTCATGGGGTAATAACGAGACATAACAGACAGCGCCACCTGGTGTCCCAACCTGGAGCTGCGGGGGAATTCACCTAAAATCGGACTAAAAGCACTGCGCTCACTACTGCTGCTACAATAAAAAAATAAATAAAAAAAAGGCCCAAGACCGTTGCCCCTGGAAACCAAACCGAGTCGCTCCACACCGCTGCTGCTGCTGCTATGGTAACCACGTCGAGTTTTCAACCGCTAACCATTAGCCGCTCACCAGTAGCGTATCGAGTGGTGCTAAACGTCCCCGTAAACCCCAGCGCTGGTAGAATACTTGCAGCTAGCTTAAAAAAACCCCAAAACAAGTATTGTAGTACTATTTGTTAGGACAGGTCGCGCACAGAATGAACCGAAGACGTTTTGCTTAATAACTGACCTACGACTACTGCCAATATCGCCCCCTGGAGGGGGGGGGGGGGGGAGAAGATAAGTCATCTGCTTAAAAGTTGCTTTCATAGATTTAAATATAAGTTATATATGTCCTGTATGTGTGAATATAAAAACATCAACATCTGAGGCTTTTACAGCAGTTTTCCCTTTACAATGCAGTGGCTAGCAATGTCACACACACACACACACACACACACACACCACACACACACACACCACACACACACACACACACACACACACACACACACACACACACACACACACACACACACACACACACACACACACACACACACACACACACACACACACCTCGTTGCTTAATGAAGGGGGGAGGGGGGCAGTGGATTTTGACCGCGGTCACCTCGCTTGTAGAAGACTGTAAAGAATAAGAAGCTCGCGCGCACGCTTATTAAAAAGGAAAAAAAAAATATATGCATCATATATTTAGATATTTATATATAGACATATTCAGAAAAACAAAAAACCCTCAACTGCCCTCATGGCACCGAGGCCCCGCCCCCTCCCGGCCCAGAGGCCCCCCCCTCCCTCCCTCCCTCCTGGCCCTGAGGCCCCGCCCCCTCCCTTCCCCTCCCGGTAAAAAGGAAAACTCAACCCAAGACCTTGTGACAGAGTTGTGCCCCGCGAGGCTTTGAGGTAAAGGTAGAGTCAGAGTCCTATTGGCTGACAGGAGCTGCCATGGCAACCCGGTCACGCCTGCGCTGCGCACACGAGCCGTTTTTTTCGTTGTCGTCGTTTCGTTTTTGTTTGTTTTTTTCGTTTTTCGTTTTCGTTCCCCCCCCCCCCACCCAACCCCCCCGCCTTAAAAATCAAAAAAATCTAAATACAAAAAAGGAAGAGAACGTTCGTTTTTGGGGGAATAAAAGGAAACAAAAGCTTCAAAACTCACAGTAATGGCTCGTTGTCTAACGCGGATGGGATTGTTGTTGATGTTTAAAAAATAAAAATAAAAATAATAATAATAATAATAATAAGTAGAAGAATAATAATCGATTGTGCATCGTGTTCCTCGGTGCCGGAAATGCTGGTTGAAGAGACGGCTCCGTTCAGAACTCTTGTTGGTGTTTGTTTGTTTGTTTGTTTCCCCCCCCCCACCCCAGTGCGAACAGAAACGTGCCACTCGGGGCGAAAAAAGATGGCAGAGTTGAGCCACGTCAGTGAAAAAACTCAACACAAAAAGGAGGGAAAGACACAGATAATCAAGAGGAGAGAGAGAGGGAGAGGAGGGAGAGGGATGGAGGGAAGGATAGAGAAACAACAACAACAACATGAGGGTGTTCAGGTCGTCGGGGGATGGGGGGGGGTGGGAGAGAAGGGGGGAGGGGTAAGGAAGGTGCTGGTGTCTGGCGGGCCTCAGGCGAAGTACATGGTGTGCTGGGTGTCGTAGTGGATCTGCACCGCCTTGGCCAGCGCCTGGGGGTCCCGTCCGTTGCTCTGACCCGACACGTGGCTGCCCTCCGCACTGTGGGGGTGGGGGGAGAGAGGGAAGCATTGAAACACCTTTGAGACTGGCCTTGGGGTGGGCCCACACACTTACAGGGGACCAAGACGTATGGGGACCAGACACACACTTGCAGGGAACCGTCACGCATACAGAAACCCAAGCTTAAAGGGGACTCGACATACTTACGGGGACCAAAGACTTACGGGGGACCCAACACACATTCATGGGAACCTGACACACTTACAGGGACCCAAGACTTATGGGGACCCACGCTTAAGGGGTACACTGACACACTTACAAGGTCCTTTGAAAGCCAGCCCTGTGTCCCAAAGAAGAGGAAAAACCCCTGGTGGTCCTACCTGTCATGGTCCTTGTCCACCAGGTGGTAGCGGGCGCGGAAGGCCACCAGCCGAGCGTAGTAGGCGGGCGCCGGGATGGACACGGAGCGGGTGCAGCGCACGTAGGTGTGGCACAGCTGGTAGGTGAGCAGCTGCAACTCGTCCGCCGTGAAGCAGTTGTCGTCCCACAGGACGTGGTAGTGGGAGGGCCGGCTGGTACCCTGGGGCGGGGGGTGGGGGTGGAGATCGGCAGTCAGGACTATCGCTAAGGGACCCCACACCCTCTGAGACAAAGCTAGCAAAAGGTTTGAGTTCGAGTCCTTTGGCGAATTTGACGTACGCAGTAAAACGCTGCCAATTCCAAGTCATAGAAAAACACTTCCTGGGATGAAGTATCTTTGTTTGTCGTGTGTCAAATTAAACAAAGGTCGAGTTGTTGAGACAGAAAAAGTGATGGGCAACAAGTGGGTTCGCATCGTTTCCATAGACCACTCTCAGTCCATCGCTGAATAATGAGAGCGATGCTTACCAGTAAGAGAGTGAAAGAGACAGAAGTAGAGCTGGAAAGAGATGTATAATATAAAGAGAGAGAGAGAGAGGGACAGAGACCCAGAGAGATCCCAGTGCTCACCTGGATGCCTGCATGGCTGCACAGGTAGAAGTCAAACTCGGACGGGTGTGTGATGGTGCTGTCCACCGTGGTGCCTGCTGGGACGTTCCCACTCTTCCCAACCTGCGGCGGGGGAAACAATTATTATTATGACTGACGAATCGAGAACCCTGATCATGATATTGCTGATGATGATGTTGATGATGGTGAAGGTGCTGACCCGCTCGGCCTTGTCGGAGCAGAAGAGGCGGGTGTGGTGCCGCTTCTGGACCACGATGTAGGTGATGCCCGGCCGGTAGTCCTCCTCCAGGCTGATGCACGCCTTCCGGATGGCAATCAGCTCCGGCCACGCCACCTGGACACACACAGAGGTAAGATACAGGTAACACACACAGTTTGGGGTGGGCAGGGCTACAGCCTCACCTGGCCCAGTTAGAGTCTGGGGTGGGTGGGGCTGCAGCCTCACCTAGCCCAGTTAGAGTACAAAGGACACACACACAAACACACACTATTAAGTACCAACAGATACACCTGTGATTCAGTGCCCACACACACACACACACACACACACACACACACACACACACACACACACACACACACACACACACACACACACACACACACACACACACACACACACACACACACACACACACACACACACACGATTAAGTTCGAGATGCATTTGATTTGACTGACGTGTATCCACAATCCTCCCATTATGGGTCAAGGTTCAAAAGGACAGAGCGGGTGGGGGGGGAGGGGAGACAAGGGGCGGGGTTACGGGGGACAGGTGAGTGGTCTCTCTCACCTGCTTCATCTGGCCCTCGGACACGCCCCCGCGGTAGTAGATGATGCGCGTGGGCTTGAAGCGTGTGGACTTGTAGAACTGGATGAGGAGCTCGCGCACCATGTTGGTAAGGTCCTGGATCACCTCCTGACTGAACAGCTGCTCCTGGTGGGGGGAGGGAGGGGGGAGGGAGAGGGGAGAGCAGGGGAAGGGTGACACACTGGACCAGAATACTGGAAGTCTGTTCCTCAGTTCACTGGAGAATGAGAGCTCAAAGCCAAAAGCTTTGAGCCATGGTCCACCATGCCCAAAGCAACAAAAAACGTTTTGAAATAGGGAATGTCTTTCGACGTTAGGCCTCAAAAAAAGAAAACAGATTTTCGACAAAAGCAGAATAAAACCACACGTTTCCGAATTCTGCACTTCGTACGAACTGTCACCACGACAACAGGCGGCCGATCGCCGCGAGCCGGTTCAACTTACTTGGGACAGGTCCTGCCGGGAGGTCTGGACACGGACGGTGGCGCAGTAGCGGCTGGGGTGGCCGTCCATGCTGCCCACCACTGCCGCGATGGACGGCTTCTTCCCGTCGCCGGCGGGGGGGTGCGTGACGTCCGCCCCCAGGAAGATGACGGGCTGCTGGAACACGGAGGGCCTGTAGGGGGTGACAGAGTCCATTTTCATTTATTTTGTCCCAAAGAGGGAGAACAACTTGTCGCTGACATCACAGTGAGATTTATTTCTAATTAAATAATAGTACTAAGCATTGTTTAGCATATTATAAGTTTTTGGTGGCAAACGACAAGATTAAGTTGCTTGAATATTAGATAAACCTTTCAGAAATATAGAATATTTCTGAAATATCAGAAATATTTCTATATTTGTTAAGAATAAAACACACCCAACCAAGAGTGAATCCACACAAGGACTGTTTCCTCTAGAATTAGAATATATTCTGGTGAAAAGCATAGAACTATACCTGTAGCTACAATCCGGGCCACTAGAGGCTGCTCATGGGAAAAGTCACATGCAGGGTTCATATATTTACTAGTCCAGTCCTACTAGTCAAGTTATTGAGGAGATGGTTCCAGAGCAGCGACAGGAAGATAGACGAGTGACGAAAAACAAAATGGCAGCCGTGTGGCGGGAAGCAGACCGTTGGTGTGGCACCAGGACGTTGTTGATGCCGCCCAGCTTGGCGTTGATCTTCAGGCAGAGGTTGGACAACGTCTGCGGGGACGTCTTCACCACATTCTTCACCTGGACACACTGGGTGGCCATGCCCAGCAGGGTGTCCCCCACACGCTTCACCTCCGCTGTAGAAGGGAACGAGGAGACACACAGACACACACACAAACTTAGTCAATAGATAGAAAACTACGTATCCCACACTGGGACTTGGAGCCATTAGATGGAAGAAAAGATTACATGTCCCACCATAGACGGGCGTCTTGCCGGGCAGGATGACCACGATGAGCTGCAGGCCCACGTAGGACATCTTGAGGTGCTTGAACATGGGCTCCACGCTGTCCGCTCCCTGGGCGTACTTGCAGAAGCACGGCTGGCCCTGGATGGGCATGCCCGCGTCCTTGGAGATCTTCCTCAGCTGGTCCGTGAAGCTCCTGTCAGGAGACCGGGAGGAGGAGAGAGCAGCAGCCAATTAGTAGACCGGGGGGAAGAGCAGCAGCCAATCAGCATTCAGGTGTATCGAGAGAGCATTCACATGTATACAGATAGCAATACTCTAGCCGAACTGAGTGTTTCCTGTATGTAGAGCGCATTTACTACAGCCAATCAGAAGTTTTCCTGTACCTAGAGACCATTTACCATTGTACTCTTTGTAAGTCGCTTTGGAGAAAAGCGTCTGCCAAATGCCCTAAATGTAAATTTACTATAACCAATCAGAGGGTTTCCTGTGTGGAGAGTGCATTTACTGCAGCCAATCAGAACAGAGTGTGTTTGCCATCCCCATGCTAGCTTGAGCAGTCTAGGGGGGTCTGGGATCACAGAGGATCTGGTTCTATGGGTCTAGGATCGAGGACTCACTTGAGCAGGTCCTCGCGACACTGCTTCTGCGGTGCGAAGCAGGCCACCGCCCACACCTTGATCTCGATGCCGGCGTAGAACTGCTTGCCCCTCATGTCCCACACGCCCTGGTTGGGCGTGGCCACCGTCTTATTCTGCGGAGAGAGTCCCTAAGCCCTTAGTTATCCCCCCGCTTGGACGAGCCGACACAGCCGACGGTACCACAAACCCTATCGACGACTACACTTACATGCACACGATATTCCGCTTTTTGCCCCAATTCCGAAAAAGACAATATTCATACGAAGCCGTGTATATGGCTAGTGAGAATTAATATTCCACTAATATTCCCGTTTACATGCAGCCGTGCATACTCCAATCAACATAACCCCCCCCCCCCCCGCATGACGTAGTCCTACGTTGAGGATTTCCTTTCCTTTTCATCAAAATAACATTTCTTCTTTTCCACCCCCGACGGACTTGTTCCACTGTGCGAACACAGCCTCCCTCTTTCAGTCTTTTTAAACCGCCTTCTTTCAAAATGTTAAACAAGAGTAGGTGTGTTTCTCCTTCAGACCATGAATGCAGGCTTTTCTTTTGGGCATGCCTCTCTTCCCCAGCCGTGCAAACTGTTGGTTAGTTGGTTTGTTTAGAACACACAGAGCTGACTGTAAACAGGCAGTAAAAACCCAGATTGAGACGCATATTCCGAACAATATCACAATATCCCACATGTCTTAATCGGAAAACACTACTTTCGGAATAAGGCCTAATTCGGAATATCCCAGCAGAATATGCTGTGTACATGACCCGTAAATTCTGAATATTGTCATATTGCAAATAATAGTGGAATATCCGTCTGCATGTAAACATACTCAAAGTCTACTCGTCAGTGCCCCCGGTGGCGGCCTGGTGCCGGTGCCGGGCCCGGCGCTCACGGTACTCACCCTGCCACAGTCGCGGCCCGAGTCGCTGCTGACGCGGCCGCCGTACTGCAGCATGGGCGCGGGCAGCACGCGGCCCGTCACCTCCGTCATGTCGTTGTGCACCACGATGCCAAACTCCTTCAGGTACGGGTCGGGACCGCCCACCATGCTGTTGCTCTTCACCTGGCGACACGGGAAAGGAATGGCGACGCCGTTAGCATGCGTGCGGTAAAGCACGGCAACAACGTTGCGATAATTTCTGAGGTTATTTTGTTGATTTATTAAGCAAAACAAATAAAATTAATTGACAAGTCAATATTGACATGTCAATAAAATAGATAAATAGATGATAAATTAAATATTAACTGTAAATACATTTAAATGCAGCGCAAACAACAGATTAGGGCTCTTTGATTCATCATTCATGGCTTTTTCACCCCTGTTGTGTACACCCCCGACCAGAGGAGGGCGCCATCTCTCACCAGCCTGCTGATCTCCTCTTGTCGGTCGGGGGCAGAGCGAGCCGTGGCTTTGATCATGGTGGACGTCTGGTTGTCTGTTAGCTTCTTGATGCACCGCTGGCCGGCCACGATGTTACACACCTTAAAACACACACACACACACACACACACACACACACACACACACACACACACACACACACACACACACACACACACACACACACACACACACACACACACACACACACACACACACACACACACACACACTAGCCTTTGTAGAAATTAGCTCCAAAACACATTGGTGGTCCTCTGTGGCCACAGTGGTTTGTCTGCTAGAATTAGCCCCTCCCCCTAGCCTCTCTCCTAGCCCCTTCCCTAGCGTCCCCAAGCCCCTCCCCCAGCGGCTCACCTCCAGGGGTAGGTAGGTGTGCTTCTGCTCCTGCCCCACCTGCAGGCAGGGCAGGTGGGGGTACTTGAGCTGCAGGCTGTACTTCTGCTTGAAGTACTGCGCCACGGTGCACTCCATGGCCTGGCCGTTCTCCAGCTGCAGGGGGAACCTGGCGGGCAAACCAAACGCACCCCGACTCAACACCTGAACACACCGGCCTCAGTACGGGAAGGCTCCCCTGGTTGGGGCGTGTCGCGTTGCATTTCTGTTACCTCTGTGTGGTGGTTAGTCGGGTGGGGGTTGAGAGAGAGAGAGAGGGGGGGGGGCTTACGTCTGGTGACTGGCGGGACGGCGCGTGACGTTGCACACGCGGTACTTTCTCTTCATCTGACCGCAGTGTGTGACCTCCACTTTAAGACCTGGAGACACACACACACACACACACGATTACCAACAAAAAACATGAGTGAGAGCATGAGAGCGTGAGAGAGAGAGTGTGAGAGAGAGTGTGTGTGTGTGAGCGAGTGTGAGCGAGTGTGAGAGAGAGAGTGTGAGAGAGTGTGTGTGTGTGAGCGAGTGTGAGAGAGCGTGTGTGTGTGAGCGAGTGTGAGAGAGAGTGTGTGTGTGAGCGAGTGTGAGAGAGAGTGCGTGTGAGCGAGTGTGTGCGTGTGCGCGCGTGCGTGCGTGCGTGCGTGTGTGTGTGAAAGAGAGTGAGAGCGAGAGCGTTAAAGAGTGAAAGAGAGCGACCGAGAGCCAGAGAGCGTGAGGCCCACCTCGTATTTCCTTGGTGAACTTGACGCGCTGGGAGTCGGTAAGGGGTTTGGTCTGCTCGTTGATGTTCTGGATGTCCAGAACCTCACACATGAACTCGATGACCGGCTGGGCCCGGTAGAACGCCGTGGCCGATACTAGCGGGAGAGGGGGGGGGAGGCACGCATCGTCAATACACCAATACATTGATCCATGGGTCCAGGGTCGTTGAAGTTTGACAGCCGATCAGAGGGAGATCAAAGAAATTGTGTCTAATTAAAATGTAAATGTCGGCAGTGTGCTTGGACGATAATCAATGACAGACATGCAAATAAAGTTCTAATTTTGGCAACAACGTTGAAATGATGTCATCAACATGGTGATCAGTGCTGATGGCGTTCGGGTCATGTGACACTATTATCACGCTAAATATCGCAGTTCGCTGAAATAAAACAGGACAAAGGACAAAACTGCTGCTCAATAAGTCCAGCATCCAATCTCCCAATTAATATTGATCGCGTGGACGGAGGAGGCGGTAATTAAAGTGTTCTTCCAGGAGCTCTGGCCCGCAGCTCAGATTAGGAGCAGATAAACATCAATCACTCCGGTCGCTAATCACTCCCGTCGCTAACGACCTCGCGTGCCAGCGACTCCCGCGCCCCAATTAACATCCACTCAACGTCTCATCGACAAGAATCGCTCCAACGTCTAATTATTGAGCTAGCGACACACACACGCGCGCACACACACACACACATACATCGGTCTAATGCTTTCAAATATCAGTCATAAACGGTGAACAATTAACAATAAATTATTAACATGAGAGACATGTCGTCGTGCAAATAAAGTTTCACTTGAAGGGTCCTCACCGTCGATGTTGAGCATCATGTTCCACATGGCCGGCCGGACGGATTGGTGGAAGCCGAACCACACCTCTCGGCCCCCCCCCAGCGGGTGGTAGTAGCCTTCCGGGGGTGAGAAAAACGAACGGCCCACAGGAGTGTACCTGCAGTCACGGGGGAGGAAGACGGAGACGGAGATGTTCTCAATTGTTCAACACATGTTCTCACCGAGTCGCCAAATATTAAGAATTATTTAATTATTTATCATTTTCAGATATACCATATAAATATCATAATGCCCGTGACATAAACAGCCAATAAATGACATCCCAGGTGTTTGCATGTCTACTCATCATATTGTGTATAGAAATGCAATTTATTTATTATATTATTATCTATACATTTTGTTTTGCACATTCAGTCAAAGGTATTCAAGAAGACATATTATAGCACCAGGTGTGGGTGTGGACTGTAGCAACTAGTAGGCTGATCTATCTACCATACTTCTAGGTGGATACTCCCACTTGTGATGTCACATGGGGCCATTCCAACCGGTTTTTGAAACCGCTTGGAATGGCCAATCACGCTCACACCTGGTGGTCTAATAGGTATCCTTTAATGAATGTATTGGTGAATAATGAACTATAATTAAATAATTAATGATTCATTCTATCACACATTCCCTCGTAATTAATACATCTAATATTAAACTGAACGTGGTGTGATGGGGGGAAAAACCCTCAAATATGTAAAAGAATTATCAAACAATCGTCAGACTGCATCCACTGAGAGGACGAAAGGGAGGGGGGGGGGGTTACCTCATGGAGGGCAGGTGTCGCGTGATGACATCCAGGGCCTGCACCGAGTCCTCGGGCACCTCATTCAGGTGCCCCGACAGCGCCTCCAGCAGCATCTGCAGGCTCACCACACACACCCACTGCAGAGACACCTTGAACGTCTGGTCCTTCCCTTCGCCCGGCAGAGTCACCTCCAGGTCCACCTGTAAGGAGAGAGAGGGGAGGGGGGAGGGGAGCACAGGAAGGTGGGAGTTGGTGGGGGGGGGGCGAAGGACAGAGAGAGAGAGCGAGACAGACAGACGGAGACAGAGACGAAGTGCGCGCAAGACAGAGCGAGAGAGACAGAGAGACAGAGACAGAGAGAGAGAGACAGAGAGAGCAGGAGAGGAAGAGGCCAGGGAGGTAATGAGAAGATATAATTAATAGAGGGACAGGTAGGGGTGAGAGCGGTCGGAGAGATAAGGGATACCAAAGGTCAAATGGAGGGTGTGTGTGTGTGTGTGTGTGTGTGTGTGTGTGTGTGTGTGTGTGTGTGTGTGTGTGTGTGTGTGTGTGTGTGTGTGTGTGTGTGTGTGTGTGTGTGTGTGTGTGTGTGTACACCGACCCGGTCCCTCCCGATGGGCAGCGGGTGTGCCGTGTACATGTTCCTCTTCCCGTCGTAGCCTGGTTGCCGGTCCCCGAAGATCTGCATCTTGAAGTGCCGAACCATGGTGTCCACCACCTCCCTGGTCAGACCAGACCAGAGCAGAGGAGCACAGACGGCGTCAGACACGACGAGCGGAGCACCGATATCAGGATCGAAAGTAGCAAGCGAGATCGGTGTTTCAGAACTTACTGTATCTCCCCAGAAATGTTTTTGGAACGTGTACTTGCTAATATTAAAGAGATTTTGTTTTTGACACCTTTAAATAAAAGTGTAAATGAGTAGGCCTATTATTATGTCATTCTTTTTGCTTGGAAGACCACAGACGACTAATAGCCGATGTGAATAGCCACAAAGAAAAGGCAAAAAAACTAATAATATAACAATGTAACAAATATACAATATAACAATTTTACAAAATTACATTACAAAATAAATAAAAAAAAATCCGTAGAACTCAGAAAAATAAATGAATTACTAATAATTTTAAAATAAATAAATCACAAATAAAAACCCTCTCCCAGCATGCATCACATTTCCAAAAACAAATACACAACAACAACAACAGGTGCGTCTCCCTCCACGGGGCCGTTTACCTGTTGACCCGACGCGGCCGCTTCTCCGGCTTGATGTCGATGTCGTAGTGGTACACGTCGATCTTGGGGATCTGTACCTGGAAGTGGTTGGCCAGCAGGCGGATGGGCTTGCCCACGGTGCCGAGGCCGGGCCGTCGTGGCGGCTGGAACGGAGAGGGAGCCGCAGGCGCCGGCGGGCCTGGCGGAGGGGGGGGGGAGGGTACTACAGTGTGACTTAGCAGGAAGGCCCTGGTTGCGCTGAGGGTGCCGTCGTCGCGGTGGGGATCGAACCCAGAACCTCTCGGCTGGGAGTCAAGCCCACCGGCCACTACGCTACACTGCCCTTACCCTCTGACCCCCCCCCCCCCCCCCTCCACACAGAAGCTAAGCTAACTAGCAGCACGCAGTTAACAACAAACACAGAGACCAGGGCCAGGGGTGTCAAACATGCGGCACGGGGGCCAAATGCGGCCCACCAGCTGATCCAATGCGGCCCGGGAGGCAATTCCATAAAACGGATTGGATGGATGGATTAATCTTTCTGATTGATTGATTGATCTGATGAATGTGATTTATTCATAAATCACACAACAAAAAAATTTGTAGTTCCTACAAATAACCACTAAGCTGCACGAGTTGTAAGAGTTTCATATGTGATTTTGGTGGTGTTATGTTAGTCCAGCACCGCTACGCTAAGTAGCATTGGGTCTGAAACGGCCCTCAACCTCAAATTTGTTTGACACCCAAGACCTCGGCTGTCAGTTAACAAAAGAAATAATAATGAAGAACAGAACTTGTACATGTGTTAGAATAAAGCGTACAAGACTAGCTTGGAGCTGAGCTGACTGAACACTAATCTTCAATGGAGGAACCCCCCTACTATGCTAGCCTACAATAAAAAACATTAACACCAACACACACGCCAACACACACACACACACGCATACCTAGACACCCACATAACCTCATTTGGGCCCGGGGATCAAAAGCCTAGCTAATGGTTCTGGCAGAAGCCGCTGCAATGCATTAGCGGGGGAGAGAGAGCTACAACAGGTGGGCTAGCTTCCCGGCTAGTAGTACTAGCGGGGTTAGCTCGTTAGCCCCGGTGGCGGCGGCGGCGGCGCTATGCATGCTCTGAGGTTTATAAAGTGTGACGGACACTCCGCGACCACATCGCGGATCGCTAGCTGAGAATGCAAAGCGCTCAGGGTATCTAAGCAGCGCCCTACTTATAAAGTAAGGTGTAGAGTATCAAGAATGGAGTTTCTTTACATTTACAGTGCATGGTGAAACATTCACGTTTCTATAAATGGATGCTGTATACATTATACTGTACATAACACTTCACTTAAAGGTGCTATATATAAGAATCAGTGCATTCTGAGCTCCATGGGTTGAGACAATAACAATCAGAAACTAATGCTAGTTCTAATCAGAATTAAACCTTGTACACATTTTAAAAAGCTATGAAATATATATCTTTTTAATTATCCACGCTTACATGTCACTTCGTTCCTTTTTCCCGGGAAATCCGACCCGACTCAAATATAAGAGAAATCAGCCCAGAAGCTGTTCTACGCAACAGAGAGTGTCAGGGGGAAGCTCTCATGTTTTAACTTCAACCACAACCTGCTCACAAACTTAATTTGTGAGCAATTTAATGTGATTTGTGCAAAATGTAAAATCCTACATATAGTCCCTGAACAGATTCATTATTCTTACATACAGGACCTTTAAGTTTCATTCAAGCTCTGACAGTGGTGAACAACAACATTCAAAATGTGTTAGTTACTAACTGGGCTACCGAGAAAGAACCGATATTTACTACATTTAAAAATCCAAAATAACGACAGATGGCTCGATGATAAATCTCATCAAACAGCAGAATACAAACTCCCACCACCTGTTGCCAAACTCGCCTTCCTCCGCCAAACGTGGATGTGGTCACCCCGCCTCCAACGCAACCACTCTCCCCGCCCATCTCTTTACACACACACGCACGCACGCACGCACGCGCACACGCGCGCACACGCACGACAGGGCCCTGACCTAGATGGGTCAACAAGGGCCCCGCAAAACAATGGCCGCCCAATTACCGAGTGGCCCGCCCCTCGGCTGGGCTCCACCCAGACATACGGGGGCCGAGCCCAGACAAAGGCTGGGGTCTCCTCAGACAGAAAGCAGGGCCGTGGGGGAGGGGGGGCGACCACACAATGCAGACAACTAGGGATTTCCGTTACACGTCGACACATATACACACGCACACAACGTCACACGTGTGTGTGTGTGTGTGTGTGTGTGTGTGACGTTGTGACATGGCCGAGCCTGTGCACGCGCACGCCACTCGGTGCTCGGTACGTGCTTACGGGGACTTTGGAGGTGTCGCTTATGGATTGAATACAAAACACCATCGTTTTTCCAGGGAATGTCCCTAGTAGTGTTACTGGATTAGATAAAACTTTATCGGCCATGTCAACACCACAAGCATCATGTGACATCATTATTGTACACTCAGCCATTTAGTCACGCGAGAGAATACTGCTTCATTGTACGTCGTCATACACACCAGCACGAGTACAATATAATAATATACAGATTAGTAATGAAGCAACACATAGTTGGATATGGACGGCTAGGAACGGTTCACACTATATGGAAAGAAGAAGATGATTTTTTTTGCAGCGATATTAAACGACTAGAATTAGCACTAGGTTTGTTCACCGTTAACTAAAAAATGTGAATATTGCAGCAATCATTCATGACTTCCCCATTGCAAAACTAGCTTAACAGACCGTCACATCAAAACAGGGTTGTGATGAATCGAAGCGATTCATTGAAACGATTTTGTCTTCAAGGGTCATGGGGCAGGAGGGCGGGGGCGTGGTTCCAGGGGTGGGCGGGGTCAAGCCGTTTAACGCTATTGTCAACTGACAGCCAAGAGGGCGGGGGTTAGCTAGCAGCACGCTCCAGTTAGCAAGTGAAGCACACGAGACGTACACAATCAGGACCCTCCCAATCGCTTAACCCTGGAACTGGAACAAACACACACACACAGAAAGTGCACTGTACACTGTACTGTGCACTGCACTGTAATCCACTATATCTTTATAATATCTGTCTAAATATCTCCTACTACTATAAATATCTAAGTTCACACAAAGCCAATTAGATTTATGGCTCTTTGATAACAAATACATGCCCTCCGTCCATGTCTCTACCCCGTGCATATGAATGCAGGATAGCAGTGTGCTGAGTCCAAGCACATGCACGCACGCATACAGACATGCAAACAACTTCCTGGAGTTCAGGAAGTTGTTGCATGTTAAGCGTACGGCGACGAGAGACTCCGATCTTCCCGTTCTCCACTTTCACCAAAAACAGAGCGGAGCCTAAATATAACCTCT
Organism: Coryphaenoides rupestris; assembly: GCA_002895965.2. Lineage (NCBI taxonomy): Eukaryota > Metazoa > Chordata > Actinopteri > Gadiformes > Macrouridae > Coryphaenoides > Coryphaenoides rupestris. Next base: position 53,225 of record PIJE02000424.1, read on the forward strand.
TCAGCTGCCCCGGCACCATCACCAGATCTGAGGCCTGCGCCCACTCCCACCCACGGGGGGGGGGGGGGGGGGTGTGTGTGTGTGTGTGTGTGTGTGTGTGTGTGTGTGTGTGTCTCTCTCTCTCACTGGCCACACCGTCGCCCTACATGTCGCGACACATACCATGGCTACGGCGGCTACCTGCGCCTTCCAGCGCAACCCGATATCTGGGCCAGTCGGGTCCAGCCTCTCAAACATGCAGTCAAGTGTCTTGGTGGTGTGGACCTCTGGGATTAGCCAAAGAGATTGGCTTTATGAATATTGATTGACGAATTGTGCAGCATTTTAAATGGAAAAAATGCCAAATTAAAAATACAAGAATCACTGCATTCCAAAGACTACAAAGTATAGGTATCCATTGCACGTTGTGCCAATTATGTAAAAGGCAAGTTTCTCTTGTTTGCAGAGAACGACCGGAACGTAAACAAACTGTGCTAGCCAAACCGTACGACCAAAACACCACAATACAATACTTTCTCCTCCTTCTCTTCCTCCTCCTCTCCTGCCCCCCGCCTTCCCCCAGGTTATTCCTCATATAAAATCTGTTTGTGTAAATGAGGCGCAGACGAACGAAGCAGCACAGCGACGTAAACATCCTCAGACACGGCACTAGGCTGGCAGCAGCGTATTGTAATAACCCAACCAACAGGCTGCAGGTCGCATGGAACGCAGCAAGGAGCCTTGAATGGGTCTGTCAATCAGACACAAGGGGGCCCCCCCCAAGATCAGGCCCGGGGGCCCCAAACATCAGAGGATGCCCTGGCTAAGAATAAGTCAGAGAATAAGGCCCCCTGCTCCCACCCCCAACCTCAAAGCAAATGGTGATCGTTCTGGAAAGGGCGTTTTACGGATATGCAAATGAGGGGAGTATATTGCGGCCATATAGCACGAGAGCCGTCCACTGCTTTAACACTTTGGTATTCTCTTGACGCCTTTGGGTGCCCCACCATGACGGGGAGGAGAGGGGGGGGGGGCGGTGGAATGCATAGACAGGTCCATCTATGGGGCATCCCAGTGGTGTTGGCAGGGCACCAGACTTCCGTCGTAGCACTATGCATCTTCTTCCCCCCGGGGCCATGGATATGTTGTTATGTCACGCCTGGCCTGTAGTTAAGGTTGCACACATTATGCAGCAGGCAGGTCGTTGGGGAATCAGTAAACAAACAGTCTTTACTTTGGCAGACATTTGCAGACATATAACCTCATGTTTTTTTTTTAAGTTATTCTGCTACGTCATCAATAAGGGCCACATCCATGCCTCAGCGTCCCCCGTCCCAAACCGTCCTGCCGGCCACATCGTCACCAACACTGTCTCCACATCGCTGGAGCCACAGGTTCCCGGAAATTTATCTCCTGGGTCCCGTCCAGCGTCCATTCTGTAGCTGGTTCTCTTCACACGGGCTACTCGACAGGACAGCCACTCTCACTCGAGGGAGGGGCGTCAGTCCATGGTTGTCAGCGCAGGAGGTGCCATGATGGGACACGTGTGTTGTCGTTGTGTGTATGGGCGGCAGTAGCTCAGGAGGTAAGAGCCGTTGTCTGGCGACAGGAAGGTTGCTGGTTCTATCCCAGGGCTCCGCATAGCTAAGTGTTGTGGTGTCCCTGAGCAGGACACCACCTAACCCTAACTCCTCCTGACGTGTTGGTTGTTACCTTGCATGGTTGGCACCGCCGTCGGTGTATGAATGGGTGAATGTGAGGCAATACTGTAAAGCGCTTTGGATAAAAGCGCTATATAAATGCAATCCATTTACCATTTGTGTGGCTGTATTTATAGGAGAGACTCACTGAACTGCACAGAACACCAACAACAACAAATGTCCAGAAATAATCAGAAAGCCCCAATGAAGTAAAGTCCAATAAATCCTCAAATGAAGAGACTCCCCAGCGATTTCCTGTCAGTTCAGGACAACACGTCTGTGTTGCGCAATGTGGCTCTGTGACTTCTCAACGACAAAAGCCGTGGTCACAGAAGGCAAGCGTATAATTGCCAATCGCTCGACGGACAATACAGCTGGAGAGGCATTGATCACTTTGTTGGGGAAGTCAGCCATAAGGAAGGAGGTTTTGAACACAACAGCAACCTTATCTTTTAAAGGACACAAGGACTAGGAAGCAAAACACACATCCTTAGTCGCTAACAATACGACGACAACATTGAGCAAATAAAAAAAGGGTTAATAACGACCAACCTGCCCTACCTGTCTGATTAAAAAGAAACCTTATAATAAAAAAGTGTTCAGCCACACAGTGACTCAAAGTCCACGATCCGATGAACCACAACAACAAGCAGCTCGCCTAACCTTGTGTGCTTACGTTACAGTTCACACACACTTCCATAACTCTCCGGGCCAGGTCCCGAGCCTAAACTACGACAGGAACACAGACACACACACCCAGGAGTTGCCAAACGAAGCACGTTTCGAGGACGATTCCACAAAACTATTGTACGACATCATAACTACACGACATGACAGCTGCCATAACAAAGCATTGTGGTGAGTGCGATATCGTCACGTGGAACTTTGAGCACAAGCACAATTCTAGGATAGAATGACCATCAGCCTACTAGAATGTCACGGTGAAATGATGTGCCCATTTTGGAACTATAGGGCAACTGGTGATGCCCTGCTCTTGCCCTTTGACCCCAGCAACCATGGACAACTTAATAAACCATGGGAGTAGGTGTGTGTGTGTCAACTGACGACAGCAATATTACACACACGTAGGGAAAACGATGCAATGTTGCGTGTGAAATATTTTATTGTACAGAGCAATTTTATTGTATTTATTGTTGAGCCATGCAGCTACAATTCCCCGTTTTTCTTTTTGTAGCAGATTCAGATTGACATGCACAATTATGTGTATATTTAATGAATCCCTCCACTCCATAAATATAATGACCAGTTATCTAAATGTGCATGCATTACAAATCAAGACACGCCAAAACGACAAATGCATGTCAACACACACACACACACATTCCTGCATGCTGCATCGGTGTCTTTGTTACGTTACAAGAACACGCATCTCACACACGACCCCCCACGACCACGCCATCCCCTACAGGAGTGGTGGTGGTGGGGGGGGGGTCGCCGTGACTTCCCGTGGGAGGGGGGAGGGAGGGGGGGGGGAGAAGCGACGATTCCGAATGAATTATGCAACAATGCACACTGGGCGACAGTGCGTGGATGATTGCAAAAATGTGTGTGTGTGTGTGTGGCTTCGCATGTTCCGTGATATGCATGTGAGTGTGTGTGTGTGTGTGTGTGTGTGGTTGGGGGGTGTGTGTGATGTGTTGTTCAGGAAACCAGTGTTCTGTTCGCCCACCAACACCTCCATCCATCTATCCATCCACACACACACACACACACATACACACCTCCCGATGATGACGAATGTTGAAATGCGCTTGAACACACGTACACACGTACAGACACACACACACACACACACGGGCGCTGATTTATCTATCGGGGAAAATAGCTGATCAAATTAAAATTAAAATTAAAAAGAAAATAAAGATCACACCTCCGTTTGCGCGCCAATACGTCGTGGATCTGGGGCGTCAGATATGAACGTAAACACGCACGACGCGGAAGGAAGGAAGGAAGGTCCTAGTTAAATCCCCCCCCCCCCCCCCCCACACACACACACACACAGAGACACACACACACACACACACACAATGCCTCAGAAGCAACAACGAACATCCGCCACACTAAATCAATTACGTCCACGGCCGCTCCAGTCTACAATGTGCCATTATCATGATCATGATCATTAACATTATCCACGCGAAGCCTCGCCGCCTGAGCCGGGCCTACGCAACCTAAAGCTGGCGTCCGTCTCGCCCGCCCGCCCCGTCTCCACAACCGTGTCCACACCGTGTCCACAGGGCCTCAGCCGAAGCCGCGGCCCCCAGTGACGCGACGTGTCCGCGCACGGGGCTCCAAACCCCGGGGGCGCCCTCCGCTCCTCCCCGCTGCTCCGCTCCGCTCCCCTCTCCCTCGTCTCTTTTTCTTACCGGGTCCGAGCGCTTCCATGGCCGAGGGCTCTCTCTCCGTCTCTGTCCCGGCGGCCTGGCGGCTCCGTACCGACACTGAGATTGGGGGCGGTATCGCGAAGCTTAACGGTGGGGCTAATTTAAGAAAAAGGGGGGAATATAAATATAAACGGAGCGCGTCGGAGGGCTGAGCGGCGGTGAGTGTTGTCGACTCTCAACTGACTGCTGAGTTTGGCAGTCAGGGCGGGTGGGGCGGGGCGGGGGGGGGATTTGTAATCTGGGCATGCGCGCCAGGCAGACGCCATTGCGCATGCGCAATCCGCCAGCGCTTTAAATTGCCAATGTGTCTGCCAACAAGTTGTATTATTTATTTATGTGATTATCTCATACATATGTCTGTGCGTGTGTGACACGTTTGCTGTCTTTGCTGCTGTGTGCCGTGCCGTGGCATGACATGACACCCACTCGCCCTGCTCGGATTGATGTGCTTTTAAAAAAAACAACATGATTCTGGGATTATTTCAGACCAGGGTTATATCCAATAATATGTGTTTTTACCGCACACACACACTTTTTCACAGGAAAATACACTATCATTATTTGATTGATTCATTAGTAAAACAAAAACATGCAAATAATACTAACAAAATACAACAAAAATAAAATAGAACTTTATTAATCCTTGTGCCAGAGGTTGGTCAAATATACCAACAACATAAGAGTAAAAACAATAGAATAATACATGGACAGTGTATAAGCCTAATAGAAAAACAATATAGGTAAGAGATATTTAGGAGAAAAGAAATAGGATGATTTTGTTGATAATACAAAATACATACTTCAAACATACAAAACATTTCCAAAACATAATGAAGAATGTTAAATGTTCGAAGTACACCAAAAATTATAGAAAAGGTCCCCCATAACATAACACATAACACAACTGTTACTGAGAATGTGTTGTGTGCAGCTTCTCAGTATGTCTAACCCAGCACAAAAGGCAACAACTAAAGCCATGAACAAGAAGACTTGCTAATTAAAGCTGCTAATCGCATAGTATAATCAATAACTAACGGAAAATTGATCACAACAACAACAACAACAACAAAAAAACACCAGCAGATCTGGACACACACACAAACACACACACACACACACACACGCAAACATACATAAATGATTCGCCAGCACGACGTCAGTGATTCGCGTCATAAACATGGGCGGCACCCAAGCGTCATGAATATGGGGCGGAACCAAAGCGTCATAAATATGGGGGCGAAGCTTCCATTGCTTAGGAAAACACTTTCCCATCACGTTGTGTCCAACTGTGCTTCTGTAATGGCGTCTTGCATTTGAATTGTTTAACATACTGAATATGCTCAATTATGTATGCTAACTTTATACTATACACGCTGTAAAACACTAATTAATCCTGTAAAAAGTAGACCAACAGGGAGGGTGGGAGATTTCAAATTGTAATTATTATTATTATTTTTTTCTCTATGTTTATTTTATTTCTTCATGCCTCTTTTGTTCTTTTGTCTGTATCTCTGTTTGGAAAACCCAAAATATGAAACTGGACATGTACTTAAATGTAATGTAAGTATGTTATGATGTCCCAATAAAACAAATGTACAAAAAAAAATATATATATATATGGGGCGGAACCAGAGTCATAAATATGGGGCGGAACCAAAGCACCTCGGCCCGCCCACCCGCCAGCCAGCCAGCCAATGGGAACGCGAGACGGCGTCGAGTGACAGCTCGGTTGCGCCCCAGCTGTCACGACGCGCGAAACGTTGAAACATTTTCTATTGAGCGGCGAACGAACGGGCGGGAGGACGAGGAACCGGGCGGCTAATCCTCCGTCTAAATGCACTTTAACAACTTGAAATAGTGCGTTTATTTGACCACGACGAGTCAGATTGTGCCGTTGTTGCCCGAGTCTTTTTTAATAATATAATAATAATAATAATAATAAGAAGAAGAAACGAGACGAGAAGAAGCAGAAGAGGCGGACAAAGATGAGCCTGGTCCACTCCGCGCAACACGTAAGCCACATAAAAAAATCGAGATTTAATTAAATTCGCGAAATAGACACGCTAACATCAGAATAATGTGAGAATAGTGCGAGCATCGACGCGTTTTAACGTACTATTTAAAAGACTTGCTCGGGTTTACCTTGAGGCCTGTTAACACTTCACAAATATAACATATTTTATTTTCTGAGTCTCTTAATCCACTTTGTGACGTCACTGCCAAGTAAATAGCCACCCTCGTAGTGATTTATTTAAATGTAAATTTTTTAGTGTTTTTATGAGACAAAGCCACCAAGTTAAAGCTACCAGCTACTAGCCGCTGCTTCTGCGCATGCGCCAAAGTCATTGTGTGTGTGTGTGGTGCAGAGAGAGGCGCCACTGCTGAGCCACCATTTGTTCTGCAAGCTCCAGCACTACCACCATGCATATGTAGTCTCACTAACTCACTGTGATTAATGCGAAATAATGCCACTTTGTTGTGTCAGCAACCCTGCCTGCCACAGAGCTTTAACTTGTGAGTGAGAAGATGCCACTCAAACGTAAAATCACAACCAACTCTTATTCTCCAGCATGTCACAGTGGAGCCACAGTGTCCACCAGGCTGTAGCCTAGTAACAACACAGCAGAATGATGTTATAACTCTTATAACGTAATCAAATGGCTTATATCATGACATTTGAGCATTGGAACCTCTGCTGTCATCGAGGCATGGTGTGATATGGTTTGATGAATGTCTCTGCAGTTGTCCCCAAATGCCAAATGCACACTCTCCATTAATTACATGTATATACTGTAGATATCATTGTGTATCATTGTCGATAAAATGTTTTGAATAGTATCTACCTAGTGGTTGCTGAACATAGCTCTGGAGCAGTGGGCCAAATCCTCCAGTGGGTCTGGCCCTGGTCGCAAAGGGGCTTTAGTATGGTGAGTTAAATATTAACCGTTTGTGTGTGTGTGTGTGTGTGTGTGTTCTTTTCTCCCTCCACCAGGCAGAAGTGGTCCCCATTGTGCTCCAGGTCCCCGGGGAGAGCGACTCAGACAGCGGCATGGGCTCCCCGGCAGAAGAGGTTGTGATGGAGGCCGCCACCAGCAAAGGAGGTGAGCTGCAGCCATGAAACATTTAGATGGGCCTACTACTCCTCCTTGACCTAGGTGGAGAAGAGAAACTGTTAGGGGGCGTTGTTTACACGGGTGAGATTGAGACTGTTTGTTGTCAGTTGGCAGTGGTTAGACTGTGGAGATCAGGGATTTGAACCCAAAACTTTGACTGGGAGTCCAACACTGCAAACTATTAGGAGACCAACCTGGGCAGGGCTTGTAGCAGTTTTTTTCAGTGATATTCTGACATCGATGCAGGATGTTCGCTTTATGCAAATGTAGGCATATACAATAGTGCCAGATCCTATTTACTGTAAATATGAAATATTCTGATCCCTCCAATTCATCTTATTAGGATCAGTTATTTGAAGTGCACCACTCGATACACATCCTCCATGATGTTGTTGTTCATTCCAGATTTGGACAGTGAGGAAGAGGATGACATCCTGGTGCACAGGAAGCCTCGCTGTCACAAGGCCATCCGGGACAGTGACGAAGAGGAGGAGGAGGCGATGGAGACCAGTGTAAACATGGCGGATGCTCTGATCTTGGCTGAGTCTGAGGAGGAGGAGGAGTCGGAGAACAACAGACAGGAGAGCATGAATAAGAAGAAGGGCAGGAGGATATCGCGTGCGCCCGTCGACAGCGAGGAGAGCGACCTCGGAGATGGAGGAGGTGCCGAGAAGGTGGAGGAGGAGGTGAAGACTGAGGACGGGAAACGGGAGAAGAGCAAACGGCACAAGGAGAAGAGGGAGAAGCGTAGCAAGGCGGTGGAGAAGGCGAAGTTGAAGTCCAAGAAGAGGAATAACAACAAGAAAAAGGAGGAGGTGGAGGGGTTACTGGAAGTCCAGGAGGTTTGTGTTTGTTTATTTAGTCCTTTGTCCGGTTTCTACATCATAAAGCTTGTCAATTGTATCTGTAAGGGGTCTATAATAACCATCACATTTGAGTTGGGATTGACACTACATTTGTTGAAGGAGACAGCAATCACATTCCACTCAAAGTTCAAGCAACAGCTTTCCCTGTTTCTGTTCCATTTCCCAGCAGGCCCCTCTCCCAGGGCCCCTGAATGACAGCGGCTGTCTCCTTGGCGACACAGACCTGTTTGACAACGGGTTGGACGGAGACAGTGGTGATGAGGAGGAGTCTCTGGACGCCATCAGAGCAGCTGTTAGACAGAAGGCCAAGAAACACAAGGTAACTCATGTCATGTGATGTGATGATGTGTGGAGACCACAATTTAGGATATTTCCGCAGTAAGTGAAAACTGTTGTACAGTAGATGGATGTTTAGTTCACTATGTCTCATGCCATTCGGGTGATTGTCAGGTAATTGACAAATTGCGGTTCCTTGCAGGAACCCCTCTTTAATGATGAATACGAGGGTGAGGATGATGAGGAGGAAGAGCCGACGGGGAAGCCTCAGCGTGTGGTATGTGACACCTTTAGGGTGCTAATGAGGATGTCGGGTGGCTGCCGACACACACTTCACCAAACTAGGGACACAAATGCCCCTTTTCCACCGTCACGGTACGGCACGGCACGGCACGGCATGGTACTTTTCGGGTCTGTTTCCATTACAACTGAGTACCATATAGTACCTCCTCGACGTGGGCGGGGTCGTCATAACACGGCTGCGCGAACTGCCGTGACGTCATTTACACCGCGCCAAGCCACGCACAAAACCGGAAGACCAGAACAACAACACAACAAATAAAATGCTTTAACATAAACCCAAACCAGTTTACAGTATGTATTTAGTATGACAATGCATATAGAAACCAGAACAGACCATTTCTTAAGGACATCAAAGCCTTTATTATTATCACACAGATGCGGGGGTTCAAGCAGTGCTTAACAAGATACACTAGAGACAACTAAAAGTACAGTTTCCAACAAGAAAAAACACATTATCACAGTAATAAAAAAAAACGGAAACTTGATGAAACTTCAACTCCATGACAACACGAGGAGTCAATAGCTGAACCATGATCCTCCCTACAGAACAGCTCATTATTAAGCCTTGGCTGTAATCCGTGTTCTTCACATGTTTGATAAAACATGAAAGAAGTGCGTTGGCTGTCAGATGTTACATTTTGCTGGCTAAATGTTTGCTCTTCCTATATCGTCAATACGAATACGACCTGACCTTTTTATCAGAAGTAACAATATATCTCCGATCACACAACAAATCACAGAAGGTATATACGAGAAAACTACAAATGATGGTTCAACAGTTTATTTTTTTTCTTGCGTTATCATTTTTTAACTGACATCAGTCAGAGTTTGATAAAAAACCTCAATTTCCTTAAGAGCCACCATCACAATATTAAGTAATAAACCTCCAATCGCCAAGTTGTTCCATCCATCATGCCTCAAGAATACAACCCTCAAGAATGCATTTAGTAAACAACCAAAAGCAACAAGTACAACAACTAGGGATGCACCGATACCGATACCAGTACTCGGTATCGGTCCGATACTGTGCTCATGTACTCGTACTCGTACTCGTTAAACTACTCCGATACAACCGCACCGATACCACTTTGGCGACGCAACGTTAACCTTGTAATATTCTTAGCCAAGGAATATTGAAATAAAGAGATGCAACCGAGTTGTCGTTTATGGATGTTTAATAGAAACTGCGCATGAGATCAGAACCGCGAATTAACGGAGCCCCCCCCACCCCACCAGAGACGCTGACTCGGAGCCCAGCGTCTCACGGGAGCGTCATCATTGCGCATCCTTGGCGCAACATCTGTGATGTCCACCAATGTCCTAAACAACAACACGTCCTTGGTACCGAATATCCGACTGACGTATGTTGGATGGTTCTGAATAGGTTACATTTAATTGAAATTATTAATTATTAAATTATTAATTGAAGTTATATTTGTTTAATTTGTTCACAGTCAGAAAGTGAGGAACATCTGATTGAAAATAAAACATGTTTTCAAAGTCATTAGAACTGTAATGGTTTTATTAAGTACTCGGTATCGGTATTCGGTATCGGCAAGTACCCAAATGTAAGTACTTGTACTTGTACTCGGTCTGAAAAAAAGTGGTATCGGTGCATCCCTAACAACAACATCAACATTAGAGTCTGCCTCCATTCCAAAAAGGATGATACAAAATAAAATAACAAAAAATAACTTGTTTTGCACTGGTCAGGTTCCCCTTTCAGGACAACAAGCTTAGCTACAACCTTCTGCCAAAGTCCTCATCCTCAGACCCACCGTAGGAAGTTCAAACCCTTGATACGTCGTTCTGCTTGCCAAAGAGCACTTATTTATTTTTTTATTAACTCAAGAGGTATTTATTTTTGAAATTCCAAACAACATTTCTCTCTCTCTTGAAATATATTCCATTTGATCGAACCATCTCCAGGCCCGGCGATTTGCCCCATTTCGACCGTTGTGGTCTTTTATGGCCCGGTAATCGCTCTCATTTTTTTGAGCTTATCCCGGCATTGCTGGAGGGTACGGTGGTATCCATGATTGGCCATCAGCTGGGCGACTTCTTTAAATACTTTTTCGTTCCGGGTTGTGCCGTCGAGCTCCCGCTGTATCCTCTCTTCGGCCACCAAAGAGAGGAACGTCTGGACCTCCTCGACCGACCATGGCGTGGTTTTTTTTGGTGAGCTCATTTTTAAAAGTCAGGTCAGGTTTTAAAAAGTAGTGTGGTCGAGTCTCGTGTTTATTTGTCTGGTCGGTCGTCGCGCGCTTATGACGCTCCCAGTGACGACACTCGTCGGCCAATCAGTGGAAGGCAGTCGGCTGACGTCACATTATAGTACCGCTTCGGCTGGCTTGGAACCAGGGCCAGATGTGATACCAAATAGTACCTGATATCAGGTACTACGTGCTAGTGGAAACACGCAAATACCGTGCCGTACCGCGCCGTACCGTGACCGTGGAAAAGGGGCAAAAGTGAACAAAAACAGGAAGACCACAGCCACTGGAGAGCTGCTGGTTCCAAGAATAGCTCCTCCTAGCTTATGTATTGAAGTGCCCATGAGCAACGTGGGTGTGGGGTGTCTGTAAGGTGTATAAGTACTAGTTAGCTCATATTAGCGTCGTGCTAACTCTTCTGTGTTGAGTACTGCTGCTGTCCCATCATGTGTTTTGTGAATGCAGTGCTATTAGCATAGTGCTAACCCATCTCTGTGTTTGGCAGGAGAGGAAGGCAGCCCGTGCTAGCAAGGAAGCTATAAAGCAGATCCACAGTGAATCTCAGAGGCTGGTCAGAGGTGAGCTTGGTTCTGCTCAGCCAAACTATCGACTACAGGCTCCATGTCTGTTACCTGCGGCTTTCTTCAAGTATAATCGATAACTGACCCTGTGATCCCACCACCAGAGTCCTCCCTCGGCCTTCCCTACCACATCCCTCAGCCCAAGAGCATCAACGACTTCTTCAAGAGGAGGGCCCGGCCGGAGGGCCCCGTCATGGCACTGCTCAAGTAAGAACAAACTTTATTTATTCCGCTTTTCACTTTTGTCCTCATAATGAAACTCTAACGCAGGGGTTCCTGCACAAAAAAGGTGGAACCGTTATGGAAAACAATAATTTTAATTGCATCAAAGTTATCGAATGTCTTGGAACTATTTAGAAACTGTCAATTAGTCAAAATATTAAATCATCAACTCAACGCAAATCACTCTAGAGCACACACACACACACACACACACACACACACACACACACACACATTCTCACTCTCTCACTCTCACTGTTTGCTGCTCTGTTAGGTGCACCAAGTATCAGAAGATGATATTGGAGGCGACCCCATCCCCTCCTCCTCCGCCAACCACCAGCGAGCCCCAGCAGCCGGCCTCAGACCACGACCCCTGTTCCCTTGCTCTGGACCTGGGCTCCAGCCACCTCCAGGCCCTACCTCATCCGGCCGCCACCTCCTCCCCCCAACAGGAGAGCCTCAGCCAGGCCACCGAGGAGCCGGCGTCGTCCACCCTACCTCCAGACCAGGCCTCTGGCCCCCTGCTCTACCTCTCAGAGAGTCTCCAAGAGTCTCTGGCCACTGACGGCCAAGAAGAACCCAAAGCTCCTATGTATGCTCTGGAGGCGGGAGAGGAGGATGGACTCCCCCTCGGTGCTCCGACAGGGCCGCACCACCAGTCCCCGGCCTCGCCTGCTTCTCAAGCCCAGCGGGGAGAAGCTCTCGCCGGGGACGATGTTGCGGCTCAGGCCCCTCTGGCTCCCCCTCGGTCGGCTGCGTGCATGGATACCATTGGCTCTCAGTTGCCCGCCGCCAGGCCCAAGAAGGACCGGCTGGCCCGGCTGAGGGAGCTGGGACTGGACCCGCCTCCTGTTCCCAAACTGTGCCCCGACGACGGGGTCTTTATCCATCTGGAGCCCCCGCAGCCCAACCCCGGTAAGCCCAACCCCCCCAGACTACGGACCACCATGGAACAACATGGTTATAATGTTGTGGTACAGGATTGTGGCGCAGCAGCTAATTACGAGGTCATTTTGTTTAAATGTGGTCTTAGCGTTGCACATTTATGATCAAATATTTATTATTTTTATTTCGCTGCTTGTTGAAAGAACGACCGAGTGGCCGGACCACTTTGCTAAGCGACGATCAATAATTATTTCCTCTGATGTGCAGTGCAGTAGATGGCTCATGCTTGAACTGTTTTGTCAATATTGCACGGCCTTTATTTCCAAATTGATTGTACTATATTGTACTATAAATTGATTTATTCACAATTTATTATATTATCTGTCTATTATATTATATTGTGAGGGGCTATTGCTTTAATGAGGTGGAGGAAGGTGTTCTGTTTTTATTGCGAGCCATTGGCTATGTAATCTGCTGCACGGGTGAAGACTCAATACAGAAACGTCTGCAAAGTTTTTCCGTCATTTCCGAAGTTATCAAAGTTCTGAATGTTTTGGGTTATAATTAAAGGTTTCAAAAACCGATTTCATCAACAGTTTTTAAGTGGGTGTGTCCACGTAGATGTATGCTGGATAGATCAGCCTACCCAGTGGACTGTAGCAACTGGTAGGCTGATCTACCCAGCATACATCTGGGTGGACACTCCAACTTGCGATGTCAAAAACCGGCGATTCTGAAACAGCTTGGCATGGCTAATAACGCTCACACCCAGTGGTATAATAGGAGTCCGTTAACGAGCGCTTGTGTGGCAGGTGTGGAGGCACTGAAGCAGCGCTACCTCCGCCACCTGCAGCCCGTGGCGGCGGGGGCGCGGCCACGCAGGGAGAGCAGCGTGCAGCTCGACATCGTGCGCAAGACCACCGATCCCTCTGGCCGGGAGGAGCTGCAGACGGAGTCCATCACCGTCGCCATCAAGGAGGAACCGGAGGAGCCCACTGCGGCCAAACCAGGTGAGCTAGCTCTCGCTTGGCTTGCCTGCATGCTGTAGGGAGGTGTTGGTTGTGTTGTACCCAGATGTACGGTGGATAGACCAGCCTACCGGTTGCTACAGTCCACTGGGTATGCTGGTAGGCTGATCTATCCAGCATACATCTGGGTGGACACTCCCACTTGTGATGTCAAAAGTCGGAGATTCTGAAACCGCTTGGAAGGGCTAATCACGCTCACGCGGTGGTATAATAGGTCTCCTTTTAAGATCTGAGGTCTGGCCAGGCTTCAAGCTATCCGTTTGTGTTCAGACGAATCGGCATGCTACCGGCAGCAATGGGGATGCACCGATCCGATATTGATATCGGATATCGGCCCCGATATGACTAAAATAGCTAGATCGGGTATCGGAGACAATGGGACCGATCCATGGGACCGATCTATTCACTTGTGTGCGACGCGTACTACGTCATGCGTCAGCAGCACGCGCAGCACGCAGTGTTGCCAACTTAGCGACTTCGTCTCTATATTTAGCGAGTATTCAGACCCTCTAGCGACTCTTTTTCAAAAAAGCGACTTGCAACAAATCTAGTGACTTTTTCTGCCGTTATTGGAGACTTTTGGCGACTCTGACGTGAAAGCACGTATCGTTCTTACTCTTGTCAACGAGCAGCGGACGGGTGCTGCCGTGGGCCCCTCCCCCCAAAGCACTCACAGGCGGCCCAGTCCTGTCCTCGCACAGCTGCAGTCAGAGCACGAGACGTTCACCCCTCCGCGTCCAGACTGTAAATGAATTGCACGAATTTGCCGCTGGCTGATCAGGGCGGGATGTAAATGTTAGGAATATTCCTATTTGCACTAAATGTTTACCAAGAATTGTGATTCCTGTTTATTTTGAATGTTTTGTTCAAGTTGCTGGTGCACGATTATTTATTATTTTAATAATAAATAACAATTCAGTACATTTATATCTGTTAATTTGTTATTTTGTTTTACAAAGTTAGGAAAGTAATGTTTAAGTCAAGCCTGATGTTGCCTTGCACAAAAGAATGATCCCATTCTCTTCCACACAGTGAGGCAAACAGTTTATTAATTTAACAATGGTATCGGATCGGTACTCGGTATCGGCCGATACCCAAAGCCCAGGTATCAGTATCGGTATCAGGACTGAAAAAGTTGGATCGGTGCATCCCTAGGCAGCAATGGGGCCGTGGTTTATCTGTGAGTACAACAACCGTGGCGAAGGACGGATGGTTCATCCAATCACCTTCATCCAAACGGTTTCCAAAGACTACTTCCCAGATTATTAGTGGGTAGTTTAGCGTTCCACTAATATCTGTATGATAAGGTTTAGTTTCCCAGGACACGTCCCATCGTCCATCGGCAAGAGGAAACTTGTCCTCGTAATTTGACTTGTCCCCGCTGCCCCCGCAGGCGAGCGTCTCAGCAGTCTGAAGCAGCGTCTGCAGAACGCCATGGCCCTGCGCCGCCAGGAGGAGAGGCTCCGCAAGGCCGCACTCCATCGCCTTGACAACGAGGAGTGTGAAGAAGACGAGGAGGAGGAGGAGGACTTGACCGAC
Source organism: Coryphaenoides rupestris (assembly GCA_002895965.2). Lineage (NCBI taxonomy): Eukaryota > Metazoa > Chordata > Actinopteri > Gadiformes > Macrouridae > Coryphaenoides > Coryphaenoides rupestris. The sequence goes on from PIJE02000424.1 coordinate 68,335, forward strand.
GACTCGGAGGCAGAGGTGTGTGTGTCTCTCTCTCCATCTGTCTGTCTCTCTCTCTCCATCTGTCTGTCTCTGGCAGTCTCTCTCTCAATATTATTGACTTTCAATCGTTTTTAGCAATAACCACCTTGCCTGCAAGTCTGTTCTAACGTTATATAATCAAACGTCAAGTCACAATATCAATAAGTCAGTGTTGGCTAGCTCTATCTTCCTAATGTATGATCCGTGCCCGCTAGAGTGATTGTAACAGTCTGTACCTCCGCAGGGGGTAGACGACCTGCTAGGAGGAGGAGGAGGTGATGAGGAGGACGAGGAGGAAGATGGCAGCGTGGCTCCCAGCATCAGAAGCCCCTCCCCCGTGGCGCTGAAGCCCGCCTCCTCCATCGGCGACCTCATCAACGGCGACAGCTCGCTCATGCTGTTCGCCGGGAACTCCTGCTCGCGCATGTACGCAACCGCCTGCCAGCTGGTTATGAATACACCGTACTGAACACCGATTGGTCGCTTGGTTTTGAACATGCCTTACTTAACACCGATTGGTTGTTTGGTCTTGTCTTTTGATTTGCTCCAGGTATGGGGTCAGGAAGACTGCTCCATCAGGCCCGGACACCGACGCTAAGATGGGTGAGTAGCAACGTCTGGTCCAGAGAGTCACATGACTTCCTGTCCGTAGTCATCACATGATTAGTTCATGTGATGGTTTTAGGTTTTAATTCCAACTTCCAACATGTGTTCTATTGAATTGGTGTTTCTCAAATTGAAACAGGACTGGCACTCTTAAGCAATCCCTTCTGACTTTGGTTTTCAAAACTCAATTAATCATAATGTGTATGATTTGTCTTCTCTCTCTCTTTTTCTTTCTTTCTTTCTTTCTTTCTTTCCTGTCTCTTTCCTGTGTTTTTCTCTTTCCTGTGTTTTTCTCTTTCCTGTTTCTTTTCTCTCTCTCTCGCGCTCTCTCTCTCTCTCTCTCTTTCCCGTGTTTCTCCATCCCTCTATCTCTCACTCTCCATATAAAGAGGAGGACTCTCTATCGCTGGCCAAGGACAACAGCCACAACAGCAGCTTCGAGCTGCTTGGCTCCATGATCCCCTCCTACCAGCCCGTCAATCACCAGCGTTCCACAGGAAGGGGCGGGGTCAACGCTGCCCTCTTCCGCAGCCCCTCCCCCTGCTTCTTCAGGCCCAGCTTCCTGGGCTCCGCCTCCAAGGTGAGGCTGGGATGGACGACGTACCATTGCCTTGGCAGCTGCTGTGCCCTGATTGGTTGAGCATGGCATCGACCATCAACATGTTTACCCTGCCCCCCCCCCCCCCATGCTAGTGTAATGCTAGGATGAGGCTAGAGTGAAGCTAACGTGAAGCTAACATGAAGCTAGAGTGAAGCTAACTTAATGCTAGTATAATGCTAAGATGAAGCTAGAGTGAAGCTAACTTAATGCTAGTGTAATGCTAAGATGAGGCTAGAGTGAAGCTAACATGAAGCTAGAGTGAAGCTAACTTAATGCTAGTGTAATGCTAAATGAAGCTAGAGTGAAGCTAACTTAATGCTAGTGTCATGCTAAGGTGAAGCTAACGTGAGACCCCCCCCCCACAGAGCTCGGGGAAGCTGTCAGAGCCGTCGCTGTCCCTGCCGGTGGAGGACTCCCAGGACCTGTACGCGCCCTCCTCCCCCAGCGGGGACTCGGGGCCCCTGGGAGCCGCCCAGGGCCGCTTCTCCCTAGAGTCGGACGACGCCCACTCCCAGCTGCTGGACGCCGACGGCTTCCTGAACGTGGGGACCCGCGGCGGCGGCCCCGGGTCCAGTGGCCCCGGGTCCCACAAGAGGCAGCTGATCCTGGGCAGCCTGGATGAGAACGCCATGGATGCTAACAACATGGGGGAGCTGCTGGGGTTGTGCTCCGGGGTCTTCAGTAATGGGAGTGGTGGTGGTGGTGGTGGAGGACGGGTGGAGGCGAGCGCTGGTGGAGGTGGAGTCGGAGGGCTGCTCGGTGAGAGCGAGGAGGACGAGCTTCTGGGGCTCTGCTCGGGGGCCTTCCCCTCTACCCAGGCTGGGGCTGGGGAGGTGGAGGCGGAGAGGGGTGGAGCTGCAGCGGTGGACCGCATGGACCGGCTGATGGGGTTGGGGTCTAGAAAGTTCCCTGATCCAGGTGAGGATGCCCGGACACTTCTGACTTTTTCATGTTTTTACTATTTTATTGTCATCCATACATCATCATCATCATGTTAATTGAAGAGTAAATACATTTATATCACAAGTAGATATTTGTTATGTTCTCCACTGTATTTATTACATCACCATAGCTTTAGTGTTCAGTTCAGGTAAGAGCGGTTGTCTGGCAACAGGAAGGTTGCTGTGTGGAGGTGTCCCTGAGCAAGACACCACCTAACCCTAACTGCTCCTGACGTGTTGGTTGTTACCTTGCATGGTTGACACCGCGTCGGTGTATGAATGGGTGAATGTGAGGCAATACTGGAAAGCGCTTTGGATAAAAGTGCTTTGTAAATGCAATCCATTTACTTGAAGATATAGTATTTATTTGTGTGTATCGTGTATAACTGATCTGTCCTCCCGATGTTTAGAAGAGTCTATGCCGTCTCTGCCCAGTCCAAACAAGATGAGCTCAACAGCTAACCACAGGTCTGTACACACACACACACACACACACACACACACACACACACACACACACACACACACACACACACACACACACACACACACACACACACACACACACACACACACTGCTGTAGTATTTCTTTTTTTGATATATTTGATCCACCATCTCCTGCCCTCGTAGCACAACTACACCTCTAGCACGGTTATAACTAACGGTGTCTGTAATGTCACCTGTTGACCAGTAAGAAGAAGTCTGTCGTGGAGGAGGAAGAGGAGGAGGAGGAGGAGGAGGAGGAGGAAGACTGTGAGTTCCGCCTCCTGTCTGACGTGGGCAGCCAGAGTGAAGAGGAGGTGAGGCTCTATTGAAGGATATTTAATAAATGTTTTTCCTTCATATTATTTAGAAGGTTTTGGATGTTTTTAGTAAAAAATATTTTTTTGCTGCTTTCTGGCCTGAGAGTCGGTCGCCAAGGTAGTCGGTTGCCGTTGGTTACCAGCCAACAGATGGACGTCTCCTTCTCACGTTGTTCTCCTGCATCTCTTCAGGAGGACGGAGATGAGGACAAGGAGAATGCGCAGGATAGCCAGGAGGAGGAGGAGAAGGAGGTGGAGGAGGAGGAGATGCAGGCTCTGTTTCCCTCCCAGCGTCTGGTGAAGAGGAGGAGGAAGAAGAAAATGTAAGCGGAGGATGGACCTTGTTGGCATTTAATTCTTGTTTTCTTTATCACCCTTAACTCGAATAATGATAACAATGATGCCAATAAAAGCGTTGACCCCTGACCCTGCGTGAGGCAGGCGGCTGGCGGAGTACGTGGACTCGGAGGCGGAGCTGTCGGGCAGTGACGTGGGCAGCGAGGATGAGGAGGGCGGCAGCGAGAGCGAGTACGAGGAAGAGGAGCTGCTGGACGAGCTGCCATCCGACGAAGAGCTGCAGGACCAGGTCAACAAGATACACATGTGAGTACAAAGTAAACATGTTGGGTACAAAGTACATGCGTATGAGAGCAAAGTACACGTGTTGAAACTGGCCACCGTTTTTCAGTTATCCGGTTGTCCTGGTAACCTGCAACGACTGTTAACCTGACCTCTTGACCTCGCCGCCCAACAGGAAGCAGGTGCTGGACGAGGACAAGCGGCAGCTGCGTCTGTACCAGGAGCGCTACCTGGCGGACGGAGACCTGCACTCGGACGGCCCCGGGCGCGCTCGTCGCTTCCGCTGGAAGAACATGGGTAGGCCACGCCCCCAAAAACGTCACAGGTTTTTGTGGCCAGTAGATTAGAAAATTATCTATTGGGTGTTTGTTTTTACAATACACACTTGTAAAAGATAAAAGATGAGCTTCCAGAATGGCGTTGGATCAGTCTAGTTTCCTCCATGGATACTAGACTAGGACTGTTCTGATGAAGACCTCTTCCTCTCTGAGCCCACGTCTGATTCTGATTCTCATTCTCTCACTCTCACACACACACACACACACACACACACACACACACACACACACACACACACACACACACACACACACACACACACACACACACACACACACACACACACACACACACAGATGAAGGCTTTGACCTGGACCGGATGGACGGGGAGGAAGAGGAGGAGGACGAAGACCTCGACTCGTCTGAGGTCCAGCGGAGGAAGGAGAGAATGGAGAGGGAGCAGTGGCTCAGGGAACAGGTGTGTGTGGCCATAGCATGAACCGCTAACACAGAAAGACCATAAGTGTGTGTATATGTGTTGACCAACCCTCATCTTCCTCAGTCTGAACAGAAGGCGGCCCAGCAGCAGGGCCAGGCTGAACTGGATGCTGAGGATGAGGAGAACCTCGGCGAGGAAGACAGTCGCTTCATGAAGCTGGCCAAGAAGTTCACTGCCAAGACGCTGCAGAGGAAAGGTCAGCCACAACCACTGCTCTCTGATTGATTGGTCCTCCTCTACTGCTGCTCATTTGCATACTTAAGACTTAAAGGTGCTATTGGTGACATTGATGCCATTCGGCCACTAGGTGTCGCCCTCTCTGCTTCCACTCTACTCCTGTGGGTACCTTTTAATACTCATTAGATCAATATGCGACTGCTTGAACACAACTGCTTTATGAAGTAAATTAAGTTCACTAATTATTATTATTAGTGTTGATTTTTATATTATATTTTTATACAACAGTTTACCCAATCACCTAATTATGAATCAGAATTTGTATTCTTGCAAATTATAAGGTGGTCCATTTATAAAACGATGTCGCTGGAGAATAAGGAAATGGTTTGATGTACAAAATGAATACATTGAGGCAATTAATCTATACTTTATCCTTTTTTTTCTGGATCAAGCAATAAGTATGTGTTGAGGGTTTGCTCATTAACGCATTTTCTTAACATGTCTGTATCTCTCCATCCACGGTGTGTTCCTCCAGAAGCGTCCACGGTGCCTGCAGGGGAGAACAAGCCCTCGGCCTGTCTGAACCCCTTCCAGAGACCCTCCCAGCCCGCCCAGGTGAGACGAGACAGGACGTGACATCACACTACCTTCCTCCAACCTCCATGATTTTAATTATTTTTAGTTGGAAAATATTAGAAAATGAAAATAATAACGCCAATATCTCATTAATGGTGAATCATATGGCAATCACAATACCTGTCAAAGCTCTGTCTGTCTCTCTCCATCTGTCTGTCTGTCCCTCTCTTTCTGGCTGTCTGTCTCTCTTTCTCTCTCTGTCTGTCTGTCTGTCTCTCTCTCGCGCTCTCCGTCTCTTTCTCGCGCTCTCCGTCTATTTCTCGCTCTCTCTGTCTTTGTCTGTCTGACCTTTTGACCTGTGTGTCCGTCCCCCAGGTGAGGAGGGGCTCCCTGCTGAGTCAGCCCCGCTCGGTGCTCCAGAAGCTGGCCTCCATCTCCGAGGGGAACCCCCTGGCGCCGCGCAGCACCCGCGGGTTCCTGTTCCAGACGCTGTCCCCCGAGAAGGACCCGTCCTCCGCCTCCACCGCCCCCAAGAAACAGGTGAGGTCCTGGGGCACAGAGGACCACGTTTACCCCCCCTCTTCCAACCCCCTAAACAAAATCTAATTCGACAATAATCGTAGACTTTATACAATATTTACAGATTGTTAAAGAAATGGGAGAATTTTAGCTCAACTTTATTTGAAAAGGCTTTGACGGTCCAGTTCAAGCAGTGAATTTCTGCACCATTTGTACCGTTTGAATTGTAACGTCAACGTGTCATGTTGCTGCGGTGACTCTAGGGGGAGACAAAGCCCACCGAAAACACGGCAGATGTGGCTGGGCAACAGTGTTGGTCAAAACGGATACAAAAAAATACAACTTCACTGTCAACCAAATGGTAGTTAATAATGTACACTAATTGAGCATGGTGGGGTAGTACGATTAGACATTTTCACTTCCGCTGGTCTGCAATTATTGGAAATGATTATCGAATATAATCACGGTAGTGCAATAGGTTTTTACAATTGCTATGCAAAACCTATACCTAACTATACATTTAGGGTATTTGGCAGATGCTTTTGTCCAAAGCACAATATACAATATAAGTACTTTTTACATCTGAAGGGAGTGAAACAACAACAACAATATATCTGCTGAAGGTACAGTAAAGATTTTAATGGAGCAAGTTTCAAGTACACAAATTGCTAGGTTAACACCTCGCTGGTAAACATTATAGACACAAATGTTGAATATTTTTAATTTGTAGTTTCGTGATTGCAGACCAAACACATCCTCCTCCTCCCTCCAGTGAGCCAGCATCTTGGAGATGGATTATACAACCACGCGTATCTGACACCACAGGTTTCTTCTTCTTCTTCCTCTGTGGTTTTTCTAGGGGGGTGGTTTCCAGGTGAAGAGGGGCCCCTCTGAGACCGTGGCCCCGGCCTCCAAGAGAGTGTGCCGGCCCAGCCAGCCCGCGGCCTCCGGCAGCAGGACTTCCGGGGCCCAGCGGAGTATCTTCAGCTTCCTGGAGAACTGAGAGAGGGCGAGGGAACCGAGAGAACCATGAATTAATATTATCCTTATTAGTCTGGACCGCCCGCCACGGGGGAGGGGGGGAGGGGGATGGTGGGGGGAGGGGAGGCGGCTATGCTGTTGATTAGCCGCTAGTGGCTAACGGCTAATGTTCATTTGCGCTACCTCGTCGTCATCCACATGAATGAGAGAGTGGTGGGGGGTGGTGGTGGTTATAATTAGCCTCCACTTCTGGGATCGGTGGTTACCTGAGAGGACCTGGAAGGGGGAGAGAGGGGAGGGGAGGTGGGGGCTTGTAGAGCAATGAGTTCAGGTGAAATTTTTTAAGAAAAATTACAAAAATCAAATGTATAAAATTGTATATCACTTTAACTTTTTTGAGTATATAGCATTCGCAGGAGTGCGAATAATTCTAAGAGGGGAAAGAACGAAGTAAACATCACATTTTTTAGTCCCAAGATGAGATCGGGAACTCGGAAGTGTTTGTGTTTACTCGTGTTGCCGTGGGAGACGGGACATCGGGGCAGCAGAAGTTCACGGTAGAAGAGTCTCTTTGTACCGGCGGATTAGAAACAGCAGTTAAGGCGACGTGAGCGACAGAGAAACAAAGCGTCTGCCCGACAACAACCTAACTATTTAAGTGTGTGTGTGTGTGTGTGCGCGCGTTGATGCGTTGATGTGTGTGTGTGCCAGATTCAACGGAACCACTTGTCATGGGAACCGTTTGAATGTTGGTGTTTTTTTATCATGTAAATAGGATGTATTTTTGTGTTTTTTCTGTTCTTTTTCTGAAGCTTGTAAGATTCTACATATTTGTTTTACAGTGTAAATAAAAAGTGTATTTTAAGAAATTACACGTTGTTTCCTTGTGTGTGTGGATCAGGCAGTGTATTGAAAGAAAGTATGACTGTTAAGGCCTGGCAGGGAAAAAATCGTCTAAGAATCCAATATTGTAGTTGGAGACAAAACCTACAGTATATCAATTGGATTAACGACCAATCTGAGACTGAGAAACTATAAAATGCAATTTTGGGGGTTTTTAACCAATGTAATGGCGTCTAACAATTATGTAGACAAAACAATTATGTCCTGTGTCCAATTTTTTAAAATGTACTCTGCATGCAGCTCATCGAGATGATTTGCTTGTTCTCGGTGCACTTGGGATGTCAGTCACTTCGGATGTGAAATCGTGGCTAAATGTTCGGTTAATCAGTTAATCGCCGGCTGCCATAACGACGGCAGACAACGGCTCATCTCCCCGAGACGTTTCTGTCGAATGGACATCTTCTCCGGAGTTCCTCTGCTGCTCTCCCTTCCTCGGCTGAACTTAATCGCAGTTTAGAGGCTAATGAATTGATAAGCGGTTGCTAATCGGGGCTCTCGTTAGGAGAGCCACTTCTAACGAGGCCCTTTCATCCTTTTAGCTCCATCTCATTAGGGGCCCCGGTGATTAGGAGCTGGTCCCGGGGTGACGTATCGGGGCGCAGGAGGGGTCCTCCTAAACCACCCCCCCCCGCCATTACACATCATTAGGGGCCCGATGGCCAGGAGCACTAGCACTAGATGTTCGGGGATCCCACAGTGAGAGCCAGCTATAGCTTAACGTCCCCCCTCACCATCCCCCACCCGCTGCCTGGCCCAAGGGCACAGTGGCAGTCTGCCTCGGTCCTGGTGTTGCTTAGCCACTCGCGACCTTTCAGATGGAGCTCTGCAGGATTCAGGCCCTACTCTCGCTAACTTCTCTCTGCCTCTTCTCTGCTCTCTCACCATGTGTCTGTCTCTTCTCCGTCTGTCTGTCTCTCTGTCACTCTATCTCACCAGTTATAGTGTCTGGACAATAAGCATTAACCCAGGGCCCAGAACCTTGAATCCAGGACCCAGAACTCAGGGTCCCCAAATCTTGAATCCAGAACCCTGACGTTGAGTGTACGTCGAACACTGAACCTTGAATCCAAGACCATGAACTCGGCACCAAACCTTGAACCTTGAATCCAGGACCATAAAACCTGTGCTTGGTGCAGATGACAGGGGGGGGGGGCGGGTTGGGTTGGGTTGGGTTGGAGGGTTCCTTGCAGGGTCAGAGGTCAGTGTCGGGCCCTTGGGGCTGTATTACATTTATTTAACATCTCCTGCAGTACAGATTGTGTGTGTGTGTGTTTGTGTGTGTGTGTGTCTGACAGCCTGGCCGGTGGGTGTTGTGGGGTCTCTGTGGGCCCACCCTGTCACAGCACTGTCTGGTGCGGGAGCAGAAGTGGGTCACAAGCCACGGGGCGAGCTTGACTCAAAACAAGGTCTTTATGCTCACTAGGTAAATCATGCTCTCTCTCTCTCTCTCTCTCTCTCTCTCTCTCTCTCTCTCTCTTTCTCTCTCTCTCTCTCTTTCTAGTCTTATTGCAGCTCGATCATCCAGAGGTTCCCACGGGTCAGGTGGCCTCTGCGTGTCACAATAAGAGCGTGTGTTCTCTTCTATAAATACTCTGTCATGGTCCTGAAACTCTCTCTGTCTATCTCTCTCTCTCTCTCTCTGTGTGTCAGTGAGTTCATTTATTTTATTTTTCATACAACTTGAGGTTGTTTTAGATGGATGGAGAGATAGATGGAGAAAGAGAGAGAGAGGGGGGAGAGAGGAAGAGAGATGGAAGGACGAGGAGAGAGAGAGAGAGGGAAGGAAGGGGAGAGGGGGGGGAAAGAGAGGGAGGGGGAAGAGGAGAGAGAGAGAGAGGGGGGTTTATCTTTCTCTTTTTT
>PIJE02000424.1:82684-87684 GCA_002895965.2 Coryphaenoides rupestris
GGCGGCGGTGGCGGCGGCGTCCGCAGCGACAACAACAACAAGAAGGAACCAACATGCGGCATGCGGTGGAGTTCCCGCGACCTCCGGGGCCGCCATCTTATCGAGGAAGAGGAGGAGGAAGAGGAGGAGGAGGAGGAAGAGGAGGGGGATGGGGACCGGGGGCGTAACCAGTCGTCGGACTCGGATGGCGACGCGATGGACGCGGCGGTGTGGACGCTGCGCGACCGCGAGCGCTTCAAGGCGCAGGAGATGGAGAAGCACCGGGCGCAGCTGACCATGTACCGGCGGCTGGCTCTGATCCGCTGGGTGCGCACGCTGCAGGGCCACGTGTCCGGACAGCAGGACCGCCTGCAGGCCAGCTTCGACGTCATCCTCACGCACCGCAAGGAGCTGCTACGCATGGGGGCGGCGGGGGTGGGGTCTGGGGGGGCGGCGTGTGGGGCGGGGGCCACACCCACCGCCGTCGCCGTCTCCGTCGGCCAATCATAGTGGAGGAGGTGGACTCTGAAGCGTGGTTCCCGTCCTCGTTCCCGCCAAGAACCAAGATGGCCGTCACCAACATGTGTCTCTCGTTGACCGTTAAACTGACTGACGGACTTTGGACGGAGTCTTCTTCGGCTGCATGGGTGTCACTCTTTTCTCTCATGGTGTCGTCACGGTGGTTTCTCATTGGTTGAAGTCCTCGTCGCTATGCCCCGCCCCCCCACCCCCGATGTCCTCATATTGTCAACATGTGAGCGTCACGTCAGATCAACACGCTAGTCATGGTCACGCTAGTCAGTCACTGGAATGTAATAACTTCTCATCCGTCCACATACAGTAACTCTGTATCTGTATCAAAGAATAAGATGTATAATGATTTCAAGCTGAGATATATATAAAGAATTGAGATTTTATTTTAAGGTTTATTTTAACAAATGTTCTATATAGGATATGAATGCTGTTCCTATTGCTGTCTTAAAGAAAACAGACTGTATGTTGTAACGTTGAATGTTTTCAAATACGTGTACATTGTATGCTGTGTGTTTCCATGTAAAAATGAACTTTGATGGCAATAAAGACTATTGAACTAAAGCATTTGTCTCCTGTTTATTATCGAAATATTCTCAGAAACTCAATAATTCAGTATTAGTAAAGGCTATAGGCTATGGAAATTCAATGAAAAAAACATTGGTTACTTAAATGGATTACATTTATACAGCATTACCTCACATTCACCCATACATACACCGACTGCGGTGTCAACCATGCAAGGTAACAACCAACACGTCAGGAGCAGGTAGGGTTAGGTGGCGTCTTGCTCAGGGACACCTCCACACTTAGCTAGGAGGGGGAGGTAGGGTTAGGTGGTGTTTTGCTCAGGGACACCTCCACACTTAGCTAGGAGGAGCAGGTAGGGTTAGGTGGCGTCTTGCTCAGGGACACCTCGACACTTAGCTAGGAGGAGGAGGAGGAGCCCGGGGATCGAACCAGCAACCTTCCTGTTGCCAGACAACCGCTCTTATACCTCCTGAGCTACTGCCGCCCCTAAGATAAGATCTGCCTAAGGGCCCTCAAATGGCTGTCAGTAGATAATAAATGGTATAGAACAGCTACAATAGTCCTGGAAAACCTGGTTCTTATCATCATGTCCACTCCAAGGACGGATTTAGTCAACCCTTCTCTGGGTGTTGAGGACGTGGACGGCTCACGCAGATCTGACCCCTCAGGCGTCGTGACCTTTCACGCTCTCCAACAAATGCTCGATTGTCAGCCGAACAAAGTTGGCCTGTATCGGCTTATCTCACGCGGTGTAGGGCGTGTGTGTGTGTGTTTGTGTGTGTGTCTGTGTGCGTGTGTGTGTGTTCCTGGTGTGTGTGTCTCTGTGTGTGTGTGTGTGTGTGTGTTCTGCTCAGGGTGTGATAACTGTGTGAGGAGGACCTGCATCAGGTTTTGGCGGTCTGTGATTACCGCAGATTCGTCGGTGACCCCCGGGGCGTGATTTGACTGCATATTACGATCCCTCCTCCTCCTCCTCCTCCTCCTCCTGCCCTCTCTCCACTCTGTTCTATCTACGTGTGTGTGTGTGTGTGTGTGTGTGTGTGTGTGTGTGTGTGTGTTCCTGGTGTGTGTGTGTGTGTGTGTGTGTGTGTGTGTGTGTGTGTGTGTGTGTGTGTTCATGGTGTGTGCGTGTGTGTGTGTGTGTGTGTCCGTGAATATGTGTGTGTGTGTGTGTGTGTGTGTGTGTGTGTGTGTGTGTGTGTGTAATACGTGTGCAGGCTGTGTAGAGAGAGAGAGAGAGAGAGAGAGAGAGATACCAGCCAGCCCCTTTCTCTTTGCCACCCTATCAGCTGTGGTTGAGCTGGGCTGCCGGTGTCCCCCCAGGCTCTGCTTCTGTCTGCGGGGCCCCGCGAGGGGGTGGGGGGGGGGGGGGGGGGGAGTGGAGGGGTGTGTGGAAGGGACTCAGCCATACACAGCTAGGGGCCAGCCCTGGGGGCCCCAAGCTCTCTGTCGCTGTCCTATCTGGGCCCCGGTGGTGCACGACTTCACGCACGCATAAGAGCCAACCCCCCCCCCCAGGGGGGGGGGTTGGCTGGGGTTGTTGTTGGGTGTGAGGGGTTGGGGGGGGGGGGTAATCCTCGGCTCTGCTGCTGCTGCCGTTGCCGATGCTGCCGCTGCAGCCTCGGACCCCCGGGCATCGTGCTTATCTGGTGGCAGGCGGACATGACGGGCAACACAGGAGGAGGAGGAGGAGGAGGAGGAGGAGGAGGAGGAGGACAGGGCGCAACCATTTACATACTGGTGTGGGGCTTTCAGCTTAAACAGAAGAATGACATGTTGTTTTGTTTACACTGTCATGGTTGTTGTGACTGTAGGGGAGGATGTTGTTGTTGTTGTTGTTGTTGTTGTTGTTGTTGTCGGACTACAGACGAAACATGTCAGGGTTTTCAGGGCGATTTCAGGGATGTTATCCGGAGACCCTGAAGCAGAGACTTGAGGCGGTGACGACGACCCTCTGGGTGGGAAGTGAACGGGAAGGAAAGACGCCGTTTGTTTGGCAGCAGGTTCAACAAGGTGATGGCGGAGGCCGATAAAGTGTCACTTTCTGTATTTCATTTGTGTATTTTTTGTAATTAAACAATTTCACACGCACAAACCGCATGGAGTTTGGTCATTCATTGTTCATGCATAATTAACCGATTATGCATGCACAAAACAAACTAAAACAGACAAGAGAATCGAATGAAATACAATTAAAACAAAGAAACGCTAAAGGGCTTTATTTCTAGATATCATATTCTTCTATTATGTAACACAGTTTCATCATAGATAATAGATATTTTCCATTAGTTTAAGGGCTTGCCTTTCACAAAAGAAAGAAATGTAATGCACTGAACCTATAGGTTTTAATTTAATACTGTATTTGTCGAGGCCTATATAACATTCCCCAAGAATAAGAATGTTAGTCATTTTCTGTTTGCTGTTATTGTCCATGTGACCAAGAGGTCCTCTTCAGAGAACTGTACAACTTGGACAACCTTTGGATCAGGAGACAAAGTCTCACTTGTTGTTCTCTGTATACTTTGACATTTGTGTTATGAATCGAGGGAGGGGGAGGGAGTTCATCTGAATATTCCCATTAGCTTTTTCATGCATTTTACAGATTTTTGTCATAATTTGCACTATCACACCCACACCCCTCGCTCCTCCCCCATCTCCTCCTCCTCCCCCACCTTCTCCTCCTCCTCCTCCTCCACCTCGACGTGTGACAAGAGTCCTGCTGAGAGCACCGTGCACCCCGGGGCTCCACGCAGGCGCACGTCAGGGTGGGTGCACCACATTCTCTCTCTCTCTCTGTTGCTCTCTCCCTCTCTCTCTCTCAGAGCTGCTAATTCAGTCTATAAACAAAGTAGAAATACGTCACATCCCGGGCTAACAATGGAGGAGGGAGGCAGGAGGGAGGGAAGTGTGTGTTTTTGACACAAACTCTACAGTGTGGTGTGTATGGTGTGTGGTGTGGTGTGTGGTGTGTGGTGCGGTGTGTGTGCTGTGTGGTGTGTGGCGTGGTGTGTGTGGTGTGTTGTGTGGCGTGTGTGGTGTGTGCGGGCCTACAAGGTGCCGCACAGCTGGATGCTCAGGACCCTGCGGCGGCGGCTGCACCTTTGAGCTATATATTTTTATGCCAACTGTTGGCGCGTCGTAACTTTACGCCTCAGTTTTAAAACAGACAGTTAAAACAGTATATATAGGACTCATTTCTAACTGACTTGTTGTACTAACTAGGCCTTTGCCAATGCAGGATATCGCCTATATAAAGAAGAAATAACAGAACAAATAGGCCATCCAAACTGTATCCATTACAAGCTTGGCCTCGTTTACTGTTTATCATGTTTGGTTCATGGGGTCCATCTCTCTCGAACCTACAGACAAATGAGCAGGGGCGGTGTCAGGGATTTTGGGCCCCGTGAAAAGAAACCATATAGGGCCCCACCACAAAAAACTCATTTTAACATAATTTAGAGCATCATTATATATATATGGACCCATATAATACCGTGATACTTTTACTCTGTGGTTAAATGAGGTTTGCATGGAGTATCATGCTGAAGAGAACATTATTTTCTTCATGTTTGTTTAAGTATGTATTATGTAAGAGGGTGACAGGGGCCCCTCTTACATAAACATTTTGTTTTATTCTTTTTTATATAAATGTCAGTCTATCAACCAATTTGTTGAGCCAATTTTACTGTAGTTGTGTCACTAATTAGAAGAAAAGACCTCTTAGAAGAAAAGAAATCCAAATAAAAACAAACTTTTAATTTCAGGCTTTTAGCGGGGGGGGGGGCCTCCACGTTGGGCCCCTGGGCTAGTCAGTCCCACTTGTTCCCCCCCCCCAGTCCGACGGCCCTGCAAAGTAGACCACCGGAGCAGAGAGAGAGGGCCGCTGGCCGCTGGCCGCTGCTGGCCGGTCGGTAACCACCGGTGATCATGACGATGCTTCGCCGCTAGAGGGCGCCTGA
>PIJE02000424.1:95184-106697 GCA_002895965.2 Coryphaenoides rupestris
CTTCAGGGTCTCGAAGCCAAACAGGGTCTCCCGGGGATTGTGGGCGGTGCTGTTGTTGGGGTTGTTGGGTGAGCGGTGGTGGTCGCTGAGTCGGCTGTAGGACCGCCGCACTTTACTGGACCACTGGAGGTCCTCTGGAGAAGGAGGAGGAAGAGGAGGAGGTGCTGCTGGTTCTGTGGTCTTCTGCTGTGGAGGAGGAGCAGGGTGAGATGGTTGAGGAGTTGGAGGAGGATGATGAGGGTGGTGTGATGATTGAGGAGGTGGAGGAGGAGATGAAGCCAGGATGGGAGAGGGGGGCACGGCCGCAGTCTTCCCCCTCCTCCTGGGGACCTGGCCGGGGTCCGGGGTGGAGATCTTGGGCTTCTTCTCCTTTGAGGAGGAGAGTCGACAAGAGTTCTCCTTGGAGGAGAGTCGACAAGAATTCTCCTTGGAGGAGGAGGAGGAGGAGAGTCGACGTGAGTTCTCCTTGGAGGAGGAGGAGGAGAGTCGAGGTGAGTTCTCCTTGGAGGAGGAGGAGAGGATCGTCGGGAGCACCGTGGTCTTCCTCGGGGCGATCTTCTTCACCAGTATGGAGCGTTTCACGGCCGTCCCGCTGGGGGGCGGAGCGCTGAGCCGCGGGGAGCGTCTCCGGAGATCCGGGTTCGATTCCCGCGTCGTCACGGCTGCTGGAGGAGAGTCGACCTGCATCATGATGTTGTTGTTGTTGTCTGTGACGCGTATCTTGTCACACGTGATGCATATATTAGCGGTAAGCGGGTTAGCAACACACCGACACGCAGTCCGCTTTCAAAAATCACCCGCCCGAACCGCGCTAAACATGACAACTTCCGGCGCAAAAACACGACGACTTCCGGCGCGTTCCAGTTCTAACATATATTTTTATTTTTATATATATATATATGGTTTTTTTCACATATGAAAACATAAAGTTTGCTCTTCAAATGGAAAACAAACAAAAAAACAGAATTTAGAAATAATGGTTTGATTATTTGGGCAAAAAATATTTTATTAATAAATGTCGCTTCCTAAAAAATCTGTTTGTTTATTTTATTTTTCTTATTCTGTTGATTGCTCTATTGTTTTATTCTATTGCTATGTAACCTGGCACAATAATTTACTAAAGTTCTATATTATCTTATCTTATCTTATCTTATCTTAAGACTTCCCCCATATTTCGAGGTTTTTTTAATGAGACAGCGTTGTATAAAAGATCATGGAAGTATTGTCAAATGTTAGGAGCCCAGCATCTGTTTATATTTATGGATCTTATTTCCTGACGAACCACTTGTGTTCTCACTTTTCTTTTTTCTTTTTATTTATTTATTTATTAAAAAAAATTTGAGGCTGTCTAATTTGTATTTGTTTGTTTGATTAATTAATGCATTCGCTCGGTTCTATTCATGTGAATATTTTGAAAATGAATATGATGTGTCTTTTGTAGTGTAATATTATTGTTCAATAAAGAAAAATACATAAAATAATAAATTACTAAAATAAAATAAAACTTGTGTTCTCCCTTTTTTCATTTTAGTTAGATAGTTATTTTTTTATATTTTGAAAAATAATATGATGTGCCTTTTGCAATGTACTATTATTATTCAATAAAGAAAAATAAATAAATTAATAACTTAATAAAATAAAACTCGTGTTCTCCCTTTTTTCATTTTAGTTAGTTATTTTTGAATATTTTGAAAATGAATATGATGTGTCTTTTGTAATGTACTATTATTCTTCAATAAAGAAAAAATTAAAAAATTAAAAAATAAAACAAAACATTACGCCATCAGCCCGCGACACGTCATGAGTCCGCGTCACGCCATCAGTCTGCGCCGCCGCCGCTCACCCAACTTCTGCTGTGTAATCATCCTGAGCATTGACTACTGCTGCTGCTGCTGACGGGATTTGACGTCTCCTAACCTTCTGACCGCTGCTTTACTTACCAAGAGACATGGAGTATCTGATAGGCATCCAGGGGCAGGACTTCGTGCTCGTGGCGGCGGACAGCGTGGCCGCCCACAGCATCATTAAGATGAAAGACGGTACATTATGACTGTTAGCTGCTAGCCGCTAGTTAGCTCTTAGCTGTTAGCCGCTAGTTAGCTGTTAGCCGGCTACATGGCTCCTCAATAATAATAATAATAATAATAATAATAATAATAATAATAATAATATGGTAGAAGCTTTAACTGTGGCTGTGGGTGGCTTCTTCATATGAAAACATTGAATAAATAAACCTGTTAGTCACAGGTAAGCTTTATTAAAACTAAGCTAATTAATACATCAATCAACTATATCAATGAACTAATAAATCTGGCTTTTCAATATTCAATATCCTTTCACAATCTAATAGATACTTGGATATAAATGGGTTATTTTTCTTGTGTTTGGCGTTGGCCTGCTGCTGTCCTGGTGTGTCCACTGAAAGTGAAAGTTAAGTGGCATGTTTTGGAGGCCTGACTTAAAAAATTAAAAAGTGAAACCTCTGTCTGCTTTCTGACGTCCAGACCACGACAAGATGTTCAAGCTGAGCGAGAACATCCTGCTGCTGTGTGTGGGCGAGGCGGGTGACACCGTGCAGTTCGCGGAGTACATCCAGAAGAACGTCCAGCTCTACAAGATGAGGAACGGTGAGAGAGGGTCCTGCACAGACATACAGATGAAGAGTTTTTCACAGACGGACAGAGAGAGGGAGAGAGTTCTTCACAGATGGACAGAGAGAGAGTCCTTCCCAGATGGACAGAGTCCTTCACAGACAGACAGATGGAGCGAGTCCTTCACAGACAGACGGAGAGAGAGTCCTTCAGAGACAGTCCTTCACAGAGAGAGAAAAAGAGACAATTAAATAATAATAATTCATCAATTGTGTTGCCCCCTCCTGTGTTCCCAGGTTATGAGCTCAGCCCAACAGCAGCGGCCAACTTCACACGGAAGAACCTGGCAGATTACCTACGAAGCCGGGTAACTCATCCCTTCACAGCATGGCCGCTCCAGGCCTGCTTCCTCACAACACGGAAACAGAATCTACAGGGTTTCCCCGAGTAGTCCGAAGTATTAGCAAGAGGTCAATTTGTCAGTTTTATGGTTCAACTGGAGCACAAAACGATGTTTGTAAATGAAGTCATAATTATGTTACATAACTCTAATATATTTCTGTAAACTATATAAGTACAGCCATAGTCTCTTCCCATTGGCCATCATCTTAAGAGAGTGTTGACCAAAAAGCACACAGCATTTAGTAGTAGTAGCAGCAGCAGCAGAGATGGCAGAAGTGTCGTTTTAGCTTGTTGAGATGACGCTGCCAGTGTCTGCCTGCTATACACCCCCCCCCCCCCCCGCCCCCACCTCAGCAGTGCAGTGACGGTGATGACATCATAGGCTAGTCTTGTTTCTGCGTTTGTCCGAGGAATGAGGCTGTTCTGCTGAGGCTAACGTCTGATCTCTTAGACGTCAGAGGGGGGAGTTGATGGACGAGGAGGGAAAGGGTTGAGGTTCAGGCAGCGTCAGGTGACTGTGTTTTCACTGAACATGCCACATGTGTCACATGTGGTTGCCTGAGCACTTGGTGTTCAGACTGCTCTTAAGGGACCAAGAGGCACCACCCTCCCCCAACACAAACACACGCGCACACACCACATGCCAATTATGAATGGGTGCCACCGTAACGCATTGAAAAACACTGAAAAATGAATGAATGAATGAATGAATCACCTAGATATGGGCTTTAAGAATCTTTAAGTGTGTACATACAGAAGACTTTGGACGATGTATTCCATCAATGCACCCGTTCGTGGCACAAGTCCTGGTGTCAAGTGTGGTTGGCATGCCCCCCCCCCCCCCTCCCCGATCACTAATCTGTTGAGAAGGGTGCAGCCGCCCCCTGTCACAATAGCAGAAGGTTGAAAATAATTACAAAAAACAATTAGTGCCACCGAGAGGGGAATGTGGGACATGGGGGGGGGTGAGCTCACACACACACACACTCCCGTCTTGTATGGTGTTGTCCTCAGAGACCCCACCCCCCTCCCTTCGAGAGACCCCCTCCTCCTCCCTTGACACACACACACACACACACACACACACACTATGGTATATAGTGCCATAGGTCTAGGAGGACATTATACAGTCACGGATGTGATATAGTCTGGAGGATTACTTTTCATATATATTTATGTTTAATATTTATACGATATTCATGCGGTAAAACATACTGTTATTTCGGTGGCTGACGGGGGAATATTTTTCGGTCGACGCGTACAGATTTGCTAGTCTCTCTGCCGGGTTCTCGGGAGTGTTGAAACTGTTGCTAAAGCAGTTCCTCGTCCTCCTCCCCCTCTTCCTCCTCGCGTCTTCTTCACCCCCCTGCAGCGATGCTAGCACTGGGCCCCCCCCCGAGAACCTGGAAGTTTACGCGTTGCGTCGGATAAACAGGATGTTTTGAACGACCGTGAACCGGGAAGATTTGGAGATGGTTTTTTTTCGTTTGTTTAGCGATGGAGGCTCACCGCCACTCAAACCACCGGGCCGCTAAAGATATTTTCTAGTCCGCAGCACGCCGTAAAACTGTTAAAATTCTACACCTTGTGTAGAATTTCGGAGGCAGAGTCGTAGGCCTACCTCTGTTGGAGGGTAATATTGCAGAGAACAAAACACAAAGAAGTTTGATCATTGATTGTGCTTCCTGGAGTTTAAACACATTTTAAAATGTCATTTTCTTTTTCTTTTTTACAAAAATTATTTGGTATTTCCTCACTGTACTATTTAATTTTATAAACTAAATAAAACAGTCAGCATTATGGGCAGCAGAACTTAGCCAGAGCCTGCTACAAATCACAACCCATTTCTACATTTTTTTAACATTTAATTTACATTTTTACATACGGCCCCTTAAGTCGCAACTCCCTTATCATGTATCTCCTGGGCTACTTTCCCCCGATCCCTTAGCTCAGAGAACCTCCTGCCTGGAGCCCTCCACAGGGGATAGGTTACCTTAGCAGGCCTCATCGGACACACACACACACACACACACACACACACACACACACACACACACACACACACACACACACACACACACACACACACACACACACACACACACACACACACACATTTAAAAACAACTGGGTCTTTCTCCCAGGAGTGCTGCATATACAAGACTTCAGAGGGAGAGCGAGAGGATGGGGAGAGAGAGGTTGGGGAGTAGAGAGGGAGAGATCGGGGAGAGGGAGCGAGCGAGAGAGAGACAAAGAGAAATAGCGGCAAGCTCCATCACCTGAGGCCTTGTGTGTGTGTGTTTGACATTTAGATGCGCTCACAATCCGTTCTGGAGTTGTGTGTGTCTGGTTTTCTTGTGCAATATATAGGTATATATTCTCGATGATTAGTCATTTGTATTTTTGCTACTCGCGTTTCTCCCTCGTGTGGAATTTGCGTCGTGTCTTTCGTCGCCTGTATGTTCCACGCTAGACTCGGCCATAAATCCTCCCCAAACTCCTGCACAGGTGCACCGCAACAGCTCCGCCTGTCACGGGTTTAAATAAAACTGGGTGTAAATAATTACCCGCGCCATATTGTTGTCTCCCACCCTCCCTCTCCCACCTGCCCCCCCCCCGTATACACACACACTCGTGAACAATTAATACAGCAGATTGACGGGGTGATGCCGGCATTAAGGAGCATGTCCTGGGGCAGGGTGGGGAGCAACAGAGGAGGTGGTGGTGGTGGTGGTGGTGGAGGAGGAGGAGGAGGAGAGAGCTTTGCCATCAGAGTTTTGGAGGTGTAACACTTGCGGAGACGTGGAGTTGCTACTGTAGATCAATTGGGGGTTTAACGAGCCCAGTTTGGTGTCTTTTGCCGATCGACCAGGTGTTGTAAGAAGAGCGAATATAAAAAAAAACAGCCCAACTTCGAGTTGAACATTGCCACATTGCAATGAATGCAATTTCTTTACATTCCCTTTGTCATTGAAGATTTTCTTTTGTGGAAATTTCACGTGATCTTTGAAGTGTGATATCCAAGCCCTGAATCTGGAAATCTCCACCTGCAATCTCTACATGCAGTAGTGTTGATGCTAAATATTAGTTCAGATATTAGTTTTTGAAAACGCCCCTCACTGTGTGTGGGTGTAGGCGGGTGTAGGTGTGTGTTCAGGCGGACTGGTTTTCAGTTTTGTTGTTACATAGAAGCTACGAGCTGTCTGCTCTGCAGTGGGCGCGTGAGGTCAC
The DNA here is from genome assembly GCA_002895965.2 of Coryphaenoides rupestris. Lineage (NCBI taxonomy): Eukaryota > Metazoa > Chordata > Actinopteri > Gadiformes > Macrouridae > Coryphaenoides > Coryphaenoides rupestris. Next base: position 101,409 of record PIJE02000424.1, read on the forward strand.
CGGGGAGATCAGTACACCGAGGAGTTGATAGACTTAACCTTCACGGCTTCCATCCCATTCCTCACACTGACACATACACACACACACACACACACTCCCCTGACGGTACTCTGCAGGGTCGGGAGGGTAGCAGTCAACAACCCCCCTCACCTCACTGTGGCAAACATGTCACCAAACACAAGTCGGGAACAATAAGACAGTCGACCGAAAGACGCAAATTGAAAGGAAGTGGGGGCGTGGGTGCATGTGTTCCGAAGATTGGACGACGTCAGCCAAGCCAGCCAACCTTTGATGATGTCGTCCGAACTTCAGTGGCCAATTTTGTGGGGTATGTCTTGACCCCAAGCCACTTTTCCTCTGAATTCCCATTGTGATCCGATTTAAAAGTAAACCGGTGTCCAGAACCAGTTTTATATATATTTTTTTATGTACCTTCCAGCGGGGGAAGAAATCAAAGCAGACCTTCGGTAACGACTCTTGTGATGAACTTACTGGCCAGGGAAGAAGAATAATAAAAAAAAATGTAAGATGTTGGCGAGGGGGGTGGGGGGGGGAACGGAGTTAGCGTCTCGTTCGAAGACGAGTAGAAGGACGCGCTAGCAGCATCAAAAAGATGTAATTTTTAGCGTCGGGGTGAGAAAGAGAGAGAAGAGAGAGAGAAACAACGACTTTAGGAGTTTTTTAATGAGCGCTGGCACTACTCCAGGGCAAGGGGGGGGAGGAGGGAGGGGAGACAGAGGATGGAGGGAGAGAAAAGTAAAAGAATGGAGAAGGGGAGGGAGGGTGCCAGGGAGTGCTCAACAGGGGTGCCTTCTCCCAACAGATGTCACACACACACACACCTCCTCTTCCGGTCCTGTGACACAACTTCACCTCCGCCCCCATCCCTCCATCCATCTCTTTATCGGTTCACACCCCCCCCCACCAGCCTGTCGCCATATCGTCGCTGCTCTGCTTTCTATGCCCTCGTTTCGCGCATCTCTCTCTCTCTCTCTCCCTCTCTCTCTCTGCGGTGTTACCATTGTTAAAATAAAGAAATTCATGGAAGAAAGACAAAAAAAACTCAGCCACTCCCCCCTCCTCGCCGCTCACACAAAACACAAGCCATGCCTTCGTTAACGATGAAGAGGTTCTCTTTTTGGTAGAGAATCGCCAGACTTTTGCGACGACGATGACTTTTCCCTTCACCGGAGCGCATGTCCGTCCGATAAAACCACTCTGCAGTCCGACGGTCTGCTGCGGTCTGCCGCGCTGGAGAGTGTTCGGAGTCTCATCGTTGGTTAGACGGAAACATTGTTTTACAGGACGATGACTCTGACAGGAAAGGGGATATAAAGGGTAGCTCAGGAGGGGAGGTAGACAAGCTGTGACGGGAAGGTTGCTGGTTCGATCCCCGGCTCCTCCCCCTCCCCTCAGCTAAGTGCCGAGGTGTCCCTGAGCAAGACGCCACCTGAACTAACCCTACCTGTTCTCGACCGGCTGGCTGTTGCCGTCGGTGTATGAATGGGTGCATGTGAGGCGATATTGTAAAGCGCTTTGTAAATGCAATCGGTTTGACCATCGACCATCCATCCCCCTCCCCCTCCTCCCCAGACTCCGTACCACGTGAACCTGCTGCTGGCGGGCTACGACCAGGCCGACGGCCCCGCCCTCTACTACATGGACTACCTGTCGGCCCTCGCCAAGGCTCCCTTCGCCGCCCACGGCAGCGGGGCCTTCCTCACCCTCTCCATCCTGGACCGCTACTACAGGCCCGGTCAGTTAGCACTGTGTCTGAACTAGCATACCATAGTTTTTTCCAGGATATACTTGGCCACACAAAAGAAACCAAAATATGCAAATTTTAGTTTGTTTCCTGGGAATTGCATATTTGGAATTGGAAAAAAATAATGTTGTGTTCCTGTGCTCCAGATTTAACGCGCGAAGAAGCCGTCGATCTGCTGAAGAAATGCGTACAAGAGGTGAGTTTGTTGGCCCCCAAAATGACCTTTGATAAATCAAAAAACCTTCAGACTTTCAATGTAAAAAGTCTTTAACAAAAAAAGATTCCATCGTTTCGTGTTAAATACCAGAACCATAATATTGACATATCTGTTTGCGTCGTGGCCATCTGTATATTCGTTTGAGGCGTGAAGAAAAACATCTTCCTCGTAAAACGGGAGTAAAAAGCAACAAAGTAAACGTTGTAATTTAAATGACCCGTTTGTTGTTCGATTTTCCGAAAAACGTTGAACAGATGTCGGGAGTGATCGCGTTCTGCCGGTTGCCAGATTTATTTTGGTGATGTGCTGAATGTTCAGCCTCGGTAAACAGGTGTCACATGCTGAATATTTCAGAGGAATATTTTTAGGGTTTTTTTTGTTGTTGTCGCCGTTAATTGTGGTGCTAATTGTATGTTTTCATTTTACTTAAAAGGACGGTTTACTTTGTTCGTTATTGTGATTTATTCTTTTTTTTCTGTAATTGAAGTTCAGGCGAGGAAAGTAACGTTGTTGTTGCTGGTGTGAACAAACATGCAGTAAATGTAAACGTATTTTAATATTTGTGTTCTGCGTTTGCACCCTCAAATGAAAATCACTGAACGATGTATCAATTCAATCAATTCTAATATTTGTATTTTTGTCTCCTTTTTAAAACATTTTGTTTTTCCCTCCATCTTGTTCTTTCTACTTTCTGTGTCTTTCTGTCTCCCTCTCTTTCTCTTTATCTCCCCCTCTGTGTGTCCCTCTCTCTCTCTCTCCCTCTGTCTGTCTGTCTCTCTCTTTGCATCTGTCTCTCTGTCACTATCCCTCCAGCTGAACAAGAGGTTTGTCCTCAACCTCCCCTCCTTCAACGTGCGTGTGATCGACAAGGATGGCATCCATGACCTGGAGAAGGTCTCTGTGAGCCCCAAGTGACCGCCGCACCCCCCAAACCACACCCCTTTCAGTTTTGTTTTTTTTATCCTGTTTGTACTTTGACCCGCCTACTTTTTATGTTCCAATAAAAAGTGACACACTGTTGAGATACACACTGTCCCTCTGGTCGTCTCTGATGTTCTGTGTGTGTCTGATGGGGTGTGTGTGTGTGTGTGTGTGTGTGTGTGTGTGTGTGTGTGTGTGTGTGTGTGTGTGTGTGTGTGTGTGTGTGTGTGTGTGTGTGTGTGTGTGTGTGTGTGTGTGTGCATACAGAGGCCTTTAGGGTTAGTGTCATGTATTTTTAGAAACAACAAAATGAAATTGAAATCATTTTTTTCCTTAATAGCTTTATTAATCATCATTAAAGGCCAAGTTCACGCCACTTTTCGTTCAATTAAACTGTTCCGTTTGGGGCTCACCAAGTGGTCTTATTTCTGTACGTAAGTGTAGGAGGTAATTAAGCGGGACATATAAGGAATATAAGGAAGGAGTCTGCTACTATGTCTGAGAATACTTTTTTAGAGCGGTGGTGGTCTCCTATTGGCCGCGTCCCTTGTAGTTGGGGCGAGTGACACGTGACATGTTTGACAACCGTATGTTTTTTCTAGAAAACCGTTACGAGAGATTTATTTGCGGAAGTTGTGCTTTAATAACATATTTACACCCCACCACCTCTGCTACCAGGTTATGGCACATGATGAATATTATAGACGGCAAACACTCATAAATACAGAGAGAGTGTGTGTCAGTGTGTGTGTGTCAGCGTCCCCGCGCCCCGACACAGACAGGTGATTAATAAACATTAAACTATCCTCTCTCCCTCCCAAACACCCAGAATCTGAGCGAAGAGGCACCATATGTTCGCCAGAGGGCACTGGGAAGAGTGGCAGATCGAGGAGGGGGGGGGGGTGGGGGGTGTATGAGTGAGGTAAATGAAAGAGGGGTGATGGGGAGGGTGGGAGGAGAACGGAAGACTGGGGTGAGGCAGGTAGAGAGAGGTGTGTAATGTGTGTTATTGTGTCATTTGCATGTTTGTTAGTGTTTAATGTGTGTTTGTGTGTGTGTGTGTCTAATATGTGATAGTGTGTGTGTGTTGGTGTGTAATCTGTGTGTGTTTGCAATATGTGATAGTGTGTGTCACTGTGTAATCTGTGTGTGTGTGTGTGTGATGAAAGGTCTTTGAGACAGAAGGTACATGAATGTTGAAATCCCAGGAAAGACCTTAGAGTTCTCAGCCCATTTGGAAAGATTAAATGATACTGTATGTGTGTGTGTGTGTGTATGTGTGTGTCTGTGATGTTATTGTGCTTTTGTGTGATTCTGTTATTTTTTGTGTGCGCGTGTGTGTGTGTGTGTGTTCAGGTTTTTGTGTACGTGTGTGTGTACGTGTGCGTGCGTGTGTGTGTGTGTGTGGCGGAGGAGTTAGTGTAACAGTGTATAGTTGTTAGATGACAGATGGGCTGGGAGCCACTGTGTTTATTGTGTGTGTGTGTGGCAGGGGTGGGATTCACGCCAGCCTCCCCTGATCTCCCCCCACAAGGTGGGAGGGAGGGTGGGAGGCGTTGCCGCGGTTCCTTCCCATCTCCCGCCACAGCTGGTGACGACGCCGCCGTCTCACCGGGGCTGGCTCCGGCCCCCCCCCCGCGCAGGAGCCAGCCAGTAAATGGGCCCTGCATCCTGAGTGGCCCCTGGGGGCCCTCACCCTGGCGTCGGTAATTGTTATTTTGTTTTAAGTGGGATCCCTGCGCTCTCACACACACACACACACACACACACACATGAGAGAGAGAAAGAGACATAGAGAGAGGAGAATCGGAAGTCAAGGGTACAAAATGATTTGTGTCTTTTCCTTAAGTTACCAACATGTGCCCCTCCCCTCCCCCGTCCCCGCCCCTATATGAATAAAGAATAAAATACACATCTTTAGCTGCCTATGACTTTAAAACGCCAAGTAAAAATAAATTACAAAATCCCCTTTAAATTCAAACATATACTGTTCATCCAACGGGGGTCAGGGCTCAGGGGTCGGAGAACTCTTAGCAGGAGTTCTAATTCAGGAGTTCATGATCACAAATTCTAATTCAGGAACCCGGAATCATGGAAATCAGGAGTTCCAATTTCCAAAGTCTCTAAATCTTCTTTTTATTTTGAATTTTTTGTCCCAGATATGGCTTCTTCAGCCCTGCGGACTGTTCCACCAAATGTGTGTGTAGCATGTGTCATGGTGGTGGTGGGGTGGTGGGGGGGGGGGTGTGTGTGTAAATACCAGGAAGTATTTTTTAAAGTCATTTCAGCCTCCACACACACATAGAAAGGTCCGGTCTCCTGTGTGTGTGTGTGTGTGTGTGTGTGTAGCTGAGGTGCGCGACCACCCCCCCCCCCCCCCCCAGCA
>PIJE02000424.1:106722-139222 GCA_002895965.2 Coryphaenoides rupestris
GGGGGGGGGTGTAAGAGAGGGAGATAATGTATGGAGAGAGAGAGAGAGGGAAGGAGGGATGGAGGGAAGGAGGGAGAGACAAAGAATTAGGAGAGAGCGAGAAGTCGTAGGGGGGTGTAAAGAAAGAGAGATAATGTATGGAGAGAGAGAGAGGGAGAGAGAGAGAGCATACAGGAGAGGCATGTCGTCATACAGGTGTATAAGTTCAAGGTGTGAGACCGGTGGTGTTGACCTGACCCGAGGGTCAGTGACCCCAACACCTCGTTATTGTCTCGTCTCGGTATTCAACTTGACCTTTGACTCTTTTTTTAACAAACACGGAGCCACTCTGTGCCGATCTCACCGTAATTCTTTAATAATATATTACATTTATGCCGTAATACAATAATAATAATAATAATAACATTGATAATAACAATAATAAACATACACAGACGGTACAAAATGATTTGTGTCTTTTCCTTAAGTTACCAACATGTGCCCCTCCCCTCCCCCGTCCCCGCCCCTATATGAATAAAGAATAAAATACACATCTTTAGCTGCCTATGACTTTAAAACGCCAAGTAAAAATAATTAACAAAATCCCCTTTAAATTCAAACATATACTGTTCATCCAACGGGGGTCAGGGCTCAGGGGTCCCCCGCAGTGCATTGTGGGACATAAAACATCTCATGTCCATGTGCTTTTTTGAAAAACTGTTTTTTTCCGGAGGTGTGGAAGTGTGTGATCTGTGAGTTCTCCACTTCCTCCATGATCTTCCTCCGGTCTCTCACTCTTCCTCCTCCTATTTCCGGTGACCTTTGACCTCCTTGTCGTGGCCGTGACCCTTCCCGCCGGTGTCGCCGCCCTTGTCCAGCACCTTGACGGCCTCCAGCAGGTAGCTCTGGAAGGCGGAGAGCGCGGCGCAGATGGCGGGTGTCCCGAAGCCGTGCGTCAGCATGCTGAAGTGCGTGAGGCTGCCCTGCACGCCGGGCTCCAGGCACGGCGCGGGGCGGCTGCCCCCCAGGGGGGAGCGGTCCTGGGACATCAGGTCCATGAACTCCTTGCAGATCTCCCTGGAGGACAGGAGAGAGGAGAGAGGAGGAGAGAGGAGAGAGGAGGAGAGAGGAGGAGAGGAGGAGAGAGGAGGAGAGGAGGAGAGAGGAGGAGAGACGGGAGAGAGGCGGTTAGAGTTAGAGAGTCCTGCTTGACTGCTTGACCTAAACGTAAAGGTCCCCTATTACGCCACCAGGTGTGAGTGTGATTGGCCATCGCAAGCCGTTTCACAATTTGCCATGTGACTACCGTCTAGTGACATCACAAGTGGGAATGTCTACCTAGATGTATGCTGACTAGATCAGTACAGTACAGTCCACTGGGTAAGGCTGGTCTAGTAATCATATACAGTCTATGGCGTGAAATTGAGAATATTGCACATGATGGGTGGACAGACAGACAGACAGGCAGACAGGCAGACAGACAGGCAGACAGACAGGCAGACAGACAGACAGGCAGGCAGACAGACAGATGAATGGATGGATGGATGGATGGACAGACAGTCAAACAGACAAACAGGCAGACAGACAGACACACAGGCAGACAGACAGGCAGACAGACAGACAGGCAGACAGGCAGACAGGCAGACAGACAGACAGACACAGACAGATGAATGGATGGATGGAGAGACAGACAGACGGATGGATGGATGGATGGTAGGCAGACAGACAGACAGATGGGTCCCTACTTGGTGGCTAGCAGCATGCTGCGGCGGGCGGCCAGCTGCTCCGGGTCACTGCGTCGCACCAGGAACTCGGCGGCCGCCCGCGCCGGGAACTCCGTCTCACACACGTAGCCGAAGTCCCGGGCCAGGTGCACCGCCTCACCTGGGGGTGGGGGAGGAGGAGGAGGAGGGGGAGGGAGCAGGGGGAGGAGGGAGGAGGGGGAGGAGGAGGAGAGAGGGAGTCAGTCTGTCATTAGTACAAACTGGGGTGATGATATCGTTTGAATGTGACATTTCCAGTAAGTGTGTGTCTGTCTTTCTGCCTGTGTGTGTGTGTGTGTGTGTGTGTGTGTGTGTGTGTGTGTGTGTGTGTGTGTGTGTGTGTGTGTGTCGTACCCTCCACCAGGGACGTTAGCAGCGTGACGTTAGCTGCCTTGCGCCGCCCTGCTGGCAGGTTCAGGCCGATCTTCTCCAGACGCTCCCGCAGACAGCGACCTCCGTTCTTAGACTTGGCCCTGGGGGGGGGGGGGGGTGTGTGTGGGTGGGTTAATGTGTGTGTGTGTGTGTGTGTGTGTGTGTGTGTGTGTGTGTGTGTGTGTGTGTGTGTGTGTGTGTGTGTGTGCACGTGGTGGTAGGACTGGGGATATGAAGTGTCCCCATGTGATCTCATGTGATCATGTGATCTCCCTGAGGCTCCGAGAGGGACCAGCTCCTCGTTCCCCTTATGACCGAGTCACATGACCCTGAGTCACATGACCCTGCGCTAGGTGGCCTCTCAACCCCCCCGCGGCCTCCGCTACCACATACCACATGGTCGAAGTTAAAATCTGGTTTAACACAAAGTTTATAATCTGGTTTAACACAGAGGTTATAATCTGGTTTAATATGGAGGTTATAATCTGGTTTAACACAAAATGTATAATCTGGTTTAACACAGAGGTTATAATCTGGTTTAACATGAAGGTTATAATCTGGTTTAGCATGGAGTTTATAATCTAGTTTCACATCAGAGATGATAATCTGGTTTAACACAGAGGTTATGGTTTGGTTTTCCCATGGGGGTTATAATCTGGTTTAACACTAAGGTTATAATCTGGTTTATAATCTGGTCTAACATGGAGGTTAGAATTTGGTTTAACATGGAGGTTACACACACACACACACACACACACACACACACACACACACACACACACACAAACACACACACACAGAGGGTCAGCTGACTGACCTGCGTAGGACTCCGCCCAGTAGCGAGGCGTTGAGGCACTCGGGCGGGGACAGCCGTCGCTGGACCTCGCCGACGGTTACCTTCAAGTCAAGTCAAGTCAAGTCAACTTTATTTGTACAGCCCTTAATCACAGTTACAGTCTCAAAGGGCTTTACAGGCCATATGATTATTATGGGCCATGTGATTATGACACACCCCCCTAGCCCTATAGCGCCCCTCTAAGGGCAAGAAACGACTCCCTTAATTAACAAGTAGAAGAAATCTGGAGAAGGAACTCAGAGTGGGGGATCCCTCCTTCCAGGGACTGTTCGGGGTGCAACGGGTGTCATACGGGCATGAAAACGGGGTAAGAAGGGGTAAACCTCGTGTCACCTTGTACTTGGAGGTGGAGCTGAGCAGGGAGAGGCGCCCGGGCACCGAGCAGAACACCTCGGCCGGGTTGGACGCGCAGCCCACGCCCAGGCCGTCCTTGGAGAGGGAGAGCGCCGACAGAGAGGAGCCGTTCAGCTTGGAGGGGAGGGGGACTGCGTGGGGGAGGAGATGGAGGAGGAGGAGGAGGAGGAGGAGGAGCGAGAGGAGGAGTGAAGGGAGGAGAAACAGGTGAAAGGAAAGGATGGAGGAAAGGAGGAAACAAAGAAAGATGCAAACAGTATGAGAGGGGGAGGAGAGGAAAAAGGGAGTTTTAAAATCACTCTTCAAATTTGAAAATACAAATTTCAAATTACATTTACATTTAGGGCATTTGGCAGACACTTTTATCCAAAGTGACTTACAAAGAGTACATTTGTAGAAAGAGAGACAGCAATATATCACTGTGGTACATAAAGATAAGAATAGAGCAGGTTTAGAGCATTCATAATTGCAAGGTTAATAGAACAGGTTTCATAATTGCTCGGTTGCCTGCTTTAAATTAATGTTTTCTCACAAGTTATAGGCTTTTATAACTAACAGGTTCTAATTCTAGTTTCATGTCTGCTTGTTGTTGTTGGTCCTGTTGTTTAAACAGCAGGCGGTGGCTTCGCTTTTTTTTTGTCTTGCGTGTAGATTTAGTTTCTTCTCACCTGTGATGAGTTCAATTCACACCCACTTACATACTGTATATACGTCTCATGGCCTGCGGTGACTCTGTTATATTTGGATAACAAACTGAAAAGTGAAAAGTTTGGCGTTTCTTGGAACTCACTTGTCTGCCGGTTTGGCCTATAATTTTGTAATTTAGAATATTTTATAATTTTGCTGTATATACTGTAAATATTGTGGATATTCTCATTTCACTGCACATCTTGTATCTGTATGTGACAAATACACTTCTTGAATCTTGAATCTTGAATTTCTAACCTATAATCTTGAGGTAGGCGGCCTAAAACTTAAAAGGAATACAAAAAAAATACAATAATATCAATCACCTGCTGCCACAACCCTGAAAAACCCAAAATAGGCCTGTCTGGCTGCCGGTTTGAATCCCACAACAGCATTGATCTCCTGTCAGCATCACGTGGGCGTGTTTAGTGACGTCACGGTGTTGCCTGCGTGACGTCACCAGCACCCACACCCACCACAGCGACACTGGAGGCTCATCTGCATCTGAATCGGTGCAGGTCTGAAAGGGACCAGCAGCTCCAGGACCGTTTTGTTTCGGGTTTTTTGTTGTTTTTGTGTTTTTGTTGTTGTTGTTGTTGTTGTTGTTGCAAACGTGATTTGTATTCATCTGGACTCTCTCTCCCTCTCTCTCTTTCTTTAAATTGCACCTTTTTATTGCTTCTTTTCTTATTACATTTATATATAGGCCTACTGTATATATTTATTTTTTCTGCATTGTTTAGAATGATGAATTATGTCTATGTTTTTACTCTTTTAATGTTCAATGTTCAATGTGATGCACCAATTGCACAAAAGCACATTCCTTGTTTGCTAAATCTAAGGCAATAAAGCTGTTTCTGGTTCTGATTCTGATTCTGATTTCTCTCTGTGAAAGCATTCAAATATTCTACACCTTCAATTGGATATTTAAGGCCCATGCAGGGTCTAATTTACATTGCATACGTGTATTTCTTTCATTCACGTGTGAAGGCCTCATATACCTGAATCCTTACCCTTACTGAATTTACACATATACCAGCAATTTATTAGATTGGCCAATATTAGAGTGATCATATTCTGCTAAATTCACGGCTGCTAAATTCATATACCATCCTTTATCAGGTCTCTCTCTCTCTCTCTCTCGCTCTCTCTCTCTCTCTCTCTCATATGACCGTGAACGGTTCATTAAAATGTGTGCCTTTAGGGTAGAGTCTGCAGCAGCCAGTATTAGAAGACTTTTTGACTTCAAATGAAATAGCAAAACAGAATTATTTATAGTGTGTCTGTGTGTGTGTGTGGTGTGTGTGTGTGTGTGTGCGTGCGTGCGTGCGTGTGTGTGTGTGTGTGTGTGTGTGTGTGCACACATAGGTGCAAAACGCGCCATCACTCTCTTACCTTTTTTAATGACCGAGTGGTCGAGGATGCCGAGAGAGGACGCCTCCTCCATGCACTGCACAGACAGACAGGCAGAGAGACAGGCAGGCAGAGAGACAGACAGGCAGAGAGACAGACAAGCAGACAGAGAGACAGACAAGCAGACAGAGAGACAGACAACAAGACAGAGAGACAGGCAGAGAGACAGACAAGCAGACAGAGAGACATAAATACAGACAGGCAGACAGGCAGACACACAGGCAGAGAGAGAGACAGACAGGCATAGAGACAGGCAGCCAGACAGATAGAGAGACAAACAGACAGAGAGACAGACAGGCAGAGAGAGAGACAGGCAGACAGACAGACAGACAGAGAGATAGGCAGGCAGAGAGACAGACAGGCAGAGAGACAGACAAGCAGACAGAGAGACAGACAACCAGACAGAGAGACATAAAGACAGACAGGCAGAGAGAGAGAGACAGACAGGCATAGAGACAGGCAGACAGACAGACAGAGACACAGGCAGGCAGAGAGACAGACAGGCAGAGAGACAGGCAGATAGGCAGGCAGGTAGGCAGCCAGAGAGACAGACAAGCAGACAGAGAGACAGACAGAGAGACAGACAGAGAGACAGACAGGCAGACAGGCAGGCAGGTAGGCAGCCAGAGAGACAGACAGAGAGACAGACAAGCAGACAGAGAGACAGACAGAGAGACAGACAAGCAGCCAGAGAGACAGACAAGCAGACAGAGAGACAGACAGAGAGACAGACAAGCAGACAGAGAGAGCAGAGAGACAGACAGAGAGACAGGGAGAGAGACAGTTTCAGTGAAAGCACACATTGTGGCGTCTGTGTGATGAATGAAGGGCTCTTTATGAGACATGAGATGGAGAGATAGAGGTTAGAGGTTATTTTTGTTGGCCTTTTGATACCACGCGGTGTTTTGCTTTTTATGAGACAAAGTCTTCCATAAATCAGAGAGAATATCCAACAGGCCTATAGCCTATTTATTTAGTATTTTTATTATATGATTTAAGATCTCTCAAGTTGTGGGTTCATAATGTATTTGAGCATTATTTATATATTTGGAGTGGATGGACAATAATTGATAAGCCCAAGTGTTAGGCCATAATTGAACATAATTCTATTAAATATATGACTAAATCGTAATTCTAATTTCTGTAAAATTTGAAATTAACAGACACGTGGGGCCTAGGTCTAAATGTCTGCATGACAGAGGCTAGGTTCAAAAACTATATATAAAAAAATATATAATACATATATATAATATATATTAAGAAAAATATATCATATATATAATATATATCTTTTTTTGTACTATTTTCTATTCCAAACTAAATATAGGAGATCCACTTCATTAATACGAAATTAAATAGGTACATTATGTAAAATATTTTGTTGTTGGTAATATCTTACGACTTGACATATTTTAATACAAAAATTCCAACAAGAAACAAGTAGCCTCGGCCTAATCCTCCACCTGAGACTCAATTAAATATTGCAAATGTTTATTTCCATATAGCCTATACTAATAATTTTAGTATACTAATCAACTTTTCCATGTTATTTCAGTCCTGCCTCATTGAATTAACATATTATTTATTATTCTGAATGAAAGGGCAATAAATGTAAAAAAATAAATTCCGTTAAACGCATAAATATTAAACTATTGGCCATGTGGGGGGGCTTTTATTGTGTCAATAGGGGACATAACTCCCTCTCTCTCTCTCCTCTCTCTCTCTCTCTCTCTCTCTCTGTCTCTCTCTCTCCCTCTCTCTCTCTGTCGCTCTCTCAATTCAATTCAATTTAAAGAGCTTTATTGGTATGGGAAACGGACATTGCCAAAGCGAGTGGTGAATAAAAAGTATACTTATAAAGAACTAAATATATACAGTAACAGTAAAAAATATATATTTTTTTAAAGATTTAAATACAAAAAATACAAAAAATCTCTCTGTCTCTCTCTCTCTGTCTTCTCTCTCTCTCTCTCTCTCTCTGGGTCTTTGTGCAGACTTCATAAGACGGGCTTCAAACTGGAGGATTTAACCCATTAATCAAATCAAAGTCCGTGTCGGCGGCGTCGTTTAGCGGCTCCGGGGGGCCCCGCGGTGGCTCCGGCCCGCTCCTCCGCGGCTCATAATGCGCGCAACAATCGATTGGACGCGCAGGATGCCGCGAACATGCAGCCGCTGCACACAGGCTGCACACAGGCTGCACACAGTTTGCACATGTGTGCAGGCTGTGCGCACAGCCTGCACACAGGCTGCACACAGACTGCACCTGCCGCTCAATAAGACGCACAAACCAAGACGTATTCTTTTCAGACAAATGCGCAGAAAGCTCCGGTGACGTGAGAGTAAAACGCTCATTGTCTCCCGGCGCCAGTGCGCTTAAAGCGGATAAAGTGCGTGTGTCACTTCTTTTAAAATAAAAACAACGACGTGAATTGACGACATGGAAATGAGGATGGATGGGAATTGGACCTTATGGGATAAGTAGGTCTGTTGAACTGGAAAAACGTTTCTACGTGAGGCTACTGACACCAATCTCTTAATAGTCTAATAGGATCACTTTTGCAACTTGATGCAGGGCTTTGTTTTAAAAATACGATTGCCAAATTTGATCAAATCATATCTGAGCAGTTTAATCCTGTCTATTTAAATTTTTTCAAACATTTGTAATGATTACATGGAATTATTTACCCCAAAGGATGAACGAAATATAGGCCAGTTGAATTAATTGGAATTATATATAATTATACATAGAATTATATATATATATATAATATTATATTTTAGATTTTATATATATATATACCTGTATATATATATATATATATTCTTTTTACATAAATTGCTGTGCTTGCAGGCTTGGATGCTGCAATTTTATACTTTGTATAGGCCTCCACGCATATTTATTTATTATATAATATTAACTCTTCTCACACACAAAAAAACTCGATCTAAAGCACGATGAAAAAACTTTGGGAAAAAAACCTCTTAAAATGTAAAAAGAAGATCCGTCCCTACCCACAGGCCCACCTGCATGTCATCGAGGCCGTGGGCTCCGAGGTGCATCCCCAGGGGCCCCTCGCCCAGCGCCGCCGCGGCTCCCTCCCCGAGGCCGTGCAGGAGCCTCGGCACTCCCGGGAAGTCCCGCCGGGGGTCGAGGCTCAGCGCCCGGTGGGACTGCGTGAGGAGCGCGGCGCCTCCGCCTCCGCCCCCGCCGGCCTCCTCGGAGGAGGAGGCGGCGGCGCAGCGGGACCTCTGCGAGTGCCACGCGGCCTGCTGGTGCTGGTGGTGGTGATGGTGCAGGGAGTTGGTGATGGAGTTGGTGATGGAGTTGGTGATGGAGTTGATGGAGGACGGGTGGTAGGGGTCCGACAGGTGCGAGTAGGCGGACTCCTGGCCGCCCTGGGACGCGTAGGAGAGGGAGGACTGCGGGTACGGAGGCGGGAAGTAGGGAGGCTGGAAGTCGGAGGCCGGGGTGTGGCAGAGCGGCGGGGCCGAGGCGTAGGCCGCCGGGCCCAGGGCCGAGGAGAGCTGCGAGAGGCGGCCGCCCGGAGAGGAGCCGCTCAGCCCGTCCACGGCGCGCTCCTGGGTGGAGGGAGAAGCTGAGTGTCACTAGATTATAAATAACCATCATCATTATTATAAATAACCATCAGCATTATTATAAATAACCAACTGCTATTTTATAAATGTTCTTAATTAAATGTTCTTCATTCTGTGCTCCATCTTATCCATCTTAAGTGTCTCGAAAGTTAAGTTAAAAGTAAAATTCAACCACAATTAAACTCAAAATTATATCTAGACGGGCAACGCTTTTGCCAAAATACCTATTTGTTATAAGAATATCATTTGTATTATTTGGTTGCGAATAAAAAAAACCTGTCCAAATGTCTCCAGACGCAAGAAGGCAGATCTGATCCAACATAACAGGTTGTTGTTGTTGTTGTTGTAGTTGACAGCAACAACAACAACAACAACAACAACATCAACATCAACAAGAACAACACCAGCAGACCCTCTAAACGTGTCTCAGTTGTCTCTCTCTCTCCGTGGATGGAGAGACAACTGAACCCACAGCGGTCTGAGGAGATGCGCGCCTCAGGGGGTCACCGAGGTCACCAAGGTGAACAGGTGAACAGGTGAACTAGTCTCCTTCACAACACAAAACTCCGGGACGAGAACGCATTAATTTATGCATTAAATAATGCGTCTAAATAACTCAAAAATGACTAAACTAAAGTGTCACTGTAATGATAAACCCTATAATATTTAATAAACCCTATATTATTTAAGTAAACGAGATGTCATGCCTGTAAACGCTGTGTAAAAATGTGAGGTACCAAGTGGTAATGTGTTTTAATTGAATGTAAAATCTGGAAATATCTCTCTAACCTACTGGCCCACATTTCTTGTTTAGGCCAATTCTCTGCCCGACATAATTTCGATTTTTCTCTCTACTATTTGGGTCACAGTGCAGATCAATGGTGTTGTAGTGTGTTAGTGTCATGTATATATATATATATACTGTATATATTTATATCTCCAACAGAAAGTTCACTCAGACATTCAGAAAGCACATTTTTAAACAAGACAAATGATGTGCCAAACTAAATCAAATAGTAGGCCTGAATATAATACATGGTACACTTGTTGTATGTCACCATAAAATGGAAACAGCTAAAATAAATTAATAAGTAAAAAGGCAAGACTGCATTGTGGGGGATTTTATTTGTACACGAAAAACGAAAAAAGGCAGAATATAATATAATATATATTATATAATATAAATATAATATATATATGTCAGGGAACTCACCATAGCCGAATAGGTGTGAACTAACATCTGGGCAAATTCTGGTCGCCCCCCCCCCACCCCAAATATCAATCAAATCAAGAGATCCACACAAACCAACAGTTATAATCCAGGCTCCTGATCCCTAACGTCTGACGTGAGGATCCATGAGATCAAAATGAAACGTTGCTTTGGTTTGCTTTCCAAATGTTGAACCCTGGTGAGGTTGTGGTGGCCGTCTGGAGTCTCCACGACGCGCACTGACTTATAGACGCGTCGTTGGGGGGGGGGTTGGGGGGGCGGGGAGGGAGGGAGGAAGAGAGGGAGGGAGGGAGTGGGGGAGGAGGAGGGGGGTCCACAACATACATCTCTGCTTTTAAAGAGATATACTGGCCTTTCATGGTGAAACCTTAATAACGCACACACTTTATCCTCGCCACATGGAGCCATATGTGCTGCCATGGTGGACCTTTTACGCACGAACGCCGCCTGGTTTTGGAACGACCCTTTTGGTGTATTATGAATGATAATGATTTGTCATTCATTCATTCATTCATTCATTCATTCATTCAACCATTGTTCATGCAGGAGGTGTAGCATCTCTATAATGTTGGCTCATTATAATTCAGGTATATAGGCTTCAAGTCATTCAGCATTTAATGTTGAGCGCAAGAGTCTTGTGATCAACGCATCTTTACGCATCCATAAACAGTCAACCAAAAACGGTTTGCGAGGTTGATTATAGACATGACACACACGGTTACTCTATAAACAGTCAGAGATGTAACAAGAATAGAGCATAGTTTTTACCTGGGCGCCGTAAAGCTCGTTCTTGGAGCGGGACTTCCACAGCATGGTGAGGGTCTGTCAGTACTGAGGGTGAGGATGCTGAGGCTGCTGGTGGTGGAGGTGGTGTAGGATCCTAAGACTGAGGGTGGTGGTGGTGGTGGTGTAGGATCCTGAGACTGAGGGTGGTGGTGGTGGTGTAGGATCCTGAGACTGAGGCTGCTGGTGGTGGTGTAGGATCCTGAGACTCAGGGTGGTGGTGGTGGTGGTGGTGGTGTAGGATCCTGAAACTGAGGGTGGAGGTGGTGGTGTTGGTGGTGGTGTAGGATCCTGAGACTGAGGGTGGAGGTGGTGGTGTAGGATCCTGAGACTCAGGGTGGAGGTGGTGGTCTAGGATCCTAAGATGGGTGGAGGGCTCTTGGAGGCGGAAAGTAGACTGACTTAGTTTGAGAAGAGACTCTGGAGTTGTACGGATGAGTCACAAAGAGAAAGGGAGGGAGGGAGGAGGAGGAGGAGGAGGAGGAGGAGGGGAGGAGGTGAAGGAGTCGAGAGGAGAGGGTGCAAACTTTGTGGTGCGGGAACAATGCCACGGCACCCGGCGGCATTGTGCGCTCATTTTCACGCTTTAGACGTGGGATTAAAGGGAGAAAGTATGGCAATTTAAATTGCAAATAGGCCTGTGCGTTTCTTTTTTTACACACGTCAAGTTATAATACACATGCACTGACTGTTCATTACAGTCAATACCGACCTCTTAATTATCAAAATAAAATAAAGCCCACTTTTCTAAGTTATTAGTAGTTATTTGTAGGGATATACTTGAAATTGCTTTGTGTGTCCCCTTTGTTGTTATTGAAGCCTACATTTAGCAGACAATGTTATCCTCAGTTTTTCCAAAAAGCCTACCTAAAATGTGCAAGGTTCAAATTAACGTAATTATATTAAGAACAGAATAAAATACCATAGGACACAATATTGAGTTTCTGGTGCATTATGAACGTCCTCCTGTCATCTTGATACAGAAGCCAGCACGCCATCTAGTGGCCGCTCACCAAAATGGCAGGTGGTGAAAATGTTTTCTAGACGCATGTAAGGCAATAAACAGAAAGCAAAGAATGTTCTTACCAAAATAGCTCTTTATTAAACATATTTTTTCACATTTTCCATCGCATACAAGGGAAATTACATTAGTGTCGTCCCACATAAACGTATTCTGAGCACACTGACCATTGTAACACATGCAATAAAGTCCATATAATACACGTATACATGTTTATTTGGCTCGATAATTTTGCGAGACCCGCTTGACCTGTTCATCATACGCCATCATACATCGAGAACCTCAGCTACCGGAGGGAATATACTGTATTCTTCTGCTACAGGTACACGTCTGGGGTCCCACGCCTACGGTTTACACCTTTCCTTCCAGACCCTTCCTCGTCCGGGGCAGTGTGCATCCTCCATGGAAGACACCTCCACCCTCCCACTCTCCACCCCTTCACTTCACCCCCACGGCCTTCCTTAAGGTCCCCATGCCACCCAACGTCCCTCCTTCTCCTCCTCCTCCTCCTCCCTCCCCCTCCCCCCTCATGCTCCCGCCGATCTCGCTGCGACAGGCGGGGCATCGCTCGGCCAGGGCGCACAGGGTCTCCTCCAGGGCCCCGCGGGTCTGGGGGTCTGCGTCGGGCAGCCGGGCCCCGGCCTCCAGGAGGGCCAGGGTGCCGCGCAGCCAGCCCTCCTCGCGCACCAGCCCGCTCAGCCAGGGCTGGGCGCGCACGCATGCCGCCAGCGCCCGCAGGCTCAGCCTCCACAGCTCCTGGGCGTCCGGCCAACGCTCGGCCCAGGCCCCGCCGGCGCCGCTCGCCGTCCCGGGGCCGAGGTTGGGTCCTGGTGGGTCGGGCCCCGCCAGCGCCCCCCGGAGGAAGCGCAGCGCCGCGGAGTAGAACCGCCTCGCACCCGGTTCAGCTGGGCCTGGAGAAAAAACCCCGCTAACTTTAGTACAGTACTTACATAGTTACATAAAGCCTTTAACACGGAGCCTAACCCCAACCAGTTCCACAATAACTTCAATCTTGATTCACTGGAATGTCTCAAATCACATTAATGTCTCAAAAGAAAAATTGCTAAATATTAAATACTGGCAGATGATACATTTGAAGTCACTGTCCAATAGAAAAACACTGGAAAGGTCACCTGATGTCTTTGGCCTCAGCCTGCCAATCATCAGGCCCAGAGTGCAGAAATTGGCTGCGAGGATGAGGAGGCGGGGCTTGTGGACCAGAACAGGAAGTGCTTCGCTCAGGAAAGACTCCAGGGTCCTAAAGCACGGGTCCTTCCTGGAACAAAAAAACAAACGAATGTAAACGTACTGATTGATTAGTGCGCGTACGTTTGCATTCTGCTCGCGGTATTGCGGTCGTTCTACCTGACTCTGTCGGGCTCGGTGACAGTGAAGTTGAGCAGGGCCGAGCACGCCGTCTCCAGGCTGGGGTCATGGGGCGTCGCAACCCCCGACCTCCCCTTCAGGCGACCCCAGCCACGCGACACAAAGTCCACCAGCAGCGCTGGCGTGTCCAGGGTGAGTAGGATCTTCCTGGGACCGTCCTCAGCTGAGAGGTGGCACAGAGCTGGCAGGAGATACCTAAGAGGGAGAGAGACATGGAGGGATAAAGAGTGATAAAGAGAGAAAGAGAGACAGAAACAGAGAGAGAGACAGATGGATGGATCATGATTTTCCTTTTTTTTTTGTTAAAATGAAAATTGCAATGCGAAAATGAATTTATATATCCACAATATCTGTCAAAATAATCACAATATGATTCAGCTCTCGAGCCGAGTATAACTGAACCTCCTTTACCTCAGAGCCTGACTGTCCGTCCAGGCCCTGCCCTCCTCCTCCTCGACGGACATCTCAGACAGCCAGTGGGAGAGGCTCTGGGGCTCGGGGCCCTCCCCCGCCAGATGGGCCTTGGCGTAGCCAATCAGGAATGGCAGCAGGGCGGCCACTTCCTCCTTCAGACAGGAAGTCTCCTCCGCCAGCCAGGAGCACAGGGATCGGAATGTGGCGAACACAAACGGGTCGCCGTAGCGACTGGGGTCCACCTTGGAAGAGAGAGAGAGAGAGAGAGAGATAATCAGAGAGAAGTTGAGTGTGACTGACTGAAAATTAAACTTCTTGAATCTCTTACCTGTAGTCTAACAAACTAGCGCCAATTAACCCTAACGAACGCACACTGTTGTACTGCTCCCCCTACCTGCTGTAGGTGGTATATGAGGGCGGAGAAGGCCTCCTGCAGCACCAGGAGGACCTGCCTGCTCTGCTGCAGACTGATCCCAGCGATGGCAGCCTGTGGTGGGGCATCGCTCTGGGCGACTCCCTGGCTGCAGGCCTGCTCCATCGCGGCCTCCATGATGCGATAGCAGCCTAGAGGAACATGTTCAGGGAGCAGACGTACAAGTCAGTCAAAAGTATGCATTTATGTACACTAGATCCTGCATATACACACACCTTTGTATATGCAGTACACCTGTAATACTTTAAGTAGGCTTAATATATTTAAACAAACACCTACAAAAAAAACTACAAACATACATACTTACCAGTAACAGTACTATAAGCAAGTGCTTGCCTAATACAAGTACTATAATTATTACTATGAGTATATAAATGTGTAACCAGTACCATGGGTACCATGACCCACCTGTGAGTGTGTTCTGCAGCTCGGGGCTGAGGTCGGTACCGGGTGGTTCCTCCAGACCCATCCTCACCTCCACGCAGGCCCGGTTGACCATCAAGCAGCAGAACTTGGGCGGGCCTACGAGCTCCCAGCCGCACAGGTCCAGCAGGCAGGCGCTGAGCACCAGGATGGGGCCGATCTGTCTGGGCGTCAGCTTGGCCTGCATCATGGGCCTCAGCTCCGCCCACAGAGCGGACACCGCCTCCTTCAGCGCCGCGCTATCCGTCGCCACCCCTGGCGGCGGCAGGAACTGCAGCACCTGGACGCACTTGTCCAGCCGGGCCTGGTCCTTGGCCAGGCAGAAGCGTGCGGTGACGAGGGCCAGCAGGGAGAGCAGCTGGTCCGGGTGCTTGCGCCACGCTTTCTCCCGGGACCTGCAGGACAGCAGGCAGCCCAACAGAGGGAGCCCCTTCTCCTGGCTCAACACCTGGACACAAAAAGGTGATGGGGTGATGGTTTAAGGTTAAGGCCATTCCAAGGGTTTTATGTAGGCAGGAATCACATTGTAAAAGCATTTACAATGTAATAAATAAAACACAGTTTAAAAGAAATGCAAGATAAAAGTATAAGAAGGTAAACAAATCTAACTATAATGGAAGGAGTCTATCTAATTCGATTTTCTTGCCAACTGTTCATCTGATCGACTTCACACTTGGCAAGTGTAATGCTGAGGACCCAAGGAAGTGCAGAAGTCGAGTGTGAAGTTGTTTGGATGAGCGGTTCTCCAGCATACCTGGTTGTTCTGCAAGGCTCGGCACAGGGCAGGCACGGCCCCTCGGCTCAATAACTGGTCGGGGCCCGTCTCCAGGGAGCACACCGCTTCCAGGATCTGGTAACAGTCCGCGGCCATGGCCCCATCCAGCCTGGGCGTGGGGACTCCCTGCTGGGCCTCTTCACCCTCAACACCACCACCACCATCATCACCATCACCATCCTTTGGACCGGAGTGTGGCTCCGCGCCGGTGTTCCCGTGGCCCCGCGAGGGCCCGTCCGCCAGCAGGCCCAGCAGCAGGGGCACGGTGGACAGCAGGTGGGGGTGCGAGGCCATGTCCGGGTCGGTGCTCAGCGCAGCCAGCAGGGCCGTGCCCAAGGAGAGCAGCTCCTCGCGGGGCAAGCTGGCGCTGGCGGCATCACTCCCGCCCCGCACCGTCGTGACGAGGAGCCGGGCCGGGAGGTTGAGACCCACGGCCTCGAAGATGCGTCTCAGGGTGGGTTTGTCGAGCTGGCTGGCGGGGCAGATGCGTGTGATCTGATGAAAATATTAACAAAAATGGGGGATAAGGATGCATCATTCTTGTTTATTCTCTTTAGCTGAAGAATAAACTGAATCACCCACCAGAAGCAGAGCTGCCAGTGTGTGGCTGTCGTTTTTGGCATGGGTGAGAGCATGGAGACACCTCTCCAACACGTCTCTCTGGGAAGGAGTCAAGCCTTCCCCACCTCCTCCACCACCCTCCTCATCCTGCTCCTGCTCCTCCACCGTGGGTGTAGCAGGAGGACCGTGATCGTGACACTCATCCTCCACCGGGCTCACGACAGCGACGTCGGTCACCTCGGTCATGTTCTTTGTATTTTTGTACGTGACTGAGGTCCTACATAAAAACAACAGTAATGCATTAATCCAGGGGTGGCCAACATGCGGCCCGCGGACCGATCCAATCCGGCCCACATAACAAATTCTGTTGAAGAAATATAAAGTTACAGGGGAAGCGACATGAGAGAAGAATAAAACAAGTTTGCCTCAATATGTCAGATCCTAGCCTTGTGTAAATGCCTAATTTCATTGGTTTTATAAAGGTAGAAGCTGTTTAGTGCACAGAGAAGACATCTTTAATCATATAAAAAGTGTTTTTTTGTTAGTCCGGCCCCACCTGATATAAAAAAAGAAAAGCTGATATCAACAAGCAATAGGCTACAAGGCATCGAGATCACAATTACACACGTTTTAATATGCAAAAAACCCCATGTTTGAGAGGCAGATCAAGGAAAGTAAAGCGATATATAAACACATAAAAGTACCTCGATGCAGCAGCGCCGCGCTACAGCAACGTGAGCATTTTGAGCGCAGAAGTGAGCTGTCACAAGAACGCCGCGACGCCGACCAATCACAGCGCTGCGAATGTACCACTCCAGCCAATCGCGGCGCGGCGCGGCTCTGGTTGGAGGCCATTTTGGTGAGGTCAAAAAGAAAAACGTCAGCGGGACGCGACGCTGACGACTAATAAATAAATAAATAAATAAATAAAGATAGTTAGCGTTCCACCACAAATATCACCAAATATCACCCGAGTGGCTGTGGTTGAAGAATAAAACATACTTTTTTTTAAGCATTGTTCTTAATGTCATGTCCAATACCTCTCCTACATTACCTTTCAACATCATGTGCAATATTCTTAATATTCTTTCTATCATGTGCAATACGTCCCCTAACCATTATTATTATCACAGCTGTATTACACTTCTATTATGCCAAATTGTTTTCGCCGTCTGAATATCTTTGATTATCTTGCCTATATATTTTTATATTTTGACTGTACATTTGTAAATCTGTTAGTTTATTCTTATTATTCTGTTGATTTCTCTATTGTTTTATTGTACTGTATTGCTATGCACCCTGGCACAAGAATTTCCTTCGGGATTCATAAAGTTCGATCTTATCTTATCTTATCTTATTTTACTTTCCCCAGTATTACGTGCAATATTAATATTACTGTCCAACATCATGTGCAATATTATTATTATTATTATTATTATTATTATTATTATTATTATCATGTTGTCTAGAAATATTATCTATAACACTACCTCTCATCTCCTCTCATTATCATGTGCAATATTCTTAATGTCATGTCCAATAATATTACACTTCAATTATGTCAAATTGTTTTTGCCGTCTCAATATCTTATCTTGCCTACATATTTGTATATTTTGACTGTACATTTGTAAATCCGATAGTTTATTTTTATTATTCTGTTGTTTTCCATATTGTTTTATTGTACTGTATTGCTATGCAATACTATTATTTAATAGTAATGTATTGCCATGCAACCTGTGGCACAAGACTTTCCTTCGGGATGAATAAAGTTCTATTCTATTCTATTCTATCTTATCTTATCTTATCTTATTTGAGGTGTGTGTTCTGCTGTGTTGTGTTGTGTCGTGTGATCCCCGCGGTGGCCAGCAGGGGCCGCTAGGGGCAGTGTCTCCCCCCAACCGCCAGCTCGGTCCCGGTGGGCAGCAGAAGCAACAGCAGCAGCAGCAGAAGCAGAAGAAGAAGCGCTCAGCTGACGTACGTCCACACGGCGCCGAGCGGTTCGACATCTGTAAGCTTTTTTATCTTCTATTACCTTCTTAATGTCGTGTTTTATATGTGTGTGTGTGTGGCTCTGTCATTAACAGTCTAGTGCGGCGACCAGGCCCCCAACACATGGTATTATAGCGTGTTAAAGGTGCCATAATGTGTATTAATGATGTATTTATTAACATTATTATGTGTTTTATTGACATTATTATGTGTTTATTATCATTATTATGTCGTTATTAACATTGTTATGTAGCTATTAACATTATTATGTTATTAACATTATTATGTTATTTAACAGTGCAGGTAACATCAGCTAGCATGTTGTGACACAGACAGACAGACATATATATATACATATATATATATATATATATATATATATATATATATATATATATATATATATATATACATACACACATACATGCATACATACATACATACATATGCATACATATATGCATACATACATACATACATACATACATACATACATACATACATACATGATCCAGCTGTTGATTGGATTGGATTGGGTGATCATGGTTAAATCTATTTAGATGTAGATATATCTATAATTTAAGTGCATCCTAGTAGTACTGTCGTATAGCAGCATTAGCCACCATTGGGTGTATTGTGTAATCTTGTGATTATTCAGCAGATAGAGAGAGAGAGAGAGAGAGAGAGAGAGATAGATAGAGAGAGAATCTGTGGACCAGCTGGTCTCTCAGGTTAAGTGGCTTTTATAGGGTTACTGTGTCTCTCTGTCTGTCTGTCTGTCTGTCTGTCTCCTGTCTCTCCATTCATTGTGTTTCTGTCATAGAAATCCAATGTACTACTGCCATGTCCCTAGACACTGACTCTGCCGTTGTAAGGATATAAAGCTACATCATGAATTAATCCACCATTTTGAGTGATATCCCCACATGTTGCCTCCCTCAACCTGACCGAGTGCTCATGTTGTTGCTGTTATTTCCGGCTGGCTTAATTTAATGTGCTTAATGTGCTTAATGTGCTTAGTGTGGACCCTGGACAACACTGTGTGAACCTACCAGCTGTTTTGTTTTGTGCCGTGTTCATTGAATGAGTAACTTCTGATTGATGTTGCAGCAGTCAGTAGTGTAGTGTAGTGTAGTGCGTGTGTGTGTGTTTGTGTGTGTGATATCTCTAGTGTCGATCTGCTTCCTGCTTCTCAGTAGTCCCCGTAGTACGCAGCAAGGCAAAGCACAGCACAGCACAGCACCTACCTGGCAGAGCTGTCATCCGGCCGGGCCAGGTGACCGTGCCGCGTCGTTGAGCACCTGTGCGCAGCTGTAGATGCACCGTGTGCGGCTGTGGTGGGCTATGTACATACAGACATAGGATGTTTACTGCGCAGTAATGTAGTTGGACTACCCTTTTGAGCGGTAGACCTTGTAAAAAAATAAATAAATAAAAAAGAGAGAGAAAATAAATAAATCATATCAGGCGACAGACGTTATGTGTCCCAGCCACTGCCTGGTCAGTTCGGTTCAGTTCAGTTGTTTGGCTGAGAGGAAGTGGCTACTGGTGGTGATTAGGAAGAAAGGAAGAGGCCGGGGAAATCTTGTGCTTTTGATGGCCGGACTCCCAAGAACTCCTGTCCCACTCCCATACCAAGGAACCGCTGTGCAGCCAAAGAGTTTTGAGTAAGCTCTCTCTGTCTGACTGTAAGGTCTGATTTTAAAGATGTTGTTGGCATGTACAAGGTCCAATGTCATTCTACGAGACATAATAGTCGTCAGTACAGTACTCTGTTTTTAAGTACTTGTAACACAATCATGTGGGCTGGATCGAACAAAAGGTATGATAGTGGAGTAGTGTTTGCTTAGCTTGTGTGTGTCTGTCGGCCTCCTAGGAGCAGGATGACCTAACCTAACCCCTACCTGCTCCTTAATGACTTGTATTGTATTGTACTCACTGTGTGTCGGTTAATGACTAAAGTCATAAATGGCTAGTAATGGTAAGGACAAGCTCTGGAAGTTGTCTCTGTAGGCCTACACTAAATATTCAACCTGGGCCAATCAGTGCAGGGTGTGGTGGTGGTGGAATCTGAGAGTCAGTGGAGTCTGTGCCTTGCCTTAGATTATTTTGATTTCCCTCTTTTTCACACAGCAGTAGCAACAACCTGTACTGTCCGGGAGACACTGGAGGTCACACACGGTGTCGTTCGTTACCGTGACATCATTCATCGCTACGATTCGCGTGTTGTCCTCTTTAAGTTGTGACTTCACACACACACAGTCAACTGAGCCTCAAGTCACATGCTTCGCAGCTGTGTAATCACAATTACCTCCGTTGCCCGCACCACATGGCATAGTGCCCTCGCTATGGTGTTCCAGAAAATAACCTTATCCATGTGTATCCATGTGCATCATGTATCATTGGCTCACAATTTTATTTCCTGAAAATGCCGTTAGGCTTATTTTTAAATCTTTAATATCATCCCATATCTATGGAATTAATTTAAATGAAGTCTCTTTTTATATTTATTTTTGCAGTGTGCCACAGGCATTGTAGAGTCTGCCATTATTTAGCCTAATAAGACGTGTCTTATGATGTGTGTGTTTGTCATAAAATAGCATGTAAATATTTAATTCCCCATATTGCTTTACTCAAGTTGTCCAGGGGCTACAAGCCAAGCATGGGGTGGTGGACATTGTAGGCACAGGGGAAATAATGGACAGAATGAGATTCAGAGCCGATGGATGGAGACACAGTCTGGATAGGGGTGGGGGGGGGGGGCTGGAATGTGTCTTACCGGCCGTGAGTCATGTCTCGACCATATTTTTGGGTTATATTGTCATCGCTAACTCCTCCTCCTCCTGTGTCTGCAGAGGGCTTGTGTCAGAGAGCGAATCCGTGCCGTGGATGACTAGAAGGAGGCAGCAGCCATGTTGAAGCTGTCGCCCCAAACGCCAACGCTGTCGTCCCGCCCCCTTCTTCTTCACCTCGCGCCGCGCGTCACCTCCCTAGCTCCCACCTAGCTCCCCCCCCTCCCTCTCCCCCTCCCCCTTCTCCTTCTCCGGACCCTTAGAAGAGGTAAGCTCAGGCCTCGCATTTAGTTTTTTACAAATATTTCAATTCAAATGGATTAAGGAATAATAGATCATGTAAATTATAAGGTCAACATCTTTTATTTCTCATGCATTCAGAAAACAAAATGTTCATCATTTATAATCGTAATTCACAGAAAGTTGCTCACACATGAGACGCGTTGATGTCTTTTAACTCAGTTTTCTTGTACAATTATTAAGTCTGTCTGTAAAGAGATGTACACTTCACTTCCCCTTGTGGCCTGTTGACTAACTCCCCACCCCCCCACCCCCCCCCCCATGTCTTCCATCAGGTCCTCTACTCTCCAGGACAATGTCCCGTCCACGCTGGCTACCTCACCTCGTCCTATCACTGGTCTTCTTCTTCTGGGTCCTGGTCCCGCACACGGGTAAGAGGAACGAGCCAATAGGAGGCCTACGGCTCCCCCCCACCCCCCCTGCACTGCACTGTTATGCCAGGTGTTGGTGTAGATGAGAAAACGAAACACCATCACAGCTGGACACACACACACACACACACACACACACACACACACACACACACACACACACACACACACACACACACACACACACACACACACCAGGCCTCTGTTGCAAGAGAGGTCCTTATGTTGTTATTTCTGCCATTTTCTTTGCTTATGTTAATTATTACTCTTTTGAAAAAACCAAAACGATTTTATATTACTACAACTATACTACTACCTACTTGTTGTTGTTGTTGTTGTTCAGAATGACTGTGTGAGGGTACATTGGCCATTTGATAAATAAAACACTTTGACTTGACCTCAATGAGCCTGTATAAAGGTTCAATAAATAAAAAGCAGCAAAGTTAAAATAACATCGGCATGCTATCCGTACGGGTGCCTGTGGTTGCTCAGGGCGGGTCTGCGGTGTTTGCTGTCTCACCTGTCTCACCAGTCTCACCAGTCTCACCTGGGTCTCAGGTGCCTGGTGGTAATTACTTCTCTATTTATTCTTGGCCATGGCGCTGGCTTATCAGTTTATTTCTCGTCTTTCTCTCCCTCTCTCTCTCTGTTTATTTGTGTGTGTGTTTCTCTTCCCCTGGACTTGGTTTGCTACAGTCTCAGACGGGACAAAGAGCCCGTGTGTGTTTGCTGACAAAAGGCCTCAGTGCGGCCGTCTCTGTGCGGTTTGAACTCTGCAGTTTCATTAATTCACCTGCATTCCATAATATGTCCCCGTCGCCACGGAGACAGCCCCCAGGGCCACGATGGGGATCGGGCTACCTACGTTCACCACTTGGCTCACTCGGTTGCGCGGACTACAGTCACGTTTAGAGCTGCTTTCAGGTTACAACTCTGTGGTCTGTTTAGAACTCTACAGTCTGCTTGTTTTGAACTCTCGGGCCAATTTAGCACTCTTCAAACTCTATGTTTGGTTAAGAACTATGGTAGGTTTAGAACTCTTTATTTGGTTTACATCTCTGCATTTTGTTTAGAACTCTGGTGTGGCTTGTGTCAGGCTTTGTAAATAACCTCCAAATATATAATTATTATTATTATTATTATTATTATTATTATTATCATCATCCAGGGGTTGTTGTTGTTATTTAGGGTGTTAGTTTGGGCATCGCTATTGTTGTCCCGCAAATGAAGCCCACGTTGTCGGGGAGCAGTTCAACATGTGTTTCAACTAGATAACGACCCTTTCAACTGTCCCTCCATTGTTCTCCGTTCTTTTTTATTATTCATTCACTCTCCCCCCCCTCCCTCCCTCCCTCTCCTCTCCTCCCCCTCCAGGAGTCTCGGCCAACCTCTGCCGGGTGACGGGCGGCGTGCTGGGCATCCACTGGACCAGTGTGCTGGGCCTGGGCTGGCGGCCGCTGGCCACCTGGAAGGCCGGCGCCACCTGCTGGCAGACGTGCTGCCTGTCGCCCAGCTGCGGCGCCACCTGGAGCCTGGGTGGCAACTGCTTCCAGCTCACCTGCTCCCGGCGCGGCGGCCGGCGGAGTGGCTGCAGCATCGTCTACCTGCCCCAGCCCCACCAGGAGTCCCTGGGGCTCCTGCAGCTGCTGGACAAGGCAAGGCTCCCCCTTCTCCCCCCCCCCCCCCCCCCCGGACCCATGGGTACCCCCCCGGACCCATGGGTACCCCCCTGCACCCATGGGTGCCTCCTGACATATGGGTGCCCCTGGTGCTTGTCCACCACTGTGCATTTAGAAACGGTCAGGGGTTCGGTTCGGGAGCAACTGACACGCTTGATTGATTGACAGATAGCTATGTCGAATGTTATGAGTAATTAAATTTTTACTTAATTATTGTACATAAATATTGCCTACTGCTTTTAACTACAGTTTGGATGAAAGCCTTGATTAAATGAATTTGGTCCTTTTTTGAGAACACTCTTAACTCTAAATGGCAAGTGACATATCATGAAATATAAGAATATAATATAATAAAATATAATGCCTTATCGATATATTGTTTTGATTGACTTTTCGGACCTGTGCTGTGATAGGGGCCTGTGATAAAGCAACGCTCCGTCAGAAGCATCAAGATGAACGCCACGGAACCCAGCGGCCAGAACAGCAGTAGCGGTAGCCTCGGCCAGTCGTCAGCCAACGGGAGCGCAGAGGCCGGGTGGCCGCCCGAGCCACAGCAGAAACCACCGACGTCGGCCACGGCGTCCGCTGCCAAGGCTAAGGCCGCCACGCCCGCCAACGGCACCACCGCCGACTCCGCCCCCGTCGCCACGGCTACGTCCGCCCTGACCCCACCGACGGTCGCCGGTAAGACGTCGGAACGTTTCGTGGATGCTTGTTGCCGTGCTGATCTCCCGTTGTGTTGTTGGTTCCGATTGCCGTTAACTGATTCCCCCCTGTCCTGTCGCGTGTGGTCTCCGTGGCGACGCTGCGGTGGTCGTTGCCATGGCAGTGAGGGAGCTGGCGGTGTCGGCGGGTAAGAGCGTCGAGGTCATCCTGCCCGACAACGAGGTGGAGCTCAACGCCTTCGTGGTGCCCGCCGCCAAGAACGGTACGACCGCACACACACGCACACGCACACACACGTACACATACACGCACACACACGCACACACACATGGAGGGATTGGATGAAAGGTCAGCTACGTGGCCCCCCTCCAGACAGTTACCGTTTTTACCGACACATCCTCAAAATGTAGTTCTAAGAAATCTCCCAGAATGCCTTGCGAATCATCGGCTTTTAAGTATTTTCTTCAATTGATAAAGATTTGAATCCATAATACCCGTCGTATTATCTTAGTGTGGTTTCAATGTATAAACAAAAACATGCTTGTGTGGTAGCATCATACAGTTCATAGCACACGCATGTTTCTGTTTCTCACGGTCGCTGTGTGTGTGTGTGTGTGTGTGTATGTGTGTGTGTGTGTGTTCCCCCCCCTCGGTTGTCTCCAGGGACGGAGTACACATTCGACTGGCACCTGATCACGCACCCCAAGGACTACAGCGGCGAGATGGAGGGAAAGTACAAGACGCTCAAACTCAG
Organism: Coryphaenoides rupestris; assembly: GCA_002895965.2. Classification (NCBI taxonomy): domain Eukaryota; kingdom Metazoa; phylum Chordata; class Actinopteri; order Gadiformes; family Macrouridae; genus Coryphaenoides; species Coryphaenoides rupestris. The sequence continues at coordinate 131,323 of PIJE02000424.1, forward strand.
CGGGGTGAGTCGGGAGGGGAAAGTCGTTGTGATCTGTGGGAAGTGTCGGAAGTGTTTCACTCGAGTCTCACTTTCTTAATCTTTGTCTCTTTCCTTTTCCCTCTCCGTCTCTCTCTCTCTCTTCCCTCTCTGTCTCTCTCTGTCTTCCGCCTGTCTGCCTGTCTTTTTCTGTCTTGCTCTCTCTATCTCCCCTTTTCTTGTGTCTTTGTGTCTCTCTCTCTATCCCCATCTCTCTGTCTCACTCTATACCCCTTTTCTTTGTGTCTTTCCGTCTCTTTCTCTGTCTCTCTTTCTCTGTCCCCATCTCTCTGTCTCTCTCTCTATATATCCCTTTTTCTTTGTGTCTTTGTGTCTCTCTCTCTGTCCCCATCTCTCTGTCTCTGTCTCTGTCTCTCTCCCTCTGTCCCCATATCTGTCTCTCTCTCTGTCTCCCTCTGTCCCCATCTCTCAACTCCCCGTCTCCCTCCATCTCCTGTCTCCCCCTCAGCTGACGATCGGCCTGTACGAGTTCGAGGTGATCGTGGACGGGGACGGCGCCCACGGCGAGGGCTACGTCAACGTCACGGTCAAGCCAGGTGAGCTTGGACATCTGTCGACGTAACCACACCCCCGCCACGCCCACGCCCACCACACCTGCCCCGCCCACCACACCTGCCACGCCCACCACACCTGCCACGCCCACCACACCTGCACACCGATCCCTCCTGCACCTGAATCCACCACGAGTCGCTTTAGATCAAAGAAGTCTCACATTCTGTCAACACACTTGTGGGAGTGTGTGTGTTTGCTGGCTGGCTTAATTAGCCTCACCTGGCCCAGTGAGTCTGGGGTGGGTGGGGCTTGCACGCCTGTGGTTCATTGGCTAATCGGTGAACCGCAGGTTAAGTCAGCCGTCAACATGCGTGTGTGTGTCCTTATGTTTGTTTATTCTTACCGTATGTGCCGGCGGTAAACACCTGACCTGACACACCTATCCTGTCCCTGTGTGTGTTTACACCTGACAGCACCGCGCGTCAACAAGCCGCCCGTTGCCGTGGTTTCCCCCAAGTTCCAGGAGATCTCCTTGCCGACCAGCTCCACGGTGATCGACGGCAGCCGTAAGAGACGCACACACACAGACACACACACACACGCACACGCACACACGCACACACGCACACACACACACTCTCTCGCTCTCCCTCATCTGTGCCACTCTCCCTCTCTCTATCCATGTCACTCTCTCCCCCCGCCTGTCTGTCTCTCTGCCTCTTTCTCTCTCGTTGCGTCTCTCTCTCTCGCCCTCCGTCTATCTGTCTCTCGTCCCACAGAGAGCACCGACGACGACAAGGTGGTGGCGTGGCACTGGGAGGAGGTCAAAGGTCCCCTGAGGGACGAGAAGGTGTCGGCGGACACGGCCATCCTCACCCTCAGCAGCCTTGTGCCCGGCAACTACACCTTCTCGTACGCATGGCCCAGGGTTCCATACGCACACACCTGGGAAATGTAGTTCTTTGCAAGCATTCACTGTACAGTCAATCCCCTTGCCAGATAGCTGGGAAATGTAGTTCTCGACATGGCTAGAGAACTACATCTGTCTACTAGTAAGAATATTACTCTACTGCACGACACGTTTACTACATTTTTGCACAACAGCCAGAGTATTACTACTTCCGGTCTCAACACTCACTCTTTTGTTGATCGCGACGAGTCACACTTCTACCGTGACAGAAGAAGAACAATCATGACATGGAAGGGCAAAGTAACATCGTTAATCAAACAGCCTCAGGATTAGTCATGCTCTAATGCCATGACACACGGACTCAACAAACACCTCTTATCAACTCCCACAGCTTGACGGTGACGGACTCGGACAAAGCCCACAGCTCCACCCAGGCCACCCTGCTGGTCAACAAGGCCACGGACTACAAGCCCCGTTGCCAACGCGGGGCCCAACCAGGTAGGGGTTAGCCGGCTAAGAAGAAGGGGACCCTGTCTTCTGCTGTCTGTTGTTTGGGATGGGCAGAGGGGGACTGCTTTGGAAAGCGCGCGCACGCACACACACACACACACACACATGATACGATATGAATAGATAGTCAAATTGACTTTGTCATGCAAATTTAACTGTTGATGTTCATGCAGGGGCAAGATAGATTTGAGTAGTAGCTAGCCTGTCTCTCTGTGGAGTTTGTGTGTTTGTGGGTGTGTGTGTTTATTGATTCTATCTTAACCCTGTCCTGTCATGTTTATTTTATGTGTGATGTGACCTCAGCTGCAAACCAATTTCCCCCTTGGGGACAGTAAAATTTTGACTTGACGTGTCTGTGTGTGTGTGTGTGTGTGTGTGTGTGTGTGTGTGTGTGTGTGTGTGTGTGTGTGTGTGTGTGTGTGTGTGTGTGTGTGTGTGTGTGTGTGTGTGTGTGTGTGTGTGTGTGTGTGTGTGTGTGTGTGTGTGTGACAGGTGATCACGCTGCCCCATAACTCCATCACGCTGTACGGCAACGAGAGCACGGACGACCACGAGCCGCTGACCTACGAGTGGTCACTGAGCCCCCAGAGCAAGGTCAAGGTGGTGGAGATGCAGGTCAGCACCGCCACAGACCCTCACCATGCTGCTGCTGAAGACCCACCTGTTCAGAGTTCACCTGGACTCTGTCATTTTGGTTTCAGTTTCAGTTTATTACTTTATTTGACAGGGACAATGCATTGATATTGATATAACATTTCTGAAAATATGCCAGAGTTTCGTCTGTAGTCCCCGGGCAGACAATAGTTGAAAGCACAAACATTAAGAATAGAAGCATTAAAAATAAAAATAAATGATAAAAGCAATGGAAATATGCCGATAACCAGAGCCCGCACTACATAGAGACACGAAAGACAGCTCTTTATGACGCACAAAAACCAACAACAGCATGACAACAATCAACAAAGAAACAAATTGCATAACAATACATTTTTAGTCCAGGTGAAGTGTGTGTATGTTATGTACATAATTGACTTTGACCTGGTTATGTATTGATGCAAACTGTGTGTGTCCAGGGGGTCCTCACGGCCGCGCTGCAGCTGTCCGTCATGCAAGAGGGAGACTACACCTTCCTGCTGACCGTGTCCGACTCCTCCGGCCAACAGGACACCGCCCAGGTCACCGTCATCGTCCAGCCAGGTAACCACGGCAACCGGAGACTGGTGGAGGATGGAGGAGGGTGATGACGGGGAAACTAGTAATAGCACAGAACCCGGGGGTTTGCGTAGAAGAATGCAACGGAACCTGTATAGAGCAGAACCTGGGATTGCATAGACTGGAACTCTGGGGGGGGGAGAGAGAGAGAGAGTTTGGTGGCCGGCTTAATTGGTCTCACCCGGCCCAGTTAGAGTCTGGGGTGGGTGGGGCTGCAACCTCACCTGGCCCAGTTAGAGTCTGCGGTGGGCGGGGCTGCAGTCTCACCTGGCCCAGTTAGTCTGGGGTGGGTGGGGCTGCAACCTCACCTGGCCCAGTTAGAGTCTGGGATGGGCAGGGCTGCAGTCTCACCTGGCCCAGTTAGAGTGGGGGGGAGGAAGGGGGGATGGGTAATGCAGTCACAGGTGCATCTTTGACACCCGGTAGCTGTAGAGCATCTGCTCTTCTTAGATGTTGGTAAAGCACTCAGAATGGCACGTCTGCTCTTATCCCAGCTATTTATGCAGGCAACCTAGAAATTATGAAATTCGTTCTATTAGCCTTGTAATTATGAATGCTTGAAACCTGCTCTACTCTTACCTTTATGTACCACAGTGATATAGTGCTGTCTTCTTCAACAAATATACTCATTGTAAGTCGCTTTGGATAAAAGCGTTTGCCAAATGCCCTAAATGTAAATGTACTGTAAATGTATGTGTATCCCTCATTCTGGAGTCACCAAGGGAACCCTTTTGCATGTAAATGACTGTTTGCATCCTTTTTGGAGAACACTCATCCTTTTCAGCGGATGTGTGCATGTGTGTGTGTGTTTGCGTTGAAGATCAGAGGAAGTGAGTGCTCTAGGGTGAACTCGTGCGTCGCACATTTTACGCGTTACGTGCTCCGAGTCCTGTAGCCCGAGTGAGTCAGTGAGTCGTGTACCGAACGCGACGACGGCACACAAGGACAAACAACACTGAATCAATATTTTCACAAGAAGAAACAATGGGTTCACGTGTGTGACCTCGAGGGGAGGAACTGGTTTGGTGCGTTCTCAGACACACGCTGACCTCGTACAGACGTCGCGTTCGACCGAGAAACTCCCCCCCACATTTCACCACTGACTTCTGTCAATGTCTTCCATCATGACTTGACGCTCAGCGCGAAGGGTGGGGGCTTCAAATCTCTGCATGAAGACACTGGGGTAGGGGGTAGGCTGCCCTTGAGCAATACAAAGCTGCTACCTGCTTCTTAATGACCTCCCTAGTGTGTCTGAACTAACCATTAGTGGTTTACTGCTGACGTCATGGTCAATCACAAGACGACATTATACCAACACAACCTCAACCTCGGACTAGTGCGGATATACAAACCGTTGTGATTATGACGCATACATGAAACGCAGCCGTTTTCTCGTCGTGATCTCGCTCACCACTTAGTTGGTTTCGTAATATCGCTAGTACTTCTATAGCAGTCAAAAATAAACCATGACGTTGAAAACTGAGAAGTGAGAAGAACCTTTTGTGTGTGCGTGCCGTGATGACTCGACGAAAGTCGTTTGCCGCTTTTCCTGCTCACTTCAGCGCCTCTTCTCGTGCGCTGATTGGCTGCGGCTGAACAGCCAATCAGAGTGATTTATGCCATTGCTGACTCGACATGCTCAATTGGGCAGAAAAACCGCAGACAACACCGGCCGACTAGAGTGCTGGCGTTGTACATGTACATACGTCAATCATTCAGACATCATCATCATCACTAAGACATGCCCCCTCTCCTTGTTGTTGTTGTTTGTATTGACCCTCCAGAGAACAACAAGGCCCCGGTGGCGGCGGCGGGGCCGGAGAAGGAGCTAACGCTGCCCGTGGACCGCACCACGCTGGACGGCAGCAGGAGCTCCGACGACCAGAAGATCGCGACTTACCACTGGAGGCAGAGCAGGTGGGTGTGGCCTCAATGAACCTACCTGTAGGCGTGAGATGTCCTCAACCTTACCTGTCCTCAACCTAACTCTCTCTCTCTCTCTCTGTCTCTCTCTCTGTCTCTCTCTCTCTGTCTCTCTCCCTCTGACTGTCTCTCTTTCTGTCTCTCTCTTTCTGTCTACATCTCTCTCTCTTTCTCATCTCAAGCACTTTGAGCTGCATTTTATGTATGAAAGGTGCTGTACAAAAGAAGTGTATTATATACATTATTGGTTGATGGGGAATCAATAAATATTGAGTTATTGATATTAACTTTAGAGATGTTTATACTTACATAAAATAATCTGGTCTATTCTTTGCACACACACGCGCACACACACACACACATACACATCGTCTTCTTCATCAGCGGTCCCGACGGGGTGAAGATCGAGAACGCGGAGGGGGCCGTCGCCATGGTGACGGGCCTGCAGGTGGGCGCGTACGAGTTCACCCTGACGGTGACGGACGAGCGAGGCCTGCAGAGCAGCGACACCGTGTCCGTGGTGGTCCGAGAAGGTTGGTTGTGTGGGTGTTGCCGTGTGATGTGAGAGAATGTCCTTCTGTGTCTCTGCTTGGGTCTCATTGCGTTTAAAACCCACTGTTCTGAACCACCTGTACCGCCCTCTCCTCTCCTCCCCTCCCCTCCTCCTCCGTCCCTACCATTGACCAATCAGAGCAGGACCAGCCCCCGGTGGCCCACGTGCTGCCCAGCGCGGCGGTGGCGCTGCCCGTGCGCACAGCCTCGCTGGACGGCTCGCGCTCCTCCGACGACAAGGGAGGCCTCAGCTACGCCTGGAGCCGCGAGGAGAGCAGCCCTGCAGCCGGGGTGAGGCTGGTTTCTGTCTGTCTCTCTGCCTCTGTCTCTCACTTTCTGTCTCTCTACCTTTCTCTGTCTGTCTCCCTGTCTCCTTGTCTTTCTGTCTTCCTCTCTGTCTTTCTCTCTGTCTGTCTCTCTGTCCCTGTCTGTCTGCCTGCTTTCTGTCTGTTTTCTCTCTCTCTGTCTCTTTGTCTCTTTGTCTCTGTCTCTCTTTGTCTGTCTGTCTATTGGTCTCTTTCTCTGTCTCTCTCTGTCTCTCTCTCTCTCTCTCTCTCTCTCTCTCTCTTCTCTCTCTCTCTCTCTCTCTCTACATCTCTTTCTAAGGGCTTCATTGACACAGAAAACATACTTTTACTTTGCCAGAGCAAAAACGTTGCATAAGATGCAAAAATTACTATTTGATGTATTTTACATTTGCAAAATAACTTGATTAAGGAGCCTGGGCTGTTCTCTAAAAGCTTCCCGTCAACACCGTCTACTTTTATGTCAAAGCCAATGTTTGTCTTGTCTTATCTCCCTGTTAGCGTAACACTAGTAGCATATTGTGTGTGTGTGTCCAGTGTTCATAAAACAATGTGTTGGATCAACATCTGGTGTGTGAAAATGTGCGTTTAGTTTTCCCAACTTCCAATCTGACCTCTTTTAATAGTCGGTGAGTGGTGTCGTAAAGTCATAAAAGAAAGATATTGACTTTTCACATCGTATTGACCGGTTTTATATTCTAAATCAATTTGATTAGGTTAGAACGCATTCTGATAAATGGGGTTAACACGAGGGTGTGTGTGGGTGTGTGTGTGTGTCACTGAGAAGGATAATACTACGAAACACTAAATATTAGTTTAGTCCGATAACAATTACAATTACCATTGTGTGAGTTTTATCAATCTGACTAAAAGACAGCGTCCGCATGCTTCCTGTTTGTTTGTTTGTTTATTTGTGTGTGGACACAGATTTGTACTCCTAAATATACACAAGAGTTGTATACATTTAGCCCCAGCCCTCACCCCTCCCACCCAGGTTGTAGTTTTTGGTCCTCGTTTGTTTTTGTAGTCTTTGTTGACAGTCTGTGATCCACAGCACGTGTTGAACGGCTCGGACCACCAGCCGGTCCTGTTCCTGGGCAACCTGGTGGAGGGCAAGTACACCTTCATCCTGACGGTGACCGACAGCAAGGGTCAGACCAGCGGCGACCGGGGGACCCTGGAGGTGAAGCCAGGTACCCTGAGTGACACCTGGCCCGCGCACACACACAGACACACGCTCTCTCTCTCTCTCTCTGTCTCTGTCTCTGTCTCTCTCTCTCTCTGAGTGACAGTATACAACGTAATTACAGTTTAGTGACAAGCCGACCTCTCTAAACATCGGCGTATTATTTTAAATGAATAAACATTACAATTATAACAATTATTCTAAAAACGTTATTTATTTTTCATCTATTACAATTCCACAACTTTTCCTGATGTTTGAGGTTTATTTTTCCCCCTCTCCCTCCCTCCTGCCCACTCTCCTTCCCTCCATTTCTCTCCCTCTCTCCCCCCTCCCTCCCTCCTCCCCCCCGCTCAGACCCCTGGGCGCGGGAGGAGGTGGAGCTGGTGCTGGAGGTGTCCGTCTCCCAGGTGACCCAGCGGCAGCGTGATATGCTGCTCCGCCAGGTGGGGGTGCTGCTGGGCGTGCTCGATAGCGACATCATCGTGCGCGACATCAGCGCCTTCAACGAGCACAGGTGGGCCGCCGGTTCGATTCCCTCGGCGGTGTCCTTTTGACACCGCTTACTGCAGACTTGCTGGTTCATGAAAACCAACGTGATCTTCTTCTTCTGCTCTCTCAGCACCCAACTGGTGTTCCTGGTGTCCGGAGGACCGGGGCGCCCCCCGCTGTCCGGACACAGCGTTGCGACGGGGCTCCGCAACAAGCTACGCAAGCAGAAGACCGAGTTCCTCATCTTCAGGGCGTGGCGAGTCGACACCGTCAGTGAGTTGG
>PIJE02000424.1:144222-186722 GCA_002895965.2 Coryphaenoides rupestris
CGTGGCCTCGCTGTGTGAGCTGCCCCGGGTCCTGCGGCCGTACTACAGCCAGGGCTACGCGCTGTGCGCCCTGCACCCCGTCATCGAGCTGGGGCGCGGCCGGGCCCCGCCCCTCGGCCTGGCCCCGCCCCTCAGCCTGCTGTACCGCGCCATCCTGGCCCGGCCCAGACCCAGGTGGGCCGGCACACGTGAACCACACGCCATGGGAAACAACATGCACACAACTAACGTGTACGTGTGCGTGTGTGTGTGTGTGTGTGTGTGTGTGTGTGTGTGTGTGTGTGTGTGTGTGTGTTTGTCAGCGTGACGCCTGTGTGTGTGTGTACCCGTGTTCCCGTGTTGAGGGTGGAGGCGTGGCCGATACCGGGAGACTCTCTGACCGGCGACACGGTTACAGCCCTGATAGACCGGGTGAGACACACACACACACACACACACACACACACACACACACACACACACACACACACACACACACACACACACACACACACACACACACACACACACACACACACACACACACACACACACACACACACACACAAACACACACACACAACCACTGAAAATTACACTTAAAGTTCAATGAGAAGGCCCAAGCTCCCAGTCCTCCTTGATGGACGTGAGTTGAATAATAAAGTCAAACCTCCTGTCTCTCTCTCTCCCTGTCTCTCTCTCCCTGTCTCCCCATCTCCCTCTCTCCCTGTCTCCCCTCTCTCCCTGTCTCCCTCTCCCCGTCCTCCTGTCTGCCTCTCCCCCCATTTCCCTGTCTCCCTCTCCCCCTGTCTCCCCGTCCTCCTGTCTGCCTCTCCCCCCTGTCTCCCTGTCTCCTCCTGTCTCCCTGTCTCTCCCCGTCTCTCCCTGTCTCTCCCTGTCTCTCCCCGTCTCTCCCCGTCTCTCCCCGTCTCTCCCCGTCTCTCCCCGTCTCTCCCCGTCTCTCCCCGTCTCTCCCCGTCTCTCCCCGTCTCTCCCCGTCTCCCCCAGTCTGCCAGCTGAACTGCTCAGGCCACGGCACGTGCGATGCGTTCACCAGGAGCTGTGTCTGCCAGCCCTTCTGGATGGAGAACTTTGTACGCAGCCAGCTGGGCGACGGCGAGAGCAACTGTGGTGAGACTCTCATCCCATCCAGGCTCTGATGTCACCTTTAGCTCGCAGACTTTCAGTCAAATGAGATTAGTGTCGTTACTACTCGTAGTAGTGGCTGGCGAAGGGACATTTAAATATATGTTTGAATATTGAGGCCTTTTTTGGGGGGCACAGTGTATCAAAGTGTAGTGGAAAAAATACTTTTACACACATTAATCTAGTCCAGTCAAAGTGTTTTAAATTCAAAGTAAAAACACTTTGACTTTGACTGGACGAGATAAATGTGTGTCAGCATGTACTGTAGGCCACGCCCATTGAGATCTAATTGGTCAAACCGGCGAGTAATCTTTTCCTGCTTTCTCTGCAACCAGGAAGTACCGATTTATATCCATATACACAAAATACTACCTTAAAATGTAGTTAAACTATCCAAATTTACACATATTTATAGGGAGAATATACTGTGTACTACTACTGTGTGTGTGTGTGTGTGTCTCGTAACGGACGTGCGTTTTCGTCCCCAGAGTGGAGCGTTCTCTACGTCACCATCGCGTCCTTCATGATCGTGGTCGCCATAGGAACAGTCATCTGGGGCATGGTGTGCTGTTGCCGCAGGTGAGTCCCACACACACACACACATACACACATACACACACACACATACATACTGTACATACTGTACATACATACATACATACATACATACACAGTTTGACTATTACCATAAATACTACAATATAATATCAAGTAAAGTCAAGTAGAACTTTATTTGTATATATACCTTTTAATATGTTGCGAGAGGGGCGGAGCTCACGACGTGTGTAAAACATGCGGGATCTCGTCATGTGTCCTCATGTTCTGTGTGTGTGTGTGTGTGTGTGTGTGTGTGTGTGTGTGTGTGTGTGTGTGTGTGTGTGTGTGTGTGTGTGTGTGTGTGTGTGTGTGTGTGTGTGTGTGTGTGTGTGTGTGTGTGTGTGTGTGTGTGTGTGCTCAAAGGCGCAAGGGCAGAGTGCGCAGGAGCAAGAGTCGCTACAAGATTCTGGAGGCGGAGGAGCTGGAGCTGCAGCCGGGACGCGCAAGTGAGCGAAACAAGCCCCCCCCCCCCCCCACATCGCCATGTTATACAGTTATATAATACATGTATTGTATACATATAGCAAGACATGTTACAGATCATTCATCATGCTACTTCCTGGTTGACCCTGTGACTACTTCCTGGTTGACCCACTACTACTGCCTGGTTGACCCTGTGACTACTTCCTGGTTGTTCTCCAGGTCGTCTGAAGGCGGCGGCGGCGGCAGCGGCCACACCCACCTCCTCCGCCCTCATGCGCTCCGACTCGGACCTGGATAGCGACGATGGCCAGGGGGGCGTGGCCTGGGCCGACCGCGAGCGGGGCCACCTGCTGAGGCCCCAGAACGGCGCCCTGAGGAACGGCCAGGGGCCCGGCCGGGGCAAGAAGCCGCCCAGGGAGGAGCTGCTATAGCAGGCGGGAGGAGGGCGCACACGTGAGGAGAGCGCACGTGAGAGCGCACGTAGCCACAGAGTGAGGAGCTGCTATAGCAGACGGGAGGAGAGCGCACGTGACAGCGCACGTAGCTCCCTCGCCAACTGCATGTTCTTCCAACTCCCAGCTGTCGACGCCTTTGCTCCCTCCCCCTCTCTCTCTCACTCACCTTTTCTACACACAGACCTCGCCTCTCTCGCCCACGTGGACACTGTATTTATTGAGGAAACGGAAGGAATGGCGGGCAGGAGGGAGGGCGGGCAACATGCTGGATCCATGTTTAAAGCCTCGGTCTCCTCCTGCCGCTGTGATGAGACGACAGCGCCCGCCGCTGTCCAGACTTCACGTTGCGCCACTGAGCCACAACTGGACCGTCTCCTGCTTCACGGGGAAACAGAGGTCCAAGAGTTTATAAAATCAAATATTATTAAGGACGTAGAGATCATTTAGACACTGAGAATGTAATTGAACCTCGCCTCCCGTGAGAAAAAGGGCGGGAAAATGTTGCTCTTTCAAGAATGGACTTTTGGACGATGGACAAGATGGCCGACTCTGAGAGAAGCCTACTTCTTCACACACTCTTCACAAGCCTCCCTCACTCTCCCCAGGTCAGACTGACGTTGCCACACACTGCCACAAGGAATCCGCCAACCACTGTTGGTGTCACACACAGTCGACAGATCGGTCGACCGTAAAAAAAAAAAGAAAATGTGATAACAAAACAACCAAACAAAATGTCACCTGAACACGAAACTGTGAGTATGCATGTGGCGTGATGCAAGGTTTTGGTACACTTTGGTAGAGAAGCAGAAACAGATTGCATGTGGTCGTATGTGTGTGTGTGTGGTGGGTTGCATCGTTACATCTCTGGCCTCCTTGGCCAATCAACCGTCGGCGGCCGCAAAGCAAAGCATTGTGGGAAATCCATTTTATTTTTATTGTGTGTGATTTTGGAAATCTTAATCACTGGACTGCCGTAGTGGAGCCCTCCCTACAGAGGCTCCTCCCCTTGCTCAGGGGGAGGGTCCTGCAGAAGGGCCCCTGGGTGTGGGGGGGGGTGGATGAAGGTCCGTCTCCACCACTTCCCTGAGACCCTGCTGAAGTCTGGGGGCCGGAGCCAGGGGCCGGAAGGTTCCAGAACCAGGAGCCATCCAGACGACCACTGTTTTGTCTGTCCTTGGTTTGTTTATTTATGCTTCTGCATTGCAGTTTCTTTTGTTGTTTCCCTGTTTGTTTGTTTGGTCTTCTCGCCCCCCCACATGCACGTAGTCTTCAGCTGCCATGCGGTGGCCGTATACGTCTGTTAGCTGCCATGTTTACCCGTTGTCATGGAGTCGTTATCAATTAGCCAATCAGGGCGGTCTCGGCCACACACACACACCCATATTTATATTTTTGCATATTGTCTCACTTTCCTAGATCACCAGATGACAAGCCCTGCTGGAGTCCAGCGGCTCCTCGTTAAACTACTGCAGTGTTGGAACGTGTTGTTGTTGTGGTGGTGGTGGTGGTTGTGACCAGCTGGTTTCTCCCGCTTATTACAGGCTGCTTATCAGCCGCGCGGTACACCTGGCCAGCCTCTAGAGTACTGATCCACTTAGGAACGCAAAGAAGTGTGGTGAACACCGCAAACTATTTTGGACACGTATCAGGCACATATCGAGAAAATCTTGATTTCAATAGAAAGGATCATAAACAAAAAAAAATTGATAACTCAAGCAGGTGTGATGAGGCTAATTGCAATTGCAAATATCCTAAATGTAGGCTAAATGCATTAGCAGGGTGTGTGAAACATTTAAACAGGCTATTCCATGAAAGATTTGGTGAATTGACGTGTGAACGGAGAGGGTTCTTGTGTCTGTGCTGCAGAGTTCCTTCCTCAACGTAGTCTGGCAGTCAGTTCATGTATTTATATCACAGACTCTTACAAGTGACCCAGCTCCACAACGAGTCCTCAAACAGAGAGGCTCATGTGGCCAAAGCAAAAACAGATGAGAAGCCCAAGGACTTTGAGTTGGGTGAACCCCGTTCTTTAAAATACCACTACACCACCCTAGTACTACTACTGCACTGGTAGCCTCTAGTTTAAGGCTTACCAGACACAAAGACTGTGAAATTGGCTTTGCGAAAGTCACGTGACGTTCTTCACTGTTTTTCTTCGGTTTGGTGGTCGAATGTTGGAAGGGCGGCCATTTTAGAACTCTTGTTGTTGTTAAAAGAAGCAATCATTTGTGTTTTTGTTTATTAGAAAACACCTTGTTACCTGCTGCCAGAGTTCATCTCATGTCTGCTAATGTTGCACTAGTTTTATCCTCTTGTACGTCGGCCATATAGTGCACATCAGAATGGAGAGTTTTGTTTTTTAATATATATTTAGGTGTTGCGTATTTGAACTAGGAAACTAACACCAAGAATACACACACATAATTACAGATGTTTGTGACCACATGGTGAAGTGTCCTGGTTTGGGAGGGATTTCAGTTTTAATCCACGATTAATCAAATACTGCACAATTTATTGAGTGAAATATACATATATACTTAAAATAACTGACTGACTAAAAGGTTTTAGTAAGCAGTCATTGTAGGGAACAATATGGAAGTCTAATGACTTTACATGCATGGATTAAAACTGAATTCCTTCTCCAAAGCTCCAAATACTGTATGAAGGAATATTGTGAACTGAAATGCTATTGTTTTTTGGGGGTTTTTTCAGATAACATTTTATGGAAGGCTACCCTTCCATCTCACATGTGTTACAAGAGCTAAATGCAACCGGATAATCTGTCAATTAAAGTGAAATACTTTTCAACGTGCCTCTCTCTCGTCGTTTATCGTGCTGTTGCTAGCCAGCGTGAGGCAGCTATTTTGTAGTTTTTCATCGGTGCTCCCAAAAAAACCCAACAATTGCTCTCCAAGTATGTTGTGCTGGACAATGTAAACGATTTAAGTGCAGGTTAGCAGAAGCTTTTTCTCGTCTGCGGCGATTCGTTTGCATCAAGGTCGGCGGGATCAGTGGCGATGCCGTGCAGAGCGAAATGTAAGACGAATCCGGCCTCCAAGCTGTTCTCAAATCCAGGGCGGGGGGGGTTATCTATTCAAATCACAGGATTATTTTCGTTTGGATGCGTGCGGGCTCGGGTGGCAAGTTTGGCCCTTCTCGCCCGCCGATGTTCGCCTGAATCAAATCAAAAGTAATACATGTAAATACACTTTCGGAAGGCACTCCTTATTCCTTACTGCAGCGTGTTTCCAATGTGAACTTTTCGCAAGACCTGGAGTGTAGTCATGACTTCAGCGTTACGATACAAGTTTGAATTTACGCTTTGGCGGAGGGGGCGGGGTTATAAATGGGGTGACGGGCGCCCCATTTTCCACTGAAGCCCCCCCGCCCCCGAAATATCTGCACACGCACCTGCTCAGAGTGCATCTCTTAACAGTTTGGGGACTTTTTTTAATTCTTTTTTTTACTGATTAACGATTAAGTGACTTATTTCCTGCGTCACAAAAACACGAATCAACATTTTGCCGACGGTTATGTGAAGAAAAAATGCGTTCAAGTTCATTCAATGTTCATGACGGGAGGAGCACCGCCTTAAACAACAACAACAACAACGACAACAACACAAATATCCACCAAAAATCGTACAATTGCGGAAATAAATAACGATTATCTTTGGCCACACACACACACACGAGTCAGGAAACGCGGGTTTTTCGACTCTTCGCTCCATATATGGAGAAGGAATCTGACTGAGCGCGAGTAAAGGCTGGGGTGCCGGGGGGCGGGGTCAGGAACACAAGGGGGGCGGGTCAGGAAGGAACGAAATATGCAGTAAAGAAGCATATCAAGAACTAGAAGACAAAACCAAAGACTCACGGGAACGCGCCGATCAAGACGACAAAGGAGCAAGGGGGGCGGGGTCAGTATCAAGGAACACAAGGGGGCGGGGTCAGGAGCAAGGAGAACGGGGGTGAGGAAACGCAAAGGGGGACGGGTGAGGAACACAAAGGGGGCGGGTCAGGAGCACAAGGGGGCGGGGTCAGGGAAAGAACAAAGGGGGGCGGGGTCAGAAGCACAATGGGAGGGGGGCGGGGTCAGGAACACAAAAGGGGCGGGGCCAGGAACACAAGAGGGGAGGGGGCGGTGTCAGGAGCACAAAGGGGGCGGTGTCAGGAGCACAAAGGGGGTGGGGCCAGGGAAGGAACGGTGGCCGCTGGGAGTCTGAGTCGTTATACCGGAAGAAGCCGAAGCCTCTCTCTATCTCTCTCCTCTCTCTCTCTCCGTCGACTGGCGATTAAGAACCGCGCGAAAAAACACCACTGCAGGTAAGAGCACCCCGCACGCTAACGTAAAAAAATAATAAATAATACGTGTTACTAACATACAAAAATATGGACAAATAACACAAATACTGTGGGCTGGTTGAAGCGCCGGGAGAGGCTAGCAGCTAACAGCTAAGAGCCGCCGCCGCTCCCCTTTTCTCTGCATTGAGTCGCTCCGTGCATCACATTCATGGCGTTTGGTTGATTCTTCTGCGGTACCGCCGAGCAGCCGCCCGCACGGAGACGCGTGTTGAGGAGGTGCTGCTCCCGCCTCCCCTGAGAGCACCGACACGCCGTCAGTACTGGTCAGGAAGGAAGGAAGAGGCCGTTAGGTTGCAAAAAATGTGGAAACTTTGCATGTTTTTTCTTTTTTTTTCTTCTTCCCCCCCTCCTGACAGTCAGTCAGACACACAGTCAGTCAGACACGCTGTCAGTCAGACAGACACACAGTCAGTGCAACATTTGCTAACACAGGGAAGGGAGGCAACGACACAAATAACAGACAGACAGATCCAGGAAATGCCGAATCAGTCAGTCAGACAGACACACAGTCAGTCAGTCAGACACACAGACAGACACACAGTCAGTCAGACACACAGTCAGTGCAACATTTGCTAACACAGGGAAGGAGGCAACGACACAAATAACAGACAGACAGATCCAGGAAATGCCGAATCAGTCAGTCAGACAGACACACAGTCAGTCAGTCAGACACACAGACAGACACACAGTCAGTCAGACACACAGTCAGTGCAACATTTGCTAAAACAGGGAAGGGAGACAACGACAGAGACAGATCCAGGAAATGCCAA
This sequence comes from Coryphaenoides rupestris, assembly GCA_002895965.2. NCBI lineage: Eukaryota > Metazoa > Chordata > Actinopteri > Gadiformes > Macrouridae > Coryphaenoides > Coryphaenoides rupestris. The sequence goes on from PIJE02000424.1 coordinate 151,957, forward strand.
AACAGACAGTCAGTCAGACAGTCAGTCAGTGCAACATTTGCTAACACAGGGAAGGGAGACAAAAAAAAACACAGATCCAGGAAATGCCCCCCCTCCCCCACACACACACACACACACACAACTCTGCCACTGTCACTGTCACAGTCACAGCACAATGCCACCAAGCTACCCTTGTTGTCTCTTCCCTCTGGGTGGTTGATGGATGGATGGATGGCTGGCTGGATCTTTAAGACGTGTACTGTACTAGAGGGATGCTCTCTCAATCTCATTACCGGCGGCTTGTGGCTGATTTGACCCGCGGGTCTGAGCCCGGGGTCCTCATCCGCCTCCACCCACCACCACCCACCAGCTGTAACCAGGCTGAGATCAGATGAAGCGTGTCGGCCTACTTTTTCTGCATCCTGCACTACGTTGCGTTGCAGAACTGACCCTGTTCCTCTTTTATTAACCCACATGGATTGGAAGGAGGCTGAGTAAGGAGCAGCATGGACTGCATCTTTCAGTCTGTGTCTGTCTGTCCATCCGTCTGTCTTGCTTTGGGTTGTTCTTGTATCATCTCATCGGAACAAAACTATTCCAGCCCCCGGGTGCAGAAAGCCATGGCACGTGAACGCCTATGCCCAATACAAGCTCAGTTTATCTAATACGAACGCTGTATTTTAAAATGCGTACCCTACCCACCACCAAACTGACCCTCAAACAAACTGTTGTCTCTCCCTGGTGACCTAACCCCCCCCCCCACCCCAGATGTGACGAGGTAGATGTGAAGTGTATATAGCCATACATGGCTTGGCTGCCAGTACGCTGGGTAGCTCTATTTGAGTCACAACGGGGCCAAAATACACTCTCGTACAGAGGCTGACTTGCAGGATTCAGAGGTTTGTTTTTTTTCCATTTCCTCTGTTTTCACTAATTCAGGCATAAAGTTAACAAAGCTATCTTGCCACAGGGGGAATAATTTTTTTTATTGGCCTTTTGGTGGAAAATGGGCCTTCTAGCTAGTGTCTACGCGGACTGTTGTCTGTAGGCAGGTTCGGCTGACTTGTCTCCCAGTGTGTCCATGGCATGGGACGGGATGTGGACGTGCCCGTCCCTGGGGGCAGGGTAGGCTGAGTCATGTCCCCACCTCCCCCCCCCCCACCCTCCCTCTGGGACATCCAGGAAGTGGACCGTGTGTTATGGACTTTGTAGCCATGACTTTTTAATTATCACACATTAACTATAAGCCCCTCCCTCCAACACGTGTCATTATGAACACAGGAGCTCGGTCCGGAGTCGAGGTTTCACATGTTACTTTTGTTGTTTCCGAGGTAATGGATTTCACTTTTGGCAGGCAGACGATGAGTAATGTGCAGTATATTGATTCCCTATATTGCTTTATCATTGTTGTTGTTGTCGTCAATAATGCCCTCCTTTACTTACGTGTGTTTAGTGGGGAGATGATGGCTACTGGATTGTGGTTTGGTCAGGTCACAGGCCTCGGTAGGCGGTGGCAGAGCGGCTAGAAAAAAGATTGTGCGTTCCCCCCCGCCCCCCACCTCTCCCCCTCCAGAGACAGAGAGAAGGCCTTTGTACCTGCATGTCGCTCCCAGCCAGGTGAAAGCACCTGAGACCCGAAGCGGTCTTGGTTAAACGAGGTGACGTAAGCTATGTATGTTGGTTAGGGCGGTGTTACACTATTTTTTCTTTCTCTCTCTCTCTCTCTGTCTCTCTGTCTCTGTGTGTTTTAGGTGAAGATAAGTATAGCCTATGTTTAGGGTTAGTCTTGTTTAGTTCCAGTGATTCTTAGGCGTGTGTGTGTGTGCAGGCACAGGCGTGTTTTGGTATGATTACTGATTCCGCTACGACCTGGTCTGAAGACCTCGGCTCGAAGCCCAAACCACCGTCCCTCAGCACTGAACGGCTGGACGATTTAGCAGCAGCAAGCATTGTTGGAATACCCTGGATAGCCGTAGCCAGTCAACACTTGTGGAGGGAGACGTCTGTCTGTCTGTCTGTCTGTCGGTCTGTCCTTGCAGCCTACATACCTACAAACGCCACAGCGTGTCTCTGCATGCTGCCCTCAGATCGTGTTCCACCTATTGCTGTTACTTAACCTGACATTAAAGGTGCAGCCTTCCACCTCTTGTTGTTACTCAAGGCGACGTTAAAGGTGCAGCCTTCGACCTCTTGTTGTTACTCAACCCTGCTCTTTCAGTTACTCAACCCTATGCAGATACAATACATGGACATCTTTGACATGATGTCAGAACTGTTATTTCTTCACATTCTGTTAAGTCTAAAAAAATATATGTATATATGTTTTTAACTAATGTTTTTACATGTTTCTCCTATTTAAAGGAGGGGAGACATGCCTCAAACTGGTTTTAGGCCTAGAGAGACTATTTTGTTTCATAGTGTCAACAATACTGAGCCACAAGTTTGTTTGGTGTCCAAATACCCCGATCTGTATCTTGACTCTAAACAAAGTTGCTTGTAAAGTCTTTAAAAGTCTACACCTCTGTGTAGCTCACATCAAACTTTTGAAGTTTGTTTTTTTTTGGTAAGTATTTTTTTAAGTTTGAGTTCCTGCTCCAGGTCACTTATGGACGACTGCCAGATTAAACACATGAGACCTTTGATTTGCTTTCCCTGTATGTATGAAGCTTGTTGGAATCATTAAAAGATTTTAGTTGGCAGCAGTACACTTGAAATGTAGGCAACTCTTGGGTGTACGCACACTCGGTACAATTGATGGCATTCTAACAAGCGCCTCCACTAAAATGCTAAATGCACAAATGTAAATGGAGTTTCTAATGCACAATTGGCCGATTGTTGCTGAAACAAGCGTGACTGCCTGTTCGGTCGTCTCCGTGACGGGTGAGATGCCTTCACAATCGATCTGAGGCACTTCGGATAAAGGCAATCTGCTAAATGGAACGTTTGCTCTGTCCTGGAACACACCTGTCTGCCGTTCCAACTCCCTCATTGGCTGAGCTGCTCTGCTAATGCTTGTGGCCCCTCTCTCTCTCGCAGGTATGGCAGAGCTGGCGAGTCTGGTGCAGCGGCTGGAGGTGGCGGTGGGGCGTCTGGAGGCTGCGGGGGGGGGCTCGGGATCCACCGGAGGTCAAGGTAGGAAGATGAGGGGGGCGGGGTTAGTGACTCTAAGCCCATAGATTCTTGGTTGAGACCCCAATGTCTCCAGTCCACCTGTTGGCCTCCTTGAGCGAGCGAGATGCCCTGACTCCGCCCCTACCTGCTCATTAATAATCATTTTGTTTATATAGCACCTTTAAAAACGGAGTTTACAAAGTGCTTTGACAGAAAATATAACAACCGAAAGCAGAACAGAAAGGCCAAACAGAAGCAGGACAGGATCATGGAGAAGTTAAGATAATATTGGAACTAGAAGGCGATAAAATACAATAAAAAAAGTTTAATTATGTGACACAAAATTAATTGTTTGGCACCCATCTGCTAAATGACTAACTGTTAACTATGAGGGTCTAGCTTGCATGGATTCACTCTTGCTCCCATGTTGTTGAAATGGGGAAGTACTGTGTAGTCTCGAGATTCTAATGTTTGAGGAAGCTTTGGCGTGAAAAAAAAAAAAGATGACATGTGTAAAGCGGCCGTTACGAACGTAACCACGGTCACCTTCTCTGAGGTCCGGAAGACCAGGGCTAACGACTTGGCCTCTAGCGCTCGGAAGAAACGGAACAGGATTTTACGACACTTCTCATCTTGCTCTCTCCTCTCGCTCTCTGACTTCCTGTTTGTTGTTGTTTTGTTCCTGTTCCCGTGGCGACCCCCTCCTCTAGCCACGGCGACGTACGTGGCGGCCTACGATGACGTCATCAGCGGCTCGGTGGCTCAGTACATGACCCTCAGCAAGCAGATCGGCGGGGACGTCCTGAAACACGTAAAGAATCACTCGGAATCGGAAATATTCCCGATGTATTTTCCTCCACCTGCGGTTGCTAAGCAGCGACGTGTGTCTTGTGTGTTTGCGGTCACCAGGCAGACATGATGAAGCAGGCGTTCTCCTGCCAGAGACAGATGCTGGTCACCGCCTCCGGCTCCCAGAAGCCCAACGAAGTAAGTCCTCAACATTAGACATCCCATAACAGTCTGAGACGTGCTTGTCCTTGATTGGTCACTCGTTAAGAATCGGCCAATCAATGGCTCCCCCTGTCCTGCACCTCTCACCTGTCCACCTGCCTCTTCCTGTCCTGCGTCGTCCCCCCCCCCCCCCCAGACGGTCCTGAGTGCTCTGCTGCAGCCCGTGTCCAAGGTCATCGAGCAGGTCCAGACCCTCCGCGAGCAGAGCCGCACCTCGCCGCACTTCAACCACCTGTCGGCCGTCAGCGAGAGCGTCCCCGCCCTCGGATGGGTCGCCGTGGTGATTGTCAAACTCATTTTTACAAACAAACAAAGAAGCGTGTCTGTGGCCTAGCTGCGCTCGCTGTTGGCCGTCCAGACCCTCATCAATCAACTCTTTGTTGACACACGGAGTCTCGATGAAAGGCTGCCTGTGAAAAGAAAATGTGGTTGGCATATTAATTTGATGCAGTCCAACTCCATTGGGGTGTGTGTGTGTGGATTTGTTTGTCATGCGTCGCTAATGTATGTTGTTGTTGTTGTTGTTTGTGTCAGGCCCCTAAGCCCGGGCCCTTCGTCAAAGAGATGCAGGACGCCGCCATGTTTTACACCAACCGCGTGCTCAAGGACTACAAGGAGAAGTGAGTAGGGACTGCTAGCGTAGCTTAGCTTGGCATGCTAGTCCCGGGCCGCCACCCCTGCCCCGGCTAGCTAGCTTAGACGTTTAAGAGTCCTGGATGCTAGCACTCTGTCCAGAAACTTGTTTGTGTGGCATTGACATTTTTGAGGTGAAGCCTTTTGATTTGGAAAAGCGTCCATTTTGGAAACGTGTGAACCCGGGGGGGGGGGGGCTGCTGCTGCCGCCACGGTGAGGCTCTCTTCTCAATGGTCTTTATTTCTTCCCCGGCAGGGACAAGACTCACGTGGACTGGGTGAAGGCCTACCTGTCCATCTGGACGGAGATGCAGAACTACATCAAGACTCACCACACCACGGGGCTGGTCTGGAGCAAGACGGTAAGGCTGCCTCTGGACCTCCAGACATGGACTTCCTTGTGTTTTCCCTCGTTCTTTTGCCCCCCACGGCCTTTCATCGAAGCAAATAAGTATAAATAAGTCGTTTTAAAGTGGGTTTGTACTTTTTAAATCTACGTGCGACCAGTAGTGAAATGTTTTTCTGCTTGACACCTCCCTCCGACTGAGCTTTGCGAATATAAAACAAAAAAAATTGATATAAAATGTGAGCGCCGTGTACAAGTAGTAAAATATACACGAGTGTGAGCACATGTAAAAAAGAAACCGCTAAAATCCCGAACGGAGGCCGTCTTATCGCACGCGACGTGTCGTTTTTAACCCTTTTTTCTCCTCGATCGGACTTTAACGATGCGGCGATGTCACTTCCTCCCCGGCAGGGACCAGTGGCCTCTGCCTCGGCCGGTCGCCCCGCCCCCGCCGGCGCTGCCGTTGCCGCGCCCCCTCCCCCGGGCCCCCCTCCCCCGCCCATGCCTCAGGCCACGCAGTCGGCCGCCGCCTCCGAGGGCCCCGACACCCGCAACGCTCTGTTCGCCGCCATCAACAAGGGCGCCGACGTCACCACCGGTAGGGCGGGGCCCCGCGGCATTGTGGCTTCATATTTGTAGCGCAAAAAAAGAAGTGTTCTTGCATCGTTATATTCATATTATTATGAATATTATAATTATTAATTATAATCATATTATAATTATACAACTTATACTATATTTGCATTTATACGACTGGTAGGCTGATCTGTCCACCATACCTCCCGGTGGATACTCCCACTTGTGATGTCATAACCGTCTTCTTTCCTAACATGTCTGGTCTCTCTCTCTCTCCCTCCCTCTCCCAGGCCTGAAGCACGTCTCTGACAAAGAGAAGACCCACAAGAACACGGCGCTGCGCTCCCAGGCCCCCGTCCGCATGTCCGCCAAGCCCTTCACCTCCCCCCGGGCCGCAGCCTCCTCCTCCTCCTCCTCCTCCTCCTCTGGCACCAAGCTGCCCCCCGTCCTGGAGCTCGACGGCAAGAAGTGGAAAGTGGTGGGTTGTCCGCCATGACACACACTCACTCACTGGGGGGGGAGCGGGGGGGGGGGTGCAATAAATGCAGACGCTATTGTTGTTGTTGTGTACATGTGTACACAACAACAACAACACGTGTCATGGATGAGGTGGCGCACACGTTAGCTAGGGCTAGGCGATGTGACTTCAAATCAATATTTCTCCAATATTTCTTAATGTAATATAAACCTTTACATCTTACCATTTATTGACAGATTATTTCCTCAATATGCTTATTTTTATTTATTTTATTGTAGACAATGTGCTCTCTACAATGTAAATATGCTGAACTAGTAAAGCTGGTATATATATATATATATATATATATATATATATATTCTAATGAAGTGTATATAGATATCTTGCACACAAATTAAAATATATATATCCAAGAAAAGAGCTATAAATATCTAAACGGTTCAAATGAACACGAGGATAAGTCTGAGTCTGTGTTGCTCCACATGTAGGCTATCTTCGGTTAATTAGCCCCGCCCACAGTACGTACTGTATGTGTGCGTTGCCATAGCGACATGTGGCTGAACTGTGGCCGGTCATCGTGAGGCGTAACTCACGGTCAGGAGGCCACCTGGGGGACGAAGACAACATGGCGTCTCTAGAGACGACCTCGTCTTTTAACAGCGGAGCCTCACATGGTCACAGTCCGCTTTTCTAATGCACTGAATTCTCTGTCTCTGTGTGTCTGTCTCTCTCTGTGTGTCTGTCTGTCTGCTGTCTCTCTCTGTGACTGTCTCTCTTTCTCTGTCTGTGTCTCTCTGGCTCTCTCTGTCTTTCTGTCTGTTCTGTGTGTGTGTGTGTGTGTGTGTGTGCGTGTGTCTCTGTCTCCTTCTCCCTCTCTCTGTCCCTCTTGGTCGCCGCCTGCAGGAGAACCAGGAGGGCGTCCAGGGTCTGGTGATTAGCGAGACGGAGCTGAAGCAGGTCGTCTACGCCTACAAATGCAACAACAGCACCCTGCAGGTGAAGGGCAAGATCAACTCCATCACTCTGGGTGAGGACCGCATGCCGCCATCTTGAATTCCACCTCCACCTATGCGAGTTCTGTTGGGTTGGTTGTGGTTGTGGGCGTGGCTAGGATGATATCACAGTGATTCTTCTTCTTCTTGTTGATTTGTTGGTTGGTTGCTGCTGGCAGACAACTGCAAGAAGGTGGGGCTGGTGTTCGACGACGTGGTGGGCATCGTGGAGGTGATCAACTGTAGAGACGTCAAGGTCCAGGTGGGTCCCGGCGTTGCACATTATTATTGATTACTGTCCTCGGACATAAATCCTAAGATGTCGAGGAAAATCCACATAAATGCATACATACAGTGACTCCTTCGGTTATAGTGTGGCTATGAATAATTGAAGGCCGGTCATTAATTAGGTGGGGTGTGTTTTCCTCAATTATTCTTCCTCATTAACACTTGCACCCTTATACTTCTTTTGTTTTTAGTAATATTTTTTTAATTTCTGTACTATTACACTCTGTTTAATGTTCAATGTTATGCACCAGTTTCACAATCGCTCATTCCATGTTTGTACAAACTAAGGTCAATAAAGTTGATTGTGATTCTTTCTCCAGGTGATGGGGAAGATCCCCACCATCTCCATCAACAAGACGGACGGTTGCCACGTCTACCTGAGCAAGGACTCGCTGGCCTGCGAGATTGTCAGCGCCAAGAGCTCCGAGATGAACATCCTTGTGCCTAAAGCCGACGGAGAGTTTGTAAGTTACCGCGCGCACAGACACTCTCGCACACACACACATATGTATCCAGAAGTAATTAAATAATCTAAACATTATAAATGTAAAGTGGTCAATATTAAGTATAGGTGGTGATTCCCAGTCAAGAATGACTTTCCGTTCTCCAGACGGAGCACCCGGTTCCCGAGCAGTTCAAGACCGTCTGGGACGGCAGCAAGCTGGTCACCACGGCAACAGAGATCGCTGGATAGACGGCAGCATGGCACACGCACACACACACACATACACGCCCCCTTCCCCGTTGACGCCCCACCCTTCCTTTTTCGTAATCGCAAAAGCGTTCCCGAACCTCCGATCACATCCGCTAACATTCCCACCGCTGACCGGAATTCAGACATTCCCCGCAAACCCCCCCCCCCCCCTTTTGTGTATCAGCCAATCACCACCAAAGCTGTTCCTTCCATCAGTCAATGAGAGGACTGCTTGTCGTTTTTAATCATACCTGGAGCGTTCCTCCGGCCAAACGCAAGGGAGCAGCAGCAGCCAAGTCGTTCTGATTGGTTGTCTGCGGGTACCTTCTTGAAAGAGTTCAGTTCAGCCAATCACAGAAGAGGCCACATGTCACAATGATTCGCTCTCGCCAATTTAATATGTAATCCGTACCGCAGCCAACGTCTGTTTGCTCCCCGCGACGCAGTAGCCAAGTAGGCGATAGGACCAATTGTCGCTATTCCCCCCCTGAGCGCTAACATAGGAATGCCAATGACCACTTTAGCACGTGCTGTAATATATATATATATGTATATACCCTGGGTCTCTCCTCCTGATTAACCTCGATGTTAAAGCTACATTAAAGAAAATAATGATTCTGTAGACGAGGGAATGATCAAACCACTCCATGTACGACCCCTCCCCCCCCCCCCTTCTCAGCCTCATAATGGCACATTCCACAAAGTATTCCACGTGAACATTCCGTTTCGGGAAGCGCAACAGGACTACAAGTCCCATGGGGTTTGTAGTTCTCGTGTAGGTTCCTGAATGTTTAGGGATTTTTTTTTCCTTTCTTTATTTCTTTTCTTTGCTTCCCTTGCTGGATAAGTGAGATGCGCGAGCGGAGGGTTTTAAAACAGTTAAAAGATCTGTGGCGGTAGCAGCGGTCATAGTAACTGCAAAACGGTCTTAAAAGGTTGGCCCCGCCCCTTCCGGTTGATGGCTCCTCCCCCTCCACATGAGCCATATTCTTCCCCCCCCCCTACCCCGCCTCTCATAGCGCTTGGTACCTCCTTCACTTATTTCGTTATCTCTTTCTTTGGGTCCAGACTCAAAATTCTGCTCATTAGCACTTGAGACGTCATTGAAAAAACAAAATTGCAATAAAAAAATGAATTTCTCTGGAGACTCTCGTCTGATTTCTTTATTAGCAACCTCTGGTACAACAACTTCCTTCGGGATTAATACATTTTTCTCTTGTCTTTATGGTTTGGTGTCTCGAAGAAGAAAATTAATAAAAGAACGTAAACTTTATTAAAAGGGAGGACATTTTTTTTTACATTCAAATAAAACCCAACATTCCCAGCATGTATTTGACCCTCTTAACTCTTAACAGTACAGTAATGCAGCCAAAATAAACGTAAACACAAGACGCTGGTATTCAGTGCAATAAAAGATAGTAGGTTGGACTCTAGTTGTATGCATGTTTACACTTATAATGCCTGAATTCTCAAGTGAAGTAAATTAATCACTTTCAACGAGCTACATTTTTTTTAACAGCGCAACGGTTATCTTTGCGTCGATAGTGTGCGTGGCGCGGCACCGCTAGCGTATGTACGGCAGCAGGTTGTCGTTGAACCACTGTCGGGTGAACTGCAGGTGGTTCCCCTCGCTGGCCAGGAACACCAGCTTGCCCGCCCGGTCCATGGCGGCCAGACCCAGGCGGTCCTACACAGAAACAAGTCGGGGTCCGACGGGGTCATTCATGTGCACACAGTTGAGTTTCTGTCACAGTCGATATTTAAAATGCTTGGGAACGTTTCAAAACCACAGCAGGGGTAGGAAGGAAATTAAACTTGTCTCTGGGATACTGGTTCTCATTAATCTGCAGGACTTAAGTAGGTTTAAGTTAACCATACAAGACATCTATTAGTATATTTATGTTGGTGCAAGAGATCCAAAATATAAACTACCACTTTACAGTAATTACAAATATATATATATATATATATATATATATATATACATATATATATATAAAAGCACTTCCAGACATCCAGTCTAAGTGCTTTTAACTGTTATTTGAAGTGCTGACTCGTACCTCCGTATAGAGCAGGCTCTCCTGTAGAGTCTCCGTCTCTTTTGATTGGCCGGTCTTCAGGAAGCCAAACCACTGAGAGAACAGGGAGGAAGTTGTATGCTTCTTTGTTACGCACACACACACACAGTGTCGGTGTGTCATGCAGTCACACAGCTGTAGCCGTGACGATTAATCGCTAGCTGGCTTTTTCAGGAAGTACTTGGTGTGTGTGGTGAGGGGAGATGTTCAACCCATCATCACACCGCCGTAGTTCTCCTGTGTAAAATACTCAAATGAGGTGGCGGGGGAATACAAGTACCCGTGTATATGTACATGTGTTCATGGTTTTAGTGTACCTGTGTAACTCGTTGTACTGTATAAACAAAATGATAACTCTCAAAGGGCTATATCGAATAACTTGCCCACACCAATATAACGTTGATTGGCAGATACCGACATTAAACACCGTACCTCCGTAGCGACCGGGTCCACTACGGTGTCCTGTAAGAACTTCACCAGGACGAACTTCTCTAGCAGCTGGAGGTTCTTCTTGTACGTCTCGTTCACCGCCTGCAGCGGAAACCGACACCAAACTTTAAAGACACGTTGTCATTCTCTCACTTAAGGCCTGCGTCTGTAGGCCTGCAGACTGTAAGCAGAGGTTTAGAGCCTGCGTCTGTAGGCCTGCAGACTGTAAGCAGAGGTTTAGAGCCTGCGTCTGTAGGCCTGCAGACTGTAAGCAGAGGTTTAGAGCCTGCGTCTGTAGGCAGTCTGCAGACTGACCCTCTCCTGGTTGATGTCGGCCAGGAACCTGCTGTGCGTCTTGTACAGGTCGTCCTTCAGGGGGTCGTGCCAGTACTGGGCCTGGACCAGACTGACACACAGACACACACAGGACCAGTTAATAATAATAATAATAATATAATAACCACCACTTCCTTCTGAGAATCACGTTACTCATTCGTGCAAGTATGTGGGTCTGTGAGTGAGAGTGTGAGTGAGTGAGAGAGAGAGAGAGAGACTGACTCACTGTTTCTGCACCATGTCACTGTACGCCGCGGTGTTGAGTGCTTTGCGGATCCAGTCACAGATAACCAAGCTCTCCCCCGGACACCTGGGCAGGCCGTACACACCTGGATGCACGGGAGGGAGGGGGGGGAGAGAGAGAGAGAGAGAGAGAGAGAGAGAGAGAGAGAGAGAGAGAGAAGAGAGAGAGAGAGAGAGAGAGAGAAGAGAGAGAGAGAGAGGAGAGAGAGAGAGAAGAGAGAGAGAGAGAGAGAGAGAGAGAGAGAGAGAGAGAGAGACCGGAAGATGTTTTGAATTAACTAAACTGTTTAGAATTCTAGACCAACAGCCAGCAGGTTTGTTGTTGTCCGAGGTTCACCTTGGGGTTGGACCCCCCAACTGGATCAGCGTTTCTCATTGGTGGAGAAGGGGACAGCGCTGGCCTATGGCCCGCCCTACAGAGAGAGAGACACAGAGAGAGAGAGAGAGAGTGACAGAGACAGAGAGAAGCAGGGAGAGAGCGAGAGGGATAAGGGAACCATCAAACTCTGCTTTACCCAGCTTCTAACCTCTTTCAGCTGTGATATTCATATTTCAGTTTTTTTTGGCGTTTATGTTAAATCACGCCGGTTTCAGTTTTACATATTATTATCCAGTTGTACTCATCCATGAAAAGCATTTGGTTCCCATTACAACTTTACAAGCCTGTTAGTTAAATAAACACACGTTTATCACCACAAGTATTTTCATAAACTCTTACTAACGCTGGAGTCTAGATCAGCGGTGATCCTCCATGTTGTTTTACATTAATCTCCTTGTGAGGCAGGTTTAAAAAGTATTATGCAATTCATTTGATTTCAACTCTCCTATTTAAATAAAGATTGTGATTAGCCATTACGAGCCATTTCAGAATTGTCATGTGACTACCCTCTAGTGACATCACAGGTGGTAGTGTCCACCCAGATGTATGGTAGATAGATCAGCCTACCAGTTGGTATACACAGTCCACTGGGTAGTGGGCTGGTAGGCTGATCTATCTACCATACATCTGGGTGGACACTCCCACTTGTGATGTCACTAGGGGGTGGTCACACAAGACAGGTGTGGTGAGGTATGTGTGTGTGTGTGTGTGTGGTGGGGGGGTCGGGGTATACCCACAGGAACTGCCCCCCCTGGGAGAAGCCCAAGGCGTTGTAACCCCCCTGCAACTGCGGGTCCTGGGCCAGCTGGGAGCACACCAGTGCCACCTGCTGGTTCACGTCCATGAAGTAGCCGTTCTCTGTGTCCTGCAGGGGAGGGGGGGGGGGGAGAGAGAGAGAGAGAGAGAGAGAGAGAGAGAGAGAGAGAGAGAGAGAGAGAGAGAGAGAGAGAGAGAGAGAGAGAGAGAGAGAGAGAGAGAGAGAGAGAGAGAGAGAGATGTTCACCTTCAGAGCCAACATCACCACCACTACCTTTGTTGTTTTCGTTGTTTTAGTATTTATGTTTATAAGAATACTGTTCAGAAGAAAACTTTCTACTGTACTTACTAGGTACTATTACTAATCGTTTAGAGTTATTGCGAATTTATGTTTAGAAGAATACTGCAGGAGTGAATGGGGAGTAATCATTCCATTGTACTTGTTACATATGGCAATAAAGACATCTTGAATCTTGAATCATGGTTACGGTCATCTTGGATCTAAACAGTTTAGATCCAAGATGGCCACTAGGTGAGCGAGGCCCTTCGTGGAGGCACCTGGACGATGTTGTCCCCGATCATCAGCGAGCGCACGTAGATCCCGGGAACCTCCTTCTCAATCATCTTCTTGAAGGCCCCCAAACTCAGGGGGTTGCAGCAGCTGTCTCCTGTAATCATAATCAATACCAATCAATACCTTGATTTATTGAGCAAACGAGAGAAAAAATAAAGGTGGTGAGGCCAGATGCTAATAATGGACCGATACTTGATCATTCATCTTGTAGGCTTCCTGGTGCGCGTTATAATTTCCAATGAGGTGGACAATAAAGTCAATCAAATCAAATCAAATAATTTTGGAGGGCAGATGTGAATCATCTTTAATATAGTTATATGGGGTTATGGCCAAAATGTAATTTTATATCTCAATGACAATATATATATCAGGATATAGCATGTTTTCTGGTGATTCAATAAATAAATAATCGATATAAAATAACCACATGGTAAAGCCTATGTTTGTATATGTGAAATAAATACTTGACAAGTACATGAAAAGTGTTGAGTATTTTCTCATTAGTGCAAAGAACAGAACAGCTAGAACAGTCTGGTGGGTTCACAAAATGACTTTAAAACCAGGTAAGACAACACTAGACCCCATATTTATCACCATAACACGATATCCAAACTGTAAGACAATATCTCGTCTCACATCACAATAGCAGCCATATAATATCCATAGATAGTGCCCAGCCCTAATTCAGCACATTTAAAGAATAGCCATGAGGACTAATGACAACGACATGAATATGATAAAACATAACTGTGACCCAGAAGCCTATCAGAGACGTACCCATCCCGTGCCACATGACCAGAGGTAAGGTGGCGTTGCTGCTGGACTTATGGGGGATGGGGTCACCCGCTGACCAGCAGTAGTGCACAGACCGCCACTAGGAGGCACAGGAGAGCGGAGGAGGCCATCTTGAACCCTGGAACTCACTGGACAGCACATAGGGTCAGGGGTCAGGGGTCAACACGTAGAGAGGCAGGGTAGCTAGCATGTGTTATAAGACAGGATGCATTTTATTAATCCCAGATGGGAAATTAGGCCGTCTCCAGCAGAAAGTACATTTACATTTAGGGGGATTTGGCAGACACTTTTATACAAAGCGACTTACAAAGAGTACATTTGTTGAAGGAGAGGCAGCAATATATCACTGTGGTGCATAAAGATAACAATAGAGCAGGTTTCAAGCATTCATAGTTGCAAGGTTGATGAACAGGTTTATGAACAAGTTTCATAATTTCTTGGTTGCCTGCATGATAGCTGGGATAAGAGCAGAAGAACCATTCTGAGTGCAGTACCAACATCCAAGTTGCTAAAGTACAGGCTATAAGTACAGTACAAAAACACACACAACAACAACTAATATATACTAGAGAGATAAGATACAGAATGAAATGAGAATGTAACTCCAGATGAGTTGCATTTCGGCATAGAGTTGTATTTCTACATGCATGTCTAATCTCAGCAGAGTTGAGTTGAGAGTTAAGAGTGTGATCAAAGGATTACATCTACAAAAATGTATACAATTGCATTAACATTAACATTAACATTAACATTAACACTAACACTTCCTGGGAAACAAGGTCCACTTCACAAAGAATTATTCACGCAGCAAGCAGACATCAAGAATGAAGCAGCATTCTAAGGAGCACTGTACACAAATGGGTGACAATGGGCTTTAAGAGGCTTTAATGATGCCATTTTAACCATGAATAAAGCCGCGATGGATAAGAGCCTAAAGCCCTAATATTTGCACAAAGCGTATAAACTTAACAATCATATCTAGTTTTACTGCGATTACGACACTTCTAGACACAGAGAGACACAGAAACACAGAAACTGCAACTCACCACAGGCCGTGTGACTCTGACTCACGTGACACGCCGTTCGACCAATCACGTGGCAGGGGGCGGGGCGTGACAGAGGGCGTAACAGGGGGGGGTGGGGCGTCGGCAATGCGGAAGTGTTTTCTCACGTGTTGTTGTTGTGGGTTTTTTTTTTCTTCTCCATGTTATTTCGTAATCGCCGCCACCATGCATATTTTGTCTCTTTTAAACGTTTAACACACACACACACACACACACAGACGGTCATACGAACTAAGTCACGTTTTGATTTAGATTTTGATTCTAATGTTGATGCGATGTGTTCGTGTTGATGTTTATGTTTAAGTCCAGATCAACCCGGCGCTCCACTTGGTAGGATGCACACGTCACGCCCATCTAGGCGTCTTTTATGAGTTGAATCAGTCAGCCAGTCAGTCAGTCAGTCACCAGTGTGCAGACCCCAGGACCACCACCACCACCACGTTAAGCACTTTTGGAGACCATGTCCATCCAGTACCTGGGACCAGAAGACCTGTCTGGGAGCTACGGGGTCATGGACTCCTTCCCCAAGGACCTGGACTGCGGGGGGCTGATGGTGGACGACGACCCGGGCCTGGATGACAGCCCAGGCAGCACCCAGCCCAGGATCCTGCTGATGGGGCTGCGCAGGAGTGGCAAGTCCTCCATCCAGAAGGTGAGCACTTAAAGAGGGACACAGTGTGTGCCACCAGACCAGGTGTGACTACCGTCTAGTGACATCACAAGTGGGAATGTCCATGTCCTAGATGTACGCTGACTAGATCAGTCTACCAGCCTTACCCACTGGACTGTACTGACATTCCCACTGGTGATGTCACTAGACGGTAGTCACATGGCAATTGTGAACAACAGCTTGCAATAATATGTCCCCTTTAAAGTGAGTAAACTTAGTCATGCACCCATTGCCCCATGCAGTAATACATGTGTAGTATGCAGTCCTATATGTGGTGTTGGTGAGATAAATGGTAAATAGATTGCATCTATATTGCGCTTTTATCCAAAGCGCTTTACAGTATTGCCTCACGTTCACCCATTCATACACCGACAGCGGTGTCAACCATGCAAGGTAACAACCAACACGTCAGGAGCAGTTAGGGTTAGGTGGCGTCTTGCTCAGGGACACCTCGACACTTAGCTAGGAGGCGGAGGAGCCCGGGGATCGAACCAGCAACCTTCCTGTTGCTCCTGTTGCCCCTATATCTTCTGTATCTTCTGTATCACAGCTCCACTGATGGATGCCACTGGTGTCATGTTGTTGTTGTTTGTTTTGTGACAGGTGGTTTTCCACAAGATGTCTCCGAACGAGACCCTCTTCCTGGAGAGCACCAACAAGATCCACAAGGACGACCTCTCCGGAAGCTCCTTCGTCAACTTCCAGATCTGGGACTTCCCCGGCCAGGTGGACTTCTTTGACCCCACGTTCGACGACGACATGATCTTCACGGGCACCGGCGCCCTCATCTTCGTCATTGACGCCCAGGTGGGTCCGTGCGCAGAGTTTATATCAGTTGTTTATAACAGAAGTAATAGCATCATAACCACAAATAAACTTTGTAGACTTAAGGCCAAAACGAAATTATAAAAGTTTAAAGGCAAAAGCAAACATGAAGACTTTGACGTAATATATACTTTACATAAACACTGTTCTAAAATACAGTATCTTATAGCCACACAGTGTAACTAATGATCGCTCGCTAGCTTATCATGTGGATTCTGTCTGCTGTAACCATGACGATTCAATGTTGATTCTCCCCACTCTTGTAACTGTAACAACAATGTCCATCTTATCGACACTGTATCCACTTATTCTATTCGCTGTAACCGTGACGACTGTGTCCTCCGTTGTTGTATCCACCGTAACCGTGACGACCGATCCGTGTCCGTACGCAGGATGACTACGTGGAGGCGCTGGTGCGTCTGCACACCACGGTGTCGCGTGCGTACCGCATCAACCCCGCCATCAACTTCGAGGTGTTCATCCACAAGGTGGACGGCCTCTCCGACGACCACAAGATCGAGACCCAGAGAGACGTCCACCAGCGGGCCAACGACCACCTGGCCGACGTGGGCCTGGAGAAACTCCACCTCAGGTAGTCTATAAACTAGACTAGATTAGACTAGACTAAACTAGGTGAGATTAGAGTAGAGTAGAGTAGAGTAGATTAGACTGGACTAGACTAGATTAGGCTAGATTAGACTACACTACACTAGACTAGATTAGAGTACAGTAGATTAGTCTAGACAAGAGTGGACTAGTAGACTAGACTACAGTCGACTAGACTATAGTTTATTTTAGTAGTAGGGTTAGGGTTAGTGTGTTTTTTATGTTTTTAAGTATGTATATATGCACATATAACTGTATAGCAGCGTACCATTTCGTTAAACTAGTGGTCGTGTGTAGCTCAACTAGCTCTAGAGCAAGGCATTAAGACTGCCAGGGTTGGGGGTTCCATTCCCACTGTGGCCACCCATGTGTTGTTTGCACTCAGAGTGTTAATAAATCCACCGAATGTCTTGGCTACTAGACACACTACAAACAAATGTATTATTAGAAACGTTATTTGTCCAGGAATGGGCATTTTCAACCTAAACACTAATTTCCCATCCATCCCTCCCTCTCTCCCCTCCCTCTCTCCCATCCCTCCCTCCTTCCCTCCCTCTCTCCCATCCTCCTCCCTCCCTCCAGCTTCTATCTGACCAGTATCTATGACCATTCCATATTTGAGGCCTTCAGCAAAGTCGTGCAGAAGCTACTCCCACAGCTGCCCACGTTGGAGAACCTCCTGAACATCTTCATCTCTGTAAGTAGACAACCTCCCAAACATCCTTATCTCTGTAAGGGTCTGCTTTCTCCTCCATTGGCTGTCGTTACGAATCACAGAGTCAGTCACAGAGAGGGGTGTGTCTAGGAGATTGATTTATTTATTGATTAGATTAGTTTTGTCTTGTTCATTTTAATCTTCAACGCAACTAGTAACTAAAACTGTCAGATAATCGTAGTTGATTCAAGATTCAAGAGTCAAGATGTTTAATTGTCACAAACACATACAGGACGTGCAGTAAAAGGAAAAACGTGGAGTGAAAAGTACAATATTTGCCTCTCAGATGTAGTGGAGTAGAAAATAGAAATACTCAAGTAAAGTACAAGTACCTTAAATGTATACTAAAGTATAGTACTTGAGGAAAAGTACTGTCCTCAACTGAAAGTAGTACCACGGGTCCCGTCTCACAGTGCCTCTCCACCTCTCTCTCCCGCTATCTCTCTCTCCCTCCCCCTCTCCCTCTCTCTCTCTCTCTCTCTCCCTCTCTCTCCCCCTCTCCCCTCCCCTCTCCCCTCCCCTCCCCTCCCTCAGCACTCGGGCATTGAGAAGGCCTTCCTGTTCGACGTGGTCAGTAAGATCTACATCGCCACGGACAGCTCCGCGGTGGACATGCAGTCCTACGAGCTGTGCTGCGACATGATCGACGTGGTCATCGACATCTCCTGCATCTACGGGTGAGGGGATGATGCCATCGCCGTCGTCATGGTCACGTCCACCTAACATCATATATCATTGTTGTTATTATTTCAACACGTCTGTTTTTTTGCATCAAATAATATTGCTGACATGGTCGGCGACGTCATATTTATATATTATTTAGTCATTTTTCAGATGCTTTTTATCCAAATCAATGGAAAACTTTGCTACAAAGTGACGCTGAGAGAGATCAATAAATGTGATCAATAATGGGGCAACTTCGAAAGCGATTGAAGTGCTCTGTGATCAATCTTGTGATCAATCGAGTGGAAATGTGTCGCGTCACCAAATCAATGTTTTTCTTTTCCTCCTCACTCCTTCTTGAATGCCTCTCCTCCTCCTCCTCCTGTTATCTTCTGCTCCTCCTCTTCCTCCTCTCCTCTACCTCCCGTCCACCCTTTTCTCCTTCCTCTCCGCCTCGTTTTCGTCCTCCACCTCTCCCCCCTCCTCCTTCTTCTCCATCCCTCCTCATATTCCTTCTCCATCCCTCCTACTCCTCCTCCCCCTCCTCCTCCTCCTCATCCACCTCCCCCCTCATCCACCTTCTTTCTTTCTCCTCCGCCTCCTCTCTTTCTCCTCCTCCTCCACCTCTCCCTCCTCCTCCACCCACCTCTCCTCCTCCTCCTCCTCACCTCTCCCTCCTCCTCCCCCTCCTCCTCTTCCTCCTCCTCCTCCTCCTCCTGCTGCTCCTCCAGACCCCTGGAGGATGGGGGGGCGTACGATAAGGAGTCCCTGGCCATCATCAGGCTGAACAACACCACGGTGCTCTACCTGAAGGAGGTCACGCGCTTCCTGGCCGTCGTCTGCATCCTGCGGGAGGAGAGCTTCCACAGGAAAGGTAAGTGGGGGTGTGGGTGGGTGAAAGAGAGAGAGAGGGGGGGGGGGGGGAGAGAGAGAAAGAGGGGGGGAGGAGAGAGAGGGGGGAGAGAGATGGAGACAGGGAAGAGAGAGAGTGAGAGAAAGAGACAGGAGGGAGAGAAGAGAGAGAGAGAGATGTGTGTGTGTGTGTGTGTGATATATTTCTAGGTCTCTCTCTCTCTCTCTCTCTCTCTCTCTCGTGCCAACAGGCGAATCAAACTCCTTTCTTCTCTGCAGTAGCAATGATGGAAATACAAACTGCTTTCCCCAGAGAGGTGTGAGTGGATATATTATAAGCTAACACCAGCGTGTGTCCCTCAACATCACTGAAACACATAACATATGGATTATGTTTGGAGTGTGTGTGTGTGTGTGTGTGTGTGTGTGTGTTCAAATCCTGACTCTTATCAGGGAAATATCTCGATGTGATTGGTTGGAACAAATACGAATCTCACGCAGATTGGAACCGTCGTCAGTACAGAAGTACTTTAGATTTGTATCTAACATCTGATTTGTGCGACTGCACTTGAGCGACTATAGTAATAACATTGTGGTAATTTATGGTGTCTCCTTCCTTCTCCAAGGTCTCATCGACTACAACTTCCACTGCTTCCGGAAGGCCGTCCACGAGGTGTTTGAAGTGGGCTTCTTGACACAAAGGACGGGCAGCCGGCCAGAAGACGCCTTCGCCTCCGCCTCCACCTCCACCTCCACCCGCGGTCCCAGCCACAGGAAGTACGGCGGACACAATGGCAACATGGCGTAGGACTTCGCCACCCGCTGGAGACAGCAGCACATGCATGGCAGTCGTCCGCGTTCAGCAGAGCAGAATGTCGACGAATGGAAGATGGGACGAATTTGAGGAGGCTTCAACCTTGTATTTGAGTGTGTGTGTGTGTGTGTGCATGTGTGTCTGTGTGGTTATGTGTGTGTATGTGGGGTTGGGCAACTCTCAAAAGTTCCTCGGTTTGATTCCCGCCGACTTCCGCGGCCTCTCTTGAGCAAGGCACTGCAAGCAACCGCCTTTCTGCAACGCATCATTCCTCCCGTACCATCTCTTCTCCGTGTCAGCAGGGCAGGGGTGTGTGTGTGTGTGTGTGTGTGTGTGTAGGGGCTGAGGGTATCATCGATTCCCCAGACAAAAAGGTCCCGGGTTCAATCCCCCAATATCCATACTCTACCTGTAGGCGTACTTGAGCAAGACGCCCTTACCTTACCCCGACCTGCTTCGACCTGTCTCTGTATTCATGAGTATGAATCACTTTGGATTAACACAACAGCATCCTAAGGTAGTCTCTAGGTAGTCAACAGTTAAGTAGTTAAATAACAGACTCCTCCTCCTCCTCCTAGGCTGTTCGTGTCGGAGGTCTGTTGGTTACGTCGCTTGGTGTTTAAAGAACTGTTGTTTTGAATGTGGATCTAGTGGTTTATAGTACACGTGTTCCTCCTCCTTCCTCGATAGAGGAGGAGATGTTAGGTTCGGATGGAGGGACTCTGGAACTGGAAAGTGGGCTGAAGGTGGGGTTGGTGTGAGAGAGCGAGGTGGAGACGAGGTGGAGGAGTGAACGATGAAACGTTTAAAAGTCACGGCACAAAACATCACGGATTACGCGGCCTTTCGCAACTGCTGGTCGATGGATCGACAAAAAAAAGCAACAAAAAAAGTTACTTACTGTATTTCCTTCGTGCATTGTACTGGCGAGGTTGACATCATGACGTTTGTAATGTATATGATTATGACGCACATATACACCTTATCATGAGCCTTGGTTGAAAAGCTGAACAAATCACGTTTAGGTTTTCCTTTCGCCTTTTTAAGTCGCCTTTCTTCTTCTGTTGAATGATCATGTGCCTTGTTGACCAAACTGTATTACTGCCTAGAAATTCAATATTTAGTTAGTTCTCATCCTGGATACACTAGCTAGTTACAGTTTAATTGCTAGTCGCTCGCACACAGGGACGTTTGAATAATCAACGTCACCTCAACTCACCATACCTCCGTTAGCTTCTCGACTAATTACTGTTTTAGTTTCAATGGATTTATTTTCTTTTTCTCCGTGTTTTTTTTTGTGTTAAATGCTACTGTAGCCGTTTGGAGCGTTGTTATCTGTAAGATAGTAGAGATACGATGTTTACGTTTATACGTGTGTGAATTACCCGGTATACCGCCAGCCAGTGCAGTATTATTTCTCGATTACTTTTCGAGACATTGTTTGCGACGACCCCCCCCGACCCAAACTTGTACCGCCGTCACCCGCATCACGGCATCGCCAGATCACCAGATCACCAAATCACAGAATCACCACATCACCAGATCACCAAATCACCACATCACCAGATCACCAAATCATGGTAAATGGTAAATGGTAAATGGATTGCATTTATATAGCGCTTTTATCCAAAGCGCTTTACAGTTGCTCATGGCAGTTCATGGCATCACCAGATCACCAAAGCACCATCAAATCAACACATCATCAAATCACCATCAAACCACCAAATCACCAGATCATCAAATCATGGCAACAAATCACCAGATCATCAAATCACCGAATCACTGCACCACCTGCTGGCTCCTGAGCGCAGAGCCACCAGGAAGGGCCTCAAGAGAGACCGATGCGTCGGTGGGCCGGTGTTGACAATGACTCACGGCGGCTTCTGCTGGACATCCGCGCGGTGCCAGCGAGACTATTACGGTCTGTGTTGATTTACAGTGTTTGGGCCTTATGGAGGCTCAATGGAGAACGTGTTGGTCTTAATGGAGTCCTGTTAAAAGAAAAAGAAAAAAGTATTTTCATTAGGAGCCGCCGTACTTGGCCTTCCGGTGGCCAAGTTTAAGTCTCCGTTATGACACTATGTTTAGCAGCAGGTCATCATTTGCCTTTAGAGATGTTCACACGGGCCTGGATAATATTTCAGAGACCATAAAATCTCTCTCTCTCTCTCTCTCTTAACCTATCTCTCTTTGAACTGAATCCAACTGAGAATTGTTTTAAAGCAAGCAAGAAATGTGAATCGTGTTTTGTAAATTGCTGAAAAATAAAGTTTTTAATGCACAATTACACTGACTTGGATTCCCATCATATTCCCCGTGACAGACAGTGTTGTGTCGTCTCTTGGTCGCCAGGGGGCAGCATGTCCTCGGATTCAATAGACATCCACATGGTGTGTGTGTGTGTGCCTGAAGTGTAGTGTAGGACCCACCACTTGAATCTGGGGGCCCCTGTGTCATTTGGTAACTTAAGGTCTTCAAAGTGTTTTAAAGGTTTTAATTTGTCACACATGTCCCCGTCTCCTGACACATGTAATGTAATGTAGTGTGTGGTGGCAGGGCTGTAATCTGTAACCAAGGGCCCGAGGTCAACGAAAGGAAAAACGAAAGATCTCTCATTGCTCTCTAGGATTTTTTATTTTTTATTTTTTATTTTAGGAGCAGAGCTGCAGTCTTCCACCACCGCAGAAATGTAGTTTTACCAGCTGAGGGAACTCGACTGTCGACTATTACAGTCCTCTGTACATTAATCACTTAAGGCAATCCTTCTTCTCAATATTACCATGCTATCCTTACCTTTCATCATTATGTGCAATATTCTTAATATTCCTTATATCATGTGCAATACTTCCTCACCATTTACCATTACTATTACATTTACATTTACATTTACATGTGTTATTATTATTATTATCCTTTGATTACACTTCAATTATTGCCAAATTGTTTTTGCAGACTGAATATCTCATCTTACCTATATTTTTATACTTCTCCTAGGACTTATTTTGTATTATTCTACTGTTTATTTCTCTATTGTTTTATTCTATTGCTATGCAACCTCTGGCACAAGAATTTCCTTCGGGATCAATAAAGTTCTATCTCATCGTATCTTATCTCACATCATTACGAATTAAAGCCTTAACAAATAATAATGTTTTTTTTAATGACTTGTGTGTGTAATGATCATAATTACACGAGAGATCCCGCACACTTATTTACGCTTTCTGCTCCTTTTTTAAGGAGAGCAATTAGAGCAACACACATGTATTTAGAGGAAGCCTTTTAATTGCGCTCAAGGTGAAGGGGCGGGGCGAGAGGAAAGGGGGCGGGGCGAGAAGAAAGGGGGCGGGGGTTGGGCTTGGTGCCGCGACACTCACACACACACACAGGGACACACAGACACACACACACACACACACACTCAGATCAGTGAACCCAGACACAGCACTTCAGTCACTCCAAGCTCCTCTGCGTCTCCACAGGATTTATCCTTCATTCAAGAAACCAAAGAAAGAAACCAAAGACAAAATTGTGAGTTTATCTTATGAAGACTTTTATTCTGGTAGTTTTATTCTGGTTACTATTGTGTTATGCAAGTAGTTGTCAAGTACTCTTTGGATATGACAGAGACATACAGTACTGAACATTCTGTTCATTTGAGTCTAAAATATAAAAAGAAAGAACAAAGTATAAATGTGTCTCACTGCAGAGAGAGGAGGGTGAGACAGACACAGAACACACCTGTCTGTCTCACCCTCCTCCTTTAGATTAGGTTAGATTGTTCCACGACATTAAATTAGATTAATATAAGATAAGATAAGATAAGATAGAACTTTATTGATCAAGGAAATTCTTGGGCCAGAGGTTGCATAGCAATAGAATAAAACAATAGAGAAATAAACAGAACAGTAGAATAATAAAAAAAATAAAATAACAGATTTACAAATTTACAGGAAGTCTAGAGAAGTATAAAAAGATTGAATGTTGGATTAAAAAAACACATTTTATTTCAATATCAAAAGTTAATGAGTGGGATAAAGTTTACTACCAAGACCCATGCAAGACCCAAGCATGTCTTGGGGATTAGTTGAACTGTCATTTCCAGATGTGGATGTCATATGTGACGTCATCATGCTGCTGCGTCCCCCCCCCTCTGTGTAAAGACAGGAAACATTAAGGATGCAGTCTCTCTCTCTCTCTGTCTCTGTCTCTGTCTCTGTCTCTCTCTCTCTCTCTCTCTCTCTCTTTTAAGAACCAAGGAAATGCTTGGGGTTTGGGGGGTGAGAGGGGGGTTAGACAGGCAGGGCAGGGGAGCCTAGACAGAGCTGTGTAACTGATACCACCTCCACCACCACCCCAAATCTCTCTCTCTGTGTGTGTGTGCGTGTGTGTGTGTGTGTGTGTGTGTGTGTGTGTGTGTGTGTGTGTGTGTGTGTGTGTGTGTGTGCTCGTGTCGATGTCTGAGCAAGACACCACCTAACCCTACTGCTCCTGACGTGTTGGTTGTTACCTTGCATGGTTGACACCGCCGTCGGTGTATGAATGGGTGAATGTGAGGCGATACTGTAAAGCGCTTTGGATAAAAGTGCTTTATAAATGCAATCCATTTACCATTTACAACATGGAGGAGATAGGATGGCCAGACTCTCCAGAGCTCCATCCAGACTCCAGACTCCTCCTCTGCCTGAACCCCAGGACACGTGTGTCTGTCCTGGGGACACGTGTGTCTGTCCTGGGGACACGTGTGTCTGTCCTGGGGGGTGGGTGGGGGGGTAGAGAGAGTGTTTCTCAAGGCCAGGAGGGTCTTAGATTGAGTTCTTCTCACTCTTCTCCGTCTCGCTAACTGACAGGACTTTTATTTTGGACCTTCTGGCCGCGCGGCAGGAAGAGGAACAGGAAATGGAAACAAATGATTCCACGGCTTGGAATGAATCATTTTTTTTTTAAATAGTGTGTGTGTGTGTGTGTGTGTGTGTGTGTGTGTGTGAGTGTGTGTGTGTGTGTGTGTGTGTGGTGGGGGGGGAGAGAAAATGTGTTTGCATGGGTTGAGTAGAAGATTGTCTACTTGTGTGTGTGTGTGTGTGTGTGTGTGTGTCTATTTGCTTGAGTATGTATGTGTGTGTATAATTATTCATATGCGAGTGTGTGTATGTGTGGGTGTTTCTGTGTGTGTGTGTGTGTGTCTGTGTGTCTGTGTATTGAGGGGGGGTGTCCACATTCTCATACCACACTAGACACACAACACACACACAACACAACACACACACCTCCCTCAGGCCATTGTTGTGTTCTCTCTCTCTCTCTCTCTCTCTCTCTCTCTCTCTCTCTCTGTCTGTCTGTCTCTCTCTCGTCCGACGGATCGCTCGTCCGCCAAACAAAAGCATCTCAGAGGAATGTGGCGGTGCGGTCTGGGACCATGTGGTTCCAGGCACACCGCGCCGCGCTTTCGTCACAGCAACCCCCCCCCCCCACACACACACACACACACACACACACACTCCCGCTGTATTTTTTAAAAAGCACAAATATGGAAGAAGAAGAAGAAGAAGAGGAGACGACGAAATACAAAAGAATGTCTGGAGCTGATATCTCTCCAGGAGTGGGAGGGGGGGAGTGACTCGACAAGGAGAGAGGGGAGGAGAGAGGAGGAGGAGAGAGGGAGGGAGGAGGGAGGGGAGAGAGAGAGGGGGAAGGAGAGAGGAGAGAGGAGAGAGGAGAGGGAGAGGAAGAGGAGAGAGAGAGAGAGGAGAGATGAGAGAGGAAGAGAGAGAGAGAGAGAGAGAGAGAGAGAGAGAGAGAGAGAGAGAAGAGAGAGAGAGAGGGAGAGAGAGAGGAGAGAGGGAGGAGGAGAGAGAAGAGAGAGAGGGATGGAGGGAGGAGAGAGGAGGAGGAGAGAGACAGAGAGAAGAGGAGAGGGAGGAGAGCCAAGTGGATAAGAGCGGGTGGGGAGGTGGGAGGAGGTGGGAGGAGGGGGGAGATGGATGGTCTGCTGTGATCATGTGATCGAGGTGAATCGGTAGATCGGTGGAAAGTGTTCGCCGGGCGCCAGGAGACGTGGGCGTCGACACCCTGGAGACGACCACTCAGAGTGGACCGTTGTTATTTTTGGGAGCCGGGTCGCTGTGATTGGCTGCAGACTCCAGACCATGAGGTCCAGCATCCATGATTGTTTTTTTGGTCTGATTTAAATAGAAGGTGTACAGCAGGGCGTGTTGATAGCACGTTGTTACGTAACACAGCCGGGTCGCTGTGATTGGCTGCAGACTCCAGACCATGAGGTCCAGCATCCATGATTGTTTTTTTGGTCTGATTTAAATAGAAGGTGTACAGCAGGGCGTGTTGATAGCACGTTGTTACGTAACACACCAGGGGTAGGTTGTAACACAGAGAGGAGGGGCTCAGGTGTTGACCAGAGAGAGAGAGAGAGTGAGAGAGTGATTAAGACAGTGAGTGAGAGAGTGTGAGAGAGAGAGAGAGACCGAGAGAGAGAGAGAAAGAGAGAGAGGGGGAGAGAGACACACAGAGTGAGTGAGTGAGTGAGTTAGACAGTGAGTGAGATAGTGAGAGAGAGAGAGAGACAGAGAGAGAGAGAACGAGACACACACACACAGAGTGAGTGAGTGAGTGAGAGAGACAGAGAGAGAGAGAGAGACACACACACACAGAGAGAGAGAGAGAGAGAGAGACACACACACACACACACACACACACACACACACAGAGTGAGTGAGTGAGTAAGACAGTGAGTGAGAGAGAGAGAGACAGAGAGAGGGAAAAATAGAGAGAGGTGGAGAGAGAGAGACACACAGAGTGAGTGAGTGAGTGAGTGAGTGAGAGAGAGAGAGAGACAGAGAGAGAAGAGAGAGAGAGAGAGAGAGAGAGAGAGAGAGAGAGAGAGAGAGAGAGAGAGAGAGAGAGAGAGGGGGGGGAAGAGAGAGAGAGAGAGAGAGAGAGAGAGAGAGAGAGAGAGAGAGAGAGGGGGAGGGGGGGTAGTAGAGACATATTCATCTTTCTCTCTCTTTCAGGTCGAGGTTATCACCTCAAAGCTTCCAGAACCGATCCCCTTGCTGAAAGAACCCCTTGTTCACACACACACACACACACACACACACACACACACACACACACACACACACACACACACACATCTACACACACACACACACACACACACAGGAGAGAGATTTGGGGTGGTGGTGGAGGTGGTATCAGTTACACAGCTCTGTCTAGGCTCCCCTGCCCTGCCTGTCTAACCCCCCTCTCACCCCCCAAACCCCAAGCATTTCCTGGTTCTAAAGAGAGAGAGAGAGAGAGAGAGAGAGACAGAGACAGAGACAGAGACAGAGAGAGAGAGAGACTGCATCCTTAATGTTTCCTGTCTTTACACAGAGGGGGGGGGACGCAGCAGCATGATGACGTCACATATGACATCCACATCTTTTCCTGTCTTTACACAGAGGGGGGGGGACGCAGCAGCATGATGACGTCACATATGACATCCACATCTGGAAATGACAGTTCAACTAATCCCCAAGACATGCTTGGGTCTTGCATGGGTCTTGGTAGTAAACTTTATCCCACTCATTAACTTTTGATATTGAAATAAAATGTGTTTTTTTAATCCAACATTCAATCTTTTTATACTTCTCTAGACTTACTGTAAATTTGTAAATCTGTTATTTTATTTTATTATTCTACTGTTTATTTCTCTATTGTTTTATTCTATTGCTATGCAACCTGGCACAAGAATTTCCTTCGGGATCAATAAAGTTCTATCTTATCTTATCTTATCTTATATTAATCTAATTTAATGTCGTGGAACAATCTAACCTAATCTAAAGGAGGAGGGTGAGACAGACAGGTGTGTTCTGTGTCTGTCTCACCCTCCTCTCTCTGCAGTGAGACACATTTATACTTTGTTCTTTCTTTTTATATTTTAGACTCAAATGAACAGAATGTTCAGTACTGTATGTCTCTGTCATATCCAAAGAGTACTTGACAACTACTTGCATAACACAATAGTAACCAGAATAAAACTACCAGAATAAAAGTCTTCATAAGATAAACTCACAATTTTGTCTTTGGTTTCTTTCTTTGGTTTCTTGAATGAAGGATAAATCCTGTGGAGACGCAGAGGAGCTTGGAGTGACTGAAGTGCTGTGTCTGGGTTCACTGATCTGAGTGTGTGTGTGTGTGTGTGTGTCTGTGTGTCCCTGTGTGTGTGTGTGTGAGTGTCGCGGCACCAAGCCCAACCCCCGCCCCCTTTCTTCTCGCCCCGCCCCCTTTCCTCTCGCCCCGCCCCTTCACCTTGAGCGCAATTAAAAGGCTTCCTCTAAATACATGTGTGTTGCTCTAATTGCTCTCCTTAAAAAAGGAGCAGAAAGCGTAAATAAGTGTGCGGGATCTCTCGTGTAATTATGATCATTACACACAAGTCATTAAAAAAAACATTATTATTTGTTAAGGACTTTAATTCGTAATGATGTGAGATAAGATACGATGAGATAGAACTTTATTGATCCCGAAGGAAATTCTTGTGCCAGAGGTTGCATAGCAATAGAATAAAACAATAGAGAAATAAACAGTAGAATAATACAAAAATAATATAGAAAGTATAAAAATATAGGTAAGATAAGATATTCAGTCAGCAAAAACAATTTGGCAATAATTGAAGTGTAATAAAAGGGTAATAATAATAATAATAATAATAATAATGTAAGTAAGGTGAGGAAGTATTGCACATGATATAAGGAATATTAAGAATATTGCACATAATGATGAAAGGTAAGGATAGCATGGTAATATTGAGAAGAAGGATTGCCTTAAGTGATTAATGTACAGAGGACTGTAATAGTCGACAGTCGAGTTCCCTCAGCTGGTAAAACTACATTTCTGCGGTGGTGGAAGACTGCAGCTCTGCTCCTAAAATAAAAAATAAAAAATAAAAAATCCTAGAGAGCAATGAGAGATCTTTCGTTTTTCCTTTCGTTGACCTCGGGCCTCTCTCTCTCTCTCTCTCTGTCTCTCTCTCTCTTGCTCATTCAGTCTGTGTGTGTGTGTGTGTGTGTGTGCCTCTCTCTCTCACTCACTCACTCACTCACTCACTCTGTGTGTCTCTCTCTCTCCACCTCTCTCTATTTTTCCCTCTCTCTGTCTCTCTCTCTCTCACTCACTGTCTTACTCACTCACTCACTCTGTGTGTGTGTGTGTGTGTGTGTGTGTGTGTGTGTGTGTGTGTCTCTCTCTCTCTCTTGCTCATTCACGCTGTGTGTGTGTGTGTCTCTCTCCCTCTCTCTGTCCCTCTCTCACTCACTCACTCACTCACTCTGTGTGTGTGTGTCTCGTTCTCTCTCTCTCTGTCTCTCTCTCTCTCTCACTATCTCACTCACTGTCTAACTCACTCACTCACTCACTCTGTGTGTCTCTCTCCCCCTCTCTCTCTTTCTCTCTCTCTCTCGGTCTCTCTCTCTCTCTCACACTCTCTCACTCACTGTCTTAATCACTCTCTCACTCTCTCTCTCTCTCTGGTCAACACCTGAGCCCCTCCTCTCTGTGTTACAACCTACCCCTGGTGTGTTACGTAACAACGTGCTATCAACACGCCCTGCTGTACACCTTCTATTTAAATCAGACCAAAAAAACAATCATGGATGCTGGACCTCATGGTCTGGAGTCTGCAGCCAATCACAGCGACCCGGCTCCCAAAAATAACAACGGTCCACTCTGAGTGGTCGTCTCCAGGGTGTCGACGCCCACGTCTCCTGGCGCCCGGCGAACACTTTCCACCGATCTACCGATTCACCTCGATCACATGATCACAGCAGACCATCCATCTCCCCCCTCCTCCCACCTCCTCCCACCTCCCCACCCGCTCTTATCCACTTGGCTCCCTCCCTCCATCCCTCTCTCTCTGTCTCTCTCCCTCCCTCTTTCTCTCCCTCCCTCCATCCCTCTCTCTCTGTCTCTCTCCCTCCCTCTTTCTCTCCCTCCCTCCATCTATCTCCCACTCTCTCTCTCTCTCTCTCTCTCTCTCTCTCTCTCTCTCACACACACACACACACACACACACACACACACACACACACACACACACACACACACAGAGAGAGAGGACACCTGACACTCCCAAGACAACGGTTGTGTCGAGCGAGGCCCCTATAAACAGAGACCGCGGGGACACACTCTCCTCACGTCCTCGGAAAAACCAAACAGGTTTTCAGTTTCAGTTCCCAGTGCCGCCAGCTGCCCTGCGATGATGGACTGTGTATATATATATATATATATATTTAAATATTTGTTGTTTGTTGTTGTTTGTTTGGGATAATCGTTTCCAGTTTGTTGCTGCGTTGGCCTGCAGGCTCATCATTACGTGGTTGAAACTCTCGCCGACGTTACAAATCCTCACCGGGAGAAATCTAATCTCACGGGAGAATCAATTTGCGGGTCGCTCGTCATCAATCGCTGCGTTTGATTATTATTACGCGTTAATTGGTCTTTATAGGCCAACAAATAGAAAAGAAGTTAATCTTTTCGAGGTGTTAATTCGGGCTGCAACATTACGGAAAAAGACAGCGACACTTTTCTTCCAGTGACGTCTTCGCCTTCGTCTTCGCCTTCGTCTGCTGCTCAAGCCACAGGTGGTGCCCAGGCCCCGCCAGGCCCAGAGCTGTTAGTTAGCGTTGTTAGCCCAGTTATTTACTGGGTGTCCGGTGGTGTGCCGCTGTGTTTGTTGAGTACACACACACACACACACACACACACACAACACACACACACCGTCGCCAGGGCCCCCAGAGCCCTCCGGGGGCCGGAGCCGAAGCCGAAACCCTCTCTCACCGAGACGACTCCCAGAGCAAACATCCATGCTTACGTCAGCCAGGTCTTTTGTCTCCGAGAGGGCCTGCCTGTCTGTCTGCCTGTCCGCCTGTCTCGCTCTCTTCCCTCCACGCCCACCACCCTGAGCAGCGAGGACAAGAAGGCCCTGTTCCTCTCCAACAACCATCCATCTTTTCAAAATCTCTGTCCCTTTCAGTGACATCACAAGTGGGAGTGTCACCACCCACTCCCGTTGACGCGTGATGGAGGACAAGATAAGATAAGAACCTCGCAGAACCTACCCTGTGGTCTGTAGACTCTGTACCTACCGGTCAGGTAGCTGATAGCTGATCTATCCATCACACATCCGGGGGGGGGGGGGGGTGGAGGTGGAGGTGGAGGTGGTGGTGGGCGCTCCCACTTCTGATGTCACGAATGATTTCGCAATGCCGTGCGATCGGCTAATGGACTCCACACCTGGCGGTACAGTAGGGGACCCCCTGCCTCTTCCTCCTCTGCTTCAGACGGTGACGAAGATGACAGCACGATGGGAAAACCAAGATGGATGTTCTCTTGTCCACTCTGTGAGTCAGAACATCTGGTCATGTTGTGGGGGGGGGGGCGCGTGTGTGTGCATGTCTGTGTGTGTGTGCGTGTGTGTGTGCGTGTGTGTGTGCGTGTGTGTGTGTGTGTGTGTGTGTGTGTGCGGTTAAACACGCTCTTGTGATCCTGCAGGAAGGAACTTTAAATTTGGACGTCCTTGAGGGAGAGAGTCATCAAAGGCACGTTGTCCCTGTGTGTGTGTGTGTGTGTGTGTGTGGTGTGTGTGTGTGTGTGTGTGCGTGTGCGTGTGTGTGTGTGTGTGTCTGCATGCATGTGTGTGAGTGTGTGTGCGTGTGTGTGTGTGTGTGTGTGTGTGTGAATACAGTTTATAGCCCTCAGCTAAAAGACCCATTCCTCCCACCACACCCCACTCTCCCACCCCCACACACTAGCCACTGGCAGTCTTTTCAAATTAAAAGCGTGAACCCAATATACCGCCAACCTCCTCCGTGTCAGTTGTGTAACCGAGCGGCTCGCACAATACGACCAACTGTTCCGCACGGGGCGCGCCGCTAAAGAATAATAATCCGGACCGTTTCACGGGACATAAACATGAAAGCGTTCGCCCGCTATTAAGAGTCCATGAGCCACTCTTTCCTGTTTTTAACGAAGTACCTACAATGCCTCTGTCTGTCTGTCTGTCTATGTGTGTGTGTGTGTGTGTGTGTGTGTGCGGTGATGCTGGCCTCGCCGGAGAAAGCTGGGATTGTGAACCGAGGGCGGCATGGCCTCTGGGAGGATATTACAGCAGTCAGAAAGACTCCGAGAGGGGGGCGCGCGGGGTTTACAGGGTCACGTTTTCAGCAGTCGAACGCGAGGCGTCGTTTGTGATCGCGGGGAACGTGACTCATGAGTGATGAAGGGCGCCCTCGCTTACCGGCAGGTATGACGCTGATTAGTCCTCACGAGCCGTTTTTTTATGACCTCACGAATCGGCCGTGTCCACGCAGGCGGTATGGTATGACGGTTGGGCCTGCGCCTGTAATCACGTCTATACCGGTGGATCTATCCGTCAGACACCAGGGAGGGGGAACGCTCCCGCTTCTGATGCCACAGGTGGATCTATCCGTCAGACATCTGGGGGGGTGGGGCGGGGAGAGACGCTCCCACTTGTGATGTCACAGATGGAACAATCCAACAGACATCTTGGGGAAGGGGGGGGGGGGTGGGGAGTGGTACTCCCACTTGTGATGCCACAGACGGAACAACCCATCAGACATCTGGGGGACAGGGGGGGCCGGGGACGCTCCCACTTGTGATGTCACAGGTGGAACGATCTTTGGTAAAAACGGCTTGTAATAGCCACAAGTCCACCTCATCACACTGGAACGGCGCAGAAACAGAAGCCACGTTCGACCACGCTTCTGTTCTGCCACCACCATGGCTTCTCTCTTCCCTTTATTACCAGCCTGGTGACACTGAGCAGTTTCATCATCCCGGCAGCATTGCCATAAACCTTTGACACGCGCTGGGATTCCACCGGGCGGCCATAAACATAAACACTGAGCACTTCTGAACAATAAAGCACTGGTGGCGGCTGCTGCTGCTGCTGCTGCTGCTGCTGCTGCTGCTGCTGCTGCTGCTGGTATGAGAGCGCAGCCCGGCCCGGCCACGCCGCTCGACGATAACCAGAGGTCCCCTTAGCTAAAGGTTGGGAGGGGGTGTCGGCGGACCTGGCTCCAAACTCTCTCTCTCTCTCTCTCTCTCTCTCTCTCTCTCTCCCAAAGGAGGCAATGAGTGGCGAGAGGAGAGGGGGGGGGGGGGGGGGGACTGGGGTGGCGGGGGTGAAGCGAGGAGAGACTGGATTTCTTGTCGTTCGTCTTGCTGGGGACAGGCGGCATGCATCAGCGTGAGAGGACACAGCGCGTCTCATCTGGGTGAAATGTGGACCCCCGCAAACCATCCCGGACGCCCGTACACGCACACAAGAGAGAGAGAGGGAGGGAGAGAGACAGAGACAGAGACAGAGACAGAGACAGAGAGAGACAGAGAGAGAGAGAGAGACAGAGAGATGGCTGCCGGGGAATGCATGGCTGTTTGGTTTATGGGGACATGCAGTGGCGACGCTTGGGGAGACACAGCAGAAGAAGTGGATGATGGATGAGCGTGAAGGGTTTGGTCGCTGAGGCTGGGGTCAGGGGGGTCAAGATGGAGGATTATTCATGTGTAATGTCTATAAATCGTATGCCTCAAATCCTTCACCGTGTATTTTCCACAACACAGGGTCATGGCAGGAATTATGATCATGAATTTGACATCCGCGCCGACAATTAATCAATTAAAAGTATCCTATGGGAACATTTTGCTGTAAATGAATGTGAGTCCAATATGTGAGTACGTTTAGCGAGTGACGTCTTAAGTCACATCTTGTTATCATGACCTATTTCTGGAACACCAAATTGCGTGTTCCTTCATACCGATTTTAATCGCAACGTAGAGAGACCGCTGGAGACGACAGAGGACGTCTTTTGATTCACCGCCGCTAAAGTGAGCGTAATTATCGTCGGCTGGAGACTGGAAGGAGGAGGAGGACGTGGAGGAGGAGATCTGGGACCTGTCAGGAGGACGTGGAGCGGCTGGAACTCCAAAACCATCCCGCCGTTCCGTCCTGGAGCCGGAATGGGTCTAGATCCTCTCCCCCCCGTCCCCACACACGCCACACCACACATTCCTTCATCGCAGGTTTAAGAAGTCCTTCCCAATCCCATATTCACCCGACCGGAGGCGGTTTTTATCCCTGCTGACCTTTGACCCCCTCCCGCCTCGGCGTGAAGGCATGGACAGTAAGATTCAAGATTCAAGAAGTCCAAGGGGAGGAACTTCACGGGACCCTTATTTGGGAGGTGTTAAGAAGATGTCTTCTGCACATGAGGGATTCTACTTCTGCCCATCTCTCCTATAACCCTACGGATGGGATTCTAGAATGACCCGATGTGTTCTTCCAGGACAACAGGCAGGATTCCGCCGTAGAATATTAGTTGAGTTGGGGTTTTCTCTCCATAGGAAAGGGATGAGGAGGTCTTCTCTGCTCTCGGGGGAAGGAAGTCCATTGTCCTCACGTCTCCTCGTCTATTGTGAGACTGAGTGCGGACGGACAGCCTCAGAGAAGCCGCAATCTCCCCCAGAAAACATTCTTCAGGGAAGAGGCCAGCGGCCGCCTGTAAACCGACACAAAGCAGACTCATAAAGAGAAGAGACACGACGCTTTGAGTCTGTCTGCTGTTTGTCCACGTCTGACCTTGTAAGCACTCTTTTGTGTCTCTCTCTCTCTCTCTCTCTCTCTCTCTCTCTCTCTCTCTCTCTGTCTCTGTCTCTTTTTCTGAACAACACGACGGCCTCTCTCTCTCTATCTGGCTGTAGAAAACAGATGTGTTATCACCCATCTATGGAGGAAGCCTCCCTCTGGTTTGGACACTCCGAGGGGAGATTGAGTTTGTGGGGGGG